>OZ005651.1:239806479-240406479 GCA_963930645.1 Salticus scenicus
GCGTAAAAATAAATAAATAAACAAGGGAATAAATAAAAAGCAAAAAATGAAAGAAAAAGAAGAAATAATATTTAAAGTTAAGATTTTTTTTTTTTTTAATCTTAAAACATAAAAAAATTTAAAAATCTCTAGCACCAAGTTTATATATGTCTCCTATTAAACATACAATCACACGCATTAAATTTAATGATAGACAGTTATAAATTTATAGTAATTCGCTTGCACTTTGAGACAGATGAAAAAAATAAAAAGCAAGTCTTTCATTGAATATCTACAGTAGATAAAACATAAAAGTTACATTTGTGGTATGGGCATCTGGTTCATTTTCAACTTTTATCCAGTATTTGTTTATCTTACTCAGCGAGAATTCCTCATTTTCGTTTTGACATGCTTAGTTTATGATCTGCGTTAAAAGATGTTAATTTTTTTATTTTTTTTAATGGACATGCATGTATATAGATACAGTATAATTGATTATCCGCAAAGTTGAGAGTCATGGGTTTCGTACATAAACCGAAAAAAGGCTGAATATGAAATTGAAATGACAAAAAATGCATTCTAGCTTAAAAACTTGAATATATCGTATATAAAACATAATACAAACAATGAAAATATTCATAAAAAGTAAAATTATTTGTACAGTCGAACCTCATTAACGTGAATTTTATGGGGGATAAAAATTTTTTTCATGTTATCAGTAACTAATCTTCATTTTGACGGGGATTGTGGAAACAGTTCATATTAAAAGTAATTCACGTCAACGAGGTTTGACTGTACTTCATATACTATAGGATATAAAAAACATAAAGAAAAATCTGGTGTGTAACAGCCACACGACTTCCATTACCCAGTACTACACACATTATAAACATTTTTGATTTAAATAAGTAACAAAATTGCTCTATCCGTCAAATAAGTTATTTAAAATAATAATTAGAAAAATAATAATGGGCGGACCCGAAATTGAGCTATTTATACAGGACGCCTATCAATTTTCCTGAACTAACCAACTATATCATTCGAAAGGACATCTGATAGAGTGTTGATATAGCAAATTTGAAGAAAATCGTTAGAGCCGTTTTTGAGATACGGACTTGCGGTCCCACTTCCGGTTTCCGATGTCCCACTTCCGGTTAAACTCAATTATTGACAGGAAAACAATAATTACATACAAAAGCATATTTAAAAGTGAGTTAAAATGGAGAGTTTGAAAAAAAATCCGTACAACCGTTTTTAAAGGAACGCCTTTGCGAGGCCTGAAATTGAGCTATTTATACAGGACGCCTGTCAATTTTCCTGAACTAACCAACTATATCATTCGAAAGGACATCTAATAGAGTGTTTATATAGCAAGTTTGAAGAAAATCGTTAGAGCCGTTTTTGAGATACGGACTTACGGTCCCATTTCCGGTTTCCGGTGTCCCACTTCCGGTTAAACTCAATTGTTGACAGGAAAACAATAATTACATACAAAAGCATATTTAAAAGTGAGTTAAAATGGCGAGTTTGAAAAAAATCCGTACAACCGTTTTTAAAGGAACGCCTTTGCGAGGCCTGAAATTGAGCTATTTATACAGGGCGCCTATCAATTTTCCTGAACTAACCAACTATATCATTCGAAAGGGCATCTAATAGAGTGTTTATATAGCAAGTTTGAAGAAAATCGTTAGAGCCGTTTTTGAGATACGGACTTACGGTCCCACTTCCGGTTTCCGATGTCCCACTTCCGGTTTTTCAATTTTCACCAAAATTTGGAAATTTCATCTGTACACCAGACGTAATTCAATTATAAAGTTTCGTAGCTCTATCTTTATTAGTTTCTGAGCTATAATAGCCAGAAGATTCTCCACATACATACACACACACACATACATACACACTGACCAATTGCCAAAAACCACTTTTTTGGACTCAGGGTACCTTAAAACGTGTAAATCAGGTGAAAACCCGATATCGAATTTTCAGACCGAATACAATACTTCCATTACCTACGGTAGTAGGGTAATGGAAGTAAAAAAATGTACTTAAGATGAAGCCATGGTTCAATTTGTAATCTAATTTATGCACTAAATTAAACAGTACAGCAGACATGCAAACATTTAATTTATTCCACAGCATTGTGAATAACCGCCACATTTTCACACCACTTTATTTGTAGAAAAATGTTCTCCAATATTTAATTACGATTGAATATTAAAGAAGGTACCCGCCAGAAAAACTGGTGTAAAAAAAAAAAAAAAAAAAAAAAAAAAAAAAGCGGTCACGTCAATGTTTTGAAATAAATTGAAATGTTGACGTGTTTGGTAGCGTATTCTACTGGAGAACAAATAAAGCAAAAACCACATAATTCTTTATATTTACTTTTTTTTTTTTTTTTTTTAACCTATCATTTGTATCTGTTTATTGTTGATGATAAAAAAAAAAAAAAAAAAAAAAGACATTTCTTTCTGATTTCGCCCATTTCCCGTACCACGAATTATCCGCAACGTGTGTAATCCGTTTGCGGATAATCGAGAGTTTACCGTATATATATATAGATTATTACGGATAAATCGAAATGCAGTAGTCGGGTCGATACAGGTTTTTTTTTTTTTTTTTTTTTTTTTGAGCGCATTTTAAACACAAATTATATTGTATGGGGGAGGGGAAGAAAAGTAAATCCTTTTCTTTTAGCAATTTTTCTATAAGTAAACTAATCTGGTTCTGGACATCCGAAAACATTTAAATCCATCAAAAAACGGAGATCGAAAATTTTTACGAATCCAATATTTTTTTTTTCTCGTTTATATTGATTTTTCAATATAAACGAGAAAAAAAAAATTCTTATTTATTTATTTATTTATTATTATTATTATTATTATTATTATTATTTCCATTTGGTCAAAATATTTAAAAGGCGTAATAAATAAATCAATAAAAATAAAAATTGCACATTCCTTTCCTTAAAATATGAAATTGCGTTCTTTAGCAGCAGTTACATATATTAATGTTTTAAAATTTCTTTTATACTATTTCTATTTGGTGCCAAAGGGAAAAAGAAAAAAAATGTTTTCATTTACTCTATTTTGTCCGAAAGAAATAGATCTCTCGTTCTAATAGCTTATTTCATGACAAAGATTCAGGGCTGGAAATTTATGTCTTTTTTCAAGATATTTTCAAAATCGGAATGGCAATTTTTATCATAAAATAAACCAAAAAATTATCGTTACTAAATAATGGCTGGAAAATGTCCTGAAAAAAAGGAGGGTATTTGAAATTCTACAGAAATTAAAAATTCTGGAAACAGTAAACGTAATATAATTTTAAAAAGCAGATAAATATAATATAAAATCTAATTTCAATAGGTATATCTGTTATAGCAGATATCGATTTTGAAAATAAATAAATAAATACATAAAATAAAATAAATTCAATAAATAAAAAAGAGAGAAAAATCTTCCGGGATTAAAAAACCCCACTATCGGATCACAGTTAATTAACAGCAGCGCTACATGTCGGCCGATATACACATAAATTTAAACTAGCGTAGTTGTCTGACCAAATTTTTCAAAGGTCGTTTGGATGGTGAGCAAACATCCAGGTTCAGATTATAAAACGGCATAGAATGCAACTGGCGCCAAATTTCGGCTGGTTGTCGAAATTTGCTACAGGCAGAATACTTTATCACTAGAGGTACCTAAAATTGACGCGATCATGTAAAAGTCGTTTTATTTGCTAAAATTACATTAATATTTTTTTTAAATATGTTTAATTATTTGCTGTTTTACCCAATATTACTAATTTTTCATTATCTGAATAATTATTTCGAAGCACTTAAACTCAAATAAGTGTATCGATAGTAGGGAAAATGCGGAAAAAAACCATTAAATGAAGACTGCACGTAAAAATTACGTAACACTAGTGCTCTAGGGTTAAAAAATAATTTGTAATCATAAACATATTGAATTTGTTATAATTAATTACTTGATAAATAATTATTATTTTTTGTTGATTTTCATGAGTGCAAGTTTATACACGTTCATATAAAAAAGTGCATTTAGCACTTTCTTGGCCAGCATATAACTTGATAAATGTAATTGCATGAAAAACTGAAATGTATGAAAATTTAAAAGGACTATACTGAATGATTAATAAGAAACATTTTTTTTTTTAATTAATTGTAAATCGTTAAGACAAAAGTTATAGAATAGATTAGACATGCTACAATATGTTTATAACTAATGCATTTTAACGAAATATTAATTAATCAATACAAAATATTAATATAAAAATTAATAACTAACCTTTCTGATGAACGGACATTGCTCATTCCATGATCTTCTAGTCTTTCATTCATCGTTCATCTGCATCTCAGTTCAAAGACGCAGATGTTATGTTTCCACAAGCAGATGTTCCTGTCTAAAGTCCACAGGAAGTCGATTTTTACAGCATTTGGTGCTTGAATTTATTTCACAGCATAAATACTTGAAAATAAACCGCAGAAAGTGCAGGAAAAATTACAACATTTTTTTACAGTGTTATTTAGCCTTTTTTCCCCTTAATGTTTAGACTATTATAAATAATACTTACATAGTTTAATATTTTGTTAAAATGACTGTTTAAATTATATTGATCTTTTAGAGTATGTTCATTTCTCATAAAAAAAATAAAAATAAATAATAACAATAACAATAACGATTACATTGCTTAAAATGCAAGTTTATTTAAATGAATATGCATCTTGTTGTAATAAAAATAGTCTCCTCTAACTATATAAAAAAATTTCCACAATTCCATTGAAAATAAGAAAAAGAATGACGAGGTACGATACAGTCTTTTTTTTTACAATTATCAACTTTACACAGCTATTACATAAAAGGCTGATTTATTCTAATTCCATATCTATCATAGTGACGTTTTCTTTAACAAACATCCCATAGCTATACATATTAGAATGACATGTCAATGAACGAAATTTACGATTAATTGAACCATGTTGCACCATATGAATAAAAACCCTTATAATGTAGCCTCTATAATAACAAATAATATCCATTTCACTGACCTACATAACCTGCAATATAATCAAAACATGGATAATAATCATTACTGATAGAGCAATACTAACAACAGAAACACGTACACGAAAAGAACTGTTTATGCATTAAATATAAATATAAATATCTATATATTAAGAATTCTAATTTATTCGACATAATTTTCTCTACTTATTTATTTATTTATTTATTTATTATTTTTTGTAATTTTCTCTAATATGTAATTACGATTGAATGGCATAAAATGATAACCCTTTAGAAAGTTGTATGAAAAAAGGGGGTAAGGAAAATGATCTGGAATAAATTAGAAATGTTCGTACACCTGTGTTAGATAATGAGAAGAAAAAATAATACTATTAATTAAAAAAATTTTTTTTTCGAAAATTAAAACAGATATGACTAAATGATTAACGCAACCTCTTACAGTCGATGTTTTTATTTATAAATATTTGGTAGATTTCAATTAAAAATAAATAAATAAATAAATAAAAAATAAATGACCAGTTGTAGGTTTATGTACCGTATTGTCTTGCGTCTAATTCTCAGGTCAGATAAATCTGTTTTATACCAAAATGTTTAATTTATAGATAAGGCTAAATTTGTACGAAACAAAACCCCGTTTAAAATATCTTTATCTGCTCATTACAGTTTCGGGTGTGAAACTGATTTAGCTGACCTTCGGATTATACGCAGGAAAATGTGGTATGCCAGGTTCAGGTGTAAGTAAACATATATATATATATATATTTATTTATTTAGGTATTTAAATTTTTAGCTTCTTATTTAGATAAATTTATGTAAAGTTTTTGTATACACGAATGTTATGTCAATAATACTTCTCATATAATTTGTTAATTTTTTTGGACACTACAGAATTTTTTTTTAAATGACTTATTTATTCGAAAAAAAAAAAAAAAAAAAAAAAAGCATATAGTTGTATTTCAATTACTTACTACGTAATATATAAATTATTATTATTATTATTATTAAAGGAAATAAAATTTTTGATGTATAACTTAAAAATATTTTTAAATTAATTTTATTTAAAAATCGCATTCCCCCCCTTTTACTCAGGAAAAAAAACTGAAAATTTCTAGTAATTTTATTTATAAGATTTTTTTGAAAATTGTATTAGGTATATAGGTACTGTTATGCGAATGTTCTGCACAGGAAAGACTAATATTAACTAAAAATATTGCATTAAAAATTTAAAAAAAAATGCCTTAGTCAACTCTGACATGTTAATATCACGCCTAACAATCTAGTAGGACAGTTCAACTGAATATATCTAGATGACAGAAATAATTAATTTAAAAAAAAAATCCTAAATTTATGCGAGCACATATATAATATGTTGATTGATTATCCACTAAATAAAAATTAGTTTCGATAGGAAATGCATCACACAATTTAAAGTACAAATTGAACAGTCGCTAACTACAAAAAGTAATATTACTTTTTAATAGAACTTTCTAACAATACTGTTGCTTTTTAAGAACTTTTATTTATTTATTTATTTTTACAGATCTTTAAACAGTAAATATTTCATGCATCATTTGCTTTACGGAACTTACTCTTGTACTGAGCAATTTCTAGCGGAGTGAAATAATATAACAAAAAATAAAATATGTAAAGGATTATTCATGCGAAGTGCTGTATTTTTTTGGGTGTATCAGATGCAGGTCAGATAAATCAATTTTACTTCAAAATTTTACTAAAAAATTATAGCTATGTTTGTACCAAGTTCAAAAATATTGCATTTTATCAGATAAAATTCTTGGTGTAAAACGAACGTGTCAGATCAGCGGCTTATACATCGAGAATGACGGTAACCGTGACACAGGATGGTTGGGCTAAAAGTCCCTGACAGATTACACATTTTAATAGAAAATCCACCAAAGGGCTTACGAGTATGTGGTTTTCACTACAGTGCTTCTTATAGTCAAAAGTTTGGTTTAAGCAAATAAAAATATCTTTTCTAATTTTGCTTAAACATGGCTCTGTACTTTGGGTTTTGTTTATATATCGTTACTTGTAGATTTGCCATGCCCACCTCGGTTCCCAGACTTAAATGCTCTCGATTTCTTCTTGTTGAACTATATGAAGGAAAAATTGCATGCTTCCCCTATGGCTGATATTAAGTATAGAAGATATGGATAGCACATGTAAGCTAGCGAACAATCATTGCTAATGAATACGATGCGAATAACGTATGCAATCTAGCCAATTTGACTATCGTTGCTAATTAACATGATGCCAATAACGCATTTAATCTAACCTCTTCCAAAATCATTGCTAATGAACATGATGTGAATAACGCATGTAATTTAGCCACTTCCACAATCATTACTAATAAGCAAGTGAATAGTGTTGCCAAATTTAGGGATTTTATTTTTTATTCAATATTCACCACTAATCTTTAACTGTAACGGCTGCCTATAATCGCTTTGAAGACCTCTCAAAATTATTGGTGATAACCGAATAAAAAAATCACTAAATTTGCCAACACCGCACTTGGGTTAATGGGGTTATCGCATGAATGTGGTTCGTACTATAAAGGGTGTATATATTGAAATAGTGCAGTGAATTTCACAATATAAAAGTGTTTTAATTCCTTCTATTGCACTTTTGATTTTTTTTTTTTTTTAAGTGCTTCAACAGCATACACTACGAACAAAATTTTACTTATTTATTTGTTTATTTTTAATGCTATTATTATTTTCTTAAACAAGACATTGCATCTTAAAAAGCATTGGGGTACAAACTGCACTTTCGGATTTCAATTACTTGATTTTATATGTCATGGTCTTTTGGCCCACCGTATGTCTTTCTTGTCGGTCTTTGAAACTCAAAAGAATTGCACAAAACCATTTTTGTATGTAAAAATTGTTTAAATATCATTATAGATGAAAAATTGTATTATTTTTTCGAATAGAAAAATCTAAATTTTTCCGAAATATAGAAATATATATATATATATATATAATCGTTTGTCCTGAGTGAGTGATTAAGTGCGTGGATGAGTAAGAAAGTGAGTGATTTATCATCGCCCAGCCCAAATCCCTGGACCTAGAAGCATAAAATTTTGTGACAATGTTCTTTCTATTACGTAGACATCCAACTAAGAAGCAATTTTACAAAATTCGACCCCAAGGGGAAGAGAGAGGGCAAAACGTGATTTCACAAAATCCTTCATATCTAAAAAAATAAAAATAAAAAAAATAAAAAATAAAAAATTGATATCCGTAAAAGTTTTGCTGTAAAATATAGCTAACACAAATATCATAAAGCAATTTCTGGAATTTTAGAAACTCAGTCCCAAGGGGGGGGGGGAGGGCAAATTGTGATGTCACATAATCCTGCACATCTCAAAAAAAAAAAAAAAAAAAAAAAGACAGATATACAAGAAATTTTTGCTCTAGTAGCTAATACAAATACCTAAAAACCAATTTCTGGAATTTTAGAAATTCAGCCCCTAAAGGTTAGAGAGGGCAAACCGTGATTTCAAATAATCCTTTATATCGCAAACAAACAAACAAAAAAAGATATACGTGAGATTTTCTCTCTAAAATATAGCTAACACAAATATCTAAAAGCCAGTTTCTGGAATTTCAGAAATTCGGTCCCCAAGGAGGGGGGGGGGTGAAGGGGGCAAAACGAGATTTAACATGCACAAAGCGTGATTTCACACAATCCTATATAACTATTTAAAAAAAAAAAAAAAAAAAAAAAAAAAAAAAGAAACAGATATACGTGATATTTTTGCTATAAAATATAGCTAATACAAATACCTAAAAACCAATTTCTGGAATTTTAGAAATTCTGCCTCTAAAGGGGGAAGTGGGCAAACCGTGATTTCAAACAGTCCTTTATATCGAAAAAGAAAAAAAAAAAAGATATATGTGAGATTTTTTTTGTTCTAAAGTATAGATTACACAAATATCAAAAAAGAAAAAAAGAAAAAAAACTATTTCTGGAATTTTAGAAGTTCGTCCCAGGTGGAGCGGAAAGGGGGGGGGGGTATGGAGTAAAAAAAATAATAGAAATACAGATATATCGTTCAAAATTGTTTTTGGGACCTACAAATCGAATACAGATACTTTCAAAAGGGAAAAATTACTTGGATAGACAGGAAAGAAGGGGGGGGGGAAGGAAAAAAAATATAGCAATAAGAGTTAGAGCGTTGAAAATTAGTATTATTAGGTTTTAAAGCCCGTTAAATCGATTGCGGATATTTTCGAAAGTGTAGAATTTTTACGAGGCGCGAGAAAAGGGCGGACGCAGGGACAAAAATGAAGAAATTCAGATAGAAAGTTGGAAATTAGTATTATTAGGTTTAAAAGCCCCAGAAAACGATTGCTGATATTTTCGAAAGTATAAAATAATTAGGAGGGGCGGGAATGGTGGGCGAAGGAACACGCACGCCGTGCGCGCGTGTATACGCTGCCGCAGGCAGTGGGGGCCTGGACCGATTATTCTACCGATGAGAGAAGATTTTTTTTTTTTTTTTTTTTTTTTGTATTTATGTTTTTCCCATACGATAATATAGTGATTCATTAAGAATGTCGAGCATAAATGCGCGTGCGCAGCGCACAATGGCTTGCGCTGCCGAAGGCATTGTGTACCCGGTGCGAAATTTTTCCCGATAATTTTTTTTCTTTTCTTTTCTTTTTTTTTTTTTTTTCACATGATAAAAATTAGTAGAATTTTGAGAATTAATTAATTATAGCGACTCATTTAAAAATAGTGATAAGCGAAACGGGCGTAGGTAGCTGGTATATATATATATATATATATAAAATTTTGCAAACAATGATAACTTTAATTTGTATAAAATAGGCGCATAAAGCAGCTCTGAATTTACATACAAAAAGATAAATTATTTAATTTTAATTATGATAAGGGAAAATGGAAGTGGAATGTATAAACAACCAAAACAATAAATTATTTTAACAGTATTAACAAACAAGAAAAGGTTAATTTCGAAACTATTCAAGCCCAAAATTAAAAAAATGCTCTGTCTTCTTCATCAGCAGGTGGGAACATAGCCATTAAAAAACTATGTAATCCTAACAGGTTTCAGAAGATATGCCAAGCTATTATGCTCCAAATTGTAATTGTAAAAATAGTAATAGAATAATTAAGCCTGATATTATAACAACTGAAAATATGACTTATTTGATGAACAACATTGAATATTTAAATTTAAATTTGAATAACAGATAGATAGTTATGGTTATGGTTATGGTTGGGTTTTACGTCGCACTAATGCTGCGCATATGGGCAATTGGCGACGGTCTGGGACACACCCCTTGAGGTGGTCCGGAGACATGCCATCACAATTTTGATCCTCCACGGAAGGGATGGCTCTCCCGCTTCGGTGACCCCCAGAGGTATAATTTTTGATGGGAACATGGAGGACATTGCGGCCACGACAGATTTTACGTGCACCAGCCACCATTAGTGTACACGACGGTCTTTGGTCGGCTCGAGTACCGAACCCGCAATCTTCCAATTACGAGGCCGGCGCTCTACCGACTGGGCTACCGCGGCCCGAATAACAGATAGAAAAGACTTTGTAATGAAAATTTTTGTAATGTAAATTTTATTTATATAAATTCATAAAAGGACATGCTATCAAGGACATACCCCCACCTGTATGTCTTTGGGAAGAAGAAGTAAAAAACTCACCACCTGCTTAAGTCGAGACATTTCTATTTTATAAAAAATTAAAAAGATATAAATTTTTATAAAATAAAAGTGCTTCAAAATTATATATTTGTTTACTAAAAAATTTTAAATTTGAATTGCCCAACCTTTTCATTCTTAAAAATTGATTAATTATTATATTTATGTAAATTTTATGGCTCAAATTAGAATGCCAGTGTGGTATACAGTTAGTGTCGAGGTTAAAGTTATTTCTTTTATCTTATAAATCAGTGTATTAAATATTATTTCTTTAAACAAAAGAAATATCCATGAAATCAGCTTCAAAATTATTTGTATTAGCCTTATATAATTTTAAAATATCTGGATATATTAAATTTAAAATATTATTGAAATCTGTATTAAAAACAATCAAGTCATCAATATAATGACAAGCATATAAACTAATATTAGGAATAACAGTAAAATTATATTCGAAAAAGAATAAGAAAAGATTTGCCGCACTGGAAAAATAACACTGCGCTGCAAAAGATTAAAAAAAAAAAAAAAAAAAGAACCCTGATATTATTCCTGCTGATTCTTATGTTGAATGGCCTCCTGAATCCAAATATAACCCCCATTTTGCCCCTTCACCCACCGTTTTCTCGGGATGCCATCCTCTCCCCCAATTTTTTCACTGTTCGGTAATTTTATGGCCATGAATTTGATTTGGAGAATGGAAAAGAATTATTTTAAAACTTAAAAACAAAAAAATATAATGTATAATAAATAATAAATAATAAATAATAATAATTGATTAATAAAATACAATAAGTGTAATTCATAATTTCAGTGTCAAATCCCCCCCCCTTTCTCTGAATTTTCCCCTTGCTACAAATGTTCATTTTTTAGATTTTTTCTTTTTTCCACTTCTGCAACCTCTTATTTTTCACTTCTGCAACCTCTTAGAAGGTATTTAACAGTTAAAATTAATCCTCCTCCCCCCTACAAAGAAAATTTACAGCCATAATATTAACAAAAAGTGATAAAAATAGGGGGGCGTACCAAAAAAAAAAAAAAAAAAAAAAACGGTGGGTGATAGGGTAAAATTGGTGTCATATTCTGATTCAGGAGGTAAAAGAAGTTCCCATTACATAAGAATTTGTAAAAATGGTGCTGGGGCCGATTTTCATGCATGAGCAGTGTAATTTGTCCCCATACCAAAAAGACATAAATTTATGTCATTTTTGTTTAAATAATAATTGTATTGTTTTTTTAAACAATCACATGGTATTGGTATGGGGCAAATTATTACTTCTTTAAACATTCCACTTTAAATTTTCACTTATGATAATTTAAATTAAATAATTTGAATATATATATATATATATATATATATTTAAATGAAACAAAATATCAAATGAAGAGACAACAATTATCTGTTTTCGTGTTGTATTTCTATGAAAAGAATAGAAACTAATCCTTAATCAACCTAATTTAACATTGTTTGCTTCCAATTGCTTAAATGAGGTTGTCTGGTTTTATTTTTCTTATATGTTTTTATGCACTTAGTAATTTTCTTATTCAGATCTACGTTGAATTTTTATAGAGATTATTTTTTTTATATTTGGTATATAGTATAGCTTTTCTATTTAGAATAAAACTTGATTATTTATTGTTAGAAAGAAGTATTGCGTGCTGGGAAGAGAGAAAAGGATAAATCAAGCTCATTAACAATTTAAGCCTACTTCAAAAATATCAAGGAAAAATTACCGCCATTTTCTTAAGCAAATTAATTAGAGAAAATTGTCAATAAGATAAAATTATTATTTATTTATTAATTTAATTTTTTTTTTTTTTTTTTTTTGAAAGCTATATTTTATGTTTAATTTCTACTGTTTTCAAAAGAAGAAAGTATTGGAATTGGAAAAAAAAATGTTTTTTTCAGTTTTCAATCGATTCACTCGTTTTGAGATGTCTAGAACACGACCTTACAATTTTTATGAAATGTCTATCTGTATCTCAATGTATAAGACATAAATTTTCAGGCAACTATATCTCCTGAACTAAATCACAGAATTTCATAAATGTTTATATTTCCTTGCACCTTGAATTAAATTGGTGCTTGCCAAATTTTGGTGTAAATCGTCTTACAGGTGGCGCTGCTATGCTGCAATTTTTCCCGTGTTTATGAAAAATATATCCCAGCTTCTATGGCGTATAACTGTACCGAGGTGTATATGTTAGATGACTATTGTGAAACGAATGCTAAAGGGTATAAATCGGTCGACAAGTTGCATTACTATTACTCACCTTTTGTGATTTTCCCCACGGTTATATCTCAGCATCTGTTGGTTAAAATTACATTAAACTGTATATGTAATATCTTTATTGTGAGAAGATATGATTAAACATTTTTTTGTGTGCATTAATATCGCTGTTATCTAGAAGATATCGAAGAAAGTTTTGTGATGGCCACAACATACTCTAGTTTTACAAAGGCTTTAATATTTTAGCTCTCTTGAAATATTTTCAAAAATAATTTTTGTTTGTGGAAATTAATATCGTAATTCCAACTAACGCACGTTATAGCCAATATAATTCTTGTTTTTCTCTATATTGGGTCAAATTAAAGTTTGTCTATAGCTGAAACCATAACTTAAAAAGTACACTTTAAGAAAAAAATACAGAACATTAAATTATAGATTTTTTTTTTTTTTTAACATCTGTTCCTTCCTTTTCTCAGAGATATTTCAGAGAGTTAAACATACAATTGAATCTTTCTTTTCTTTTTCTTTTTTTTTTTTATTCATTCAAAATTATGATATAAGATTTCTATAAAAGAAATAGAATTCACAAGACAAAAAACAATAAATTAATAAAATGTACAAAGAAAAGAAAAAGAAAAAAAGAAAAAAAAAAAAAGTGTCTGGAAAAATTTGGCAGTGATTGGCAGTAGAAAACAATCACCTTTTTTGCCATCTAAATTGACAAACTAGAGGTCAAGATATATTTTTAAAATATTTATTAATGTATGTCATTCTATTTCAGAAATCATATGTTGCAATAAATTAAGTGTCCTTCTAAGCTTATATATTTTTCAAATTTTCCTTTTATCTGAGACTTTTATACTACATCTCTACAAACGAATGCACACTCCATGTTATTATAAAATAATTTGAAGTAAGCATACACCAACGAATTTCTAAAGTATTATTTTAAACAATATTTCTTAATTAAATAAGTTAGAAAATTGAGCATTCGTAAAACGAGATAATACATAGAGAAAATAGACACTTTCTTATCCAATGCGAATTCACTCTTCTAGCTTATAAATTATTCAACCGTTGCATACTTTCATTTATCATAGAAAACAGAATAAATGTCACATAAAATAAATGTTTAAAGAACGTAAACTGCAAAGGATTTTGTAGGTATAAGAATGCAAATTTCAAAATACTATAGAATAAATGATGTTTATGACATCTTTTTGTAAGCGCTATTTAATATCTTCGATTATTTATTCTACTTAAAGTAATTTGAACTGTGAATATATTTCAGTTACTGCATGATAAGCTCTTGCGGCTAAATTAATGGGATTTCCATCTTTGACCCTGCAGCAAGAATTTAAATATTCGCACGCCATTTGATCTCGCTCCAGTTTCATAAGAACTGTTTATGGAAAATTGAGATGGAATATTAAACAATCTTTGCTAGATATTAAATATATTATGAGTGAAAGTTTTCTCCAAAGCGTTTTTCCAATTATATTTCAAATTTTTGAGAGTAATGTGTCAAACGCGTTCTATTTAAAGAATGTTAGAGCAGTTTCTAAAATTAAAGGGTGAAGTTAAAGGAACTATGAAAGTGCGAGATAATGTTTAATAAATTATTTATTTGCTTTGTATTTATTTATAAGATGTTCTCGAATAACAAAATGAATGACTTTCAAATTCTTGAATTCGAATAAATGTTACAAACTGATATTTTTCCTGCTATAAAATTTTGCAGATTATTGCGACAAGCATTATTTAGAATTGCAAAATTATTGCTAGTTGAATTTCTTTTACGGAAAAACTTCTTAAACGGTTTTTATAAATTTGTGATTTCAGACTTTTTTTTTTTTTTTTTTAAAGTATTTATTAATTTTTTTATGCTTTATAAGTACTTCAAGTGATTTCATATAGCCCATTTAAATGTTTATTTTTTTAATGGAAGTTCCATCAACATTAAAAATTGAATAAAGAGAGCATTAAATAATGAATTAGAAAGTTTAGTTATTTATCATTATTGATTATTTTTCTATAATTTTAAAGTGCTTGTCTCTGTCCAAGGATTTGTTATAAAATGCCAAAAAATTTTAGTTTAAGAAGCATGTCAGAATATGCAACTTCCAGTCCATTCTTTTCTTAAATGTTATAAGGGATTTTTAAACCTAAATTTTTCTATAAAATTAATTTCCACTTCTCCCCACATCTGGAACTAAATAAAATCTGTTCGTTATCGAAAGGTTCAATCATTCCCATGGACATTTAACGGTTAAATTTATCTAGTAATGTTGCTCGTCAATTACGTTAGAAATTAAAGTATGTAAATTATCATAACGTTCTTAAAAACAGATGTTACCAGATATCACCTTTAACTGTATTTTGTGGCGATCTGTATAATGTCAGCAAACTCTTATAGCCAAGAAATGTATTCACTTTCTTATTATCTGCTCGATTGATAAGACCTAATTTTACTGTGCGCCTGATAGTGTTACTTCCCCATACCCAGATCAGTAATCATACAAACTTATACTTACACTTCATATTTTCATTTAAGCAGTAACCCTTGCAAAAAATTACACTGCTCAGCATGAAAATGACCCCCAACACCATTTTTGCAAATTCTTATGTAAAATGACCTCCTGAATTCGAATATGACGCCCATTTTGCCTATCACCCGCCGCTTTTTAGCAACGGCCCCATATTTTCATCACTTTTCGGTAATTTTGTGGCTAAAAATTTGATTTTTTTTTTTTTTTTTTTTTGGGGGGGGGGGGTATTTTAACTGTTAGATATCTTCTGCGGGGTTACAGAGTTGGAAAATTCTAAACATGAACATTTGTGGCAAGGGGAAAATTTAGGGGGGGGGGGGATTAGCCAATGAAATTATGTATTACATTTCTTATATTTTTTTAATTGCCGAAACGTCAGTGGAGGACCTCTGTTGAGACTCAAAACGGTTTTGGGCTGTGTCTGTCTGTCTGTCTGTCTGTCTGTCTGTTTGTCTGTCGCGCGATAGCGGCCGCAAAAATAGCGCTATTGACTTGAAATTTGGTACACGTGTTCATGAGCCCCACGAAATCAGCTGTATAGTTTTTGGTATGTACTCCATTTGTAGTTCGTATACAGGGACACGCCAAAGTTTTTCTTATCATTACGGCCTATGGGAGGAATTTGTATGTATCACGATAGCGGCCACAAAAATCACGCTATTGATTTGCAATTTGGTACACGTGTTCATGTGCCCCACGAAATCAGCTGTATAGTTTTGGGTGTGTATTCCATTTGTAATTCGTGTACAGGGATAACGCTAAAGTTTTTCTTATCATTACGGCCTATGGGAGGAATTTGTATGTACCGCGATAGCAGCCACAAAAATCACGCTTTCGACTTGCAGTTTGGTACACATGTTCATAAGCCCAACAAAATCAGCTGTATAGTTCTAGGTGTGTATTCCATTTGTAGTTCGTGTACAGGGACACGCCAAAGATTTTCTATCATTACGGCCTATGGGAAGAATCTGTATGTACCGCGATAGCCGCCGCAAAAATCAAGCTAATGACTTCAATTTTTGCCGAAACGTCAGTGGAGGCCCTCTGTTGAGACTCAAAAGGATTTTGGGTTCCGTCGGTCCGTCCGTCTGTCTGTCTGTCTGTCGTGCGATAGCGGCCGTAAAAACCACGCTATTGACTTGAAACTTTGTACACATGTTCATGATCCCCACGAAATTAGCTGTATAGTTTTGGGTGTGCATTCCATTTGTAGTTCGTGTACAGGGACACGCCAAAGTTTTTTTTTATCATTACGGCCTATGTAAAGAATTTGTATGTACCGCGATAGCGGCCCCAAAAATTACGCTATAGACTTGCAATTTGGTACACATATTCACGAGCCCAACGGAATTAGCTGTATAGTGTTAGGTGTGTATTCCCTTTGTTGTTCGTGTACAGGGACACGCCAAAATTTTTCTTATCCTTACGGCCTATGGGAAGAATTTGTATGTACCTCAATAGCGGCCGCAAAAATCCTTCGATTGACTTGCAAATTGGCGCACACATTCCAGCTTTCCATATAAGTAGCTGTATAATTTCCATTGCTATATTTTTTATAAACTGTGTACAGGGACACGCCAAAATTCTTAACATTACGGCGTATGGGGTGAATTTCGTTTAAACGCATTTTAATATCATTACTTTGCAATGAAGAAAATGAAACGAGTACGTGAGTAAGATGCTTAAACTTATGTTGCTTGAAGAAAATATGTGCTCTTAAGCTTTCTAATTAATGTACAGGACCTTACAAAAGTGTTCTGACAATGTCACTTAGTCATCCAAACGGTGTTAAATTTGGAACAATTATTAATTTTAAACGCAAAATAAGCTGGATAGTTTTTACTGGTGTATACAATGTTTATGGTTCGTTTACAAAAACACACGAAAGAATTTCGTAACATTAGAGCCTATGGACGAATTTTTAATTTAAGCGCGCACTTTAATGTGTTTATGCTGAATTGAACTTAATAAAGTTAACATACATTATAAAGATGCTTAAAATCATGTTTACTCTAAAAAAAGGTTATGTATAGACTAAATAATTTATGGGACCACACAAAATAATTCCGAGTATGTACTGTAATCATCCAAATGATGTCAAATTAGTTTGAAAGATTAATGAGTTATAATTAATTAGATTTATTCTTATTATTGGCGTTTATAATGACTGTGGCTACCTTTCCGGGATACATAAAGGAATTTCGTACTTTTATGGTGTATAGTCGGTATTTCTTAAAAGTGTATTTTAACATGGTTACACCCCATCAAATATAATGAAATTTTATTAGAATTTTAAAAGCCTGTTTTCGTGTTGAAAATTGTGGGCATAGAATTGATAATTAGTTTAAAGGTTACGCAAAATATTTCCGATTTGCTATGTAATTTTTTTTGTATGAAATTCGGTATTTATGAATTTCCGGGAAATAATACAAGACCGTCGTTTAATAAGAATGCATATTGTTGCGTACTTGGGGGTTTGTAAGTTGTCCGAGAATGAAAAGCGAAACTTGCAAAAATTCAGTGATTTATTCACAGAAAGTTCCAGATGAATACAGGTCTATAAACCAAGTATCAGCTTCAATTCAACCAGTAAACATAGCTTAAACAACAGCCGTTAACAGCAAAACAACAGTACAAACTGTTTAGCAATAACACATAAAGCAAGTCTCATTCAAAGAGGCTCAAAGCAAAGCAAGCATTTGACGAAACCGACACAGATCTGAGATTGGAAGCCTTGGCTAAAAAAATGCTCCTTTTATACTATTCTATCGAACACAGACTGTTCTGGAAAATTATCGTATCTCATCAGCCAATGAGATTAGAGCTTCCATATTTGTATATCCCTAATAAGGATTTTCTCGCCAAGGTCGCCAAAAAAATCGCCAAGGAGGGAAACAGTCGCCAAATTTGGCGCCAAATCTATTTCTTCCCTTATTGGAGCTTTTCAATTCGTTTTTAAAAGAAAATTAGGCTATTTTAACGCTAAAACGACTAGAAATGCACAAAATTAGCATTTTATCGACTTACTAAGCCTCTTTGAAAAAAATTATACAAAAATAAATGCAATTATTTACAATTCCGTAACACTTTATATGATATACAAATAGGTATAGAAAGAGAGATACAGCGGGGGGTTGAGGGGGGCGGTAGCCCCCCTCTAGAATGTATCTGATTATGGTAATAAGTCGATCGAATCAATATATACTATTATATAATAAGAAATAAATAAAAATGACCTATTGAAAAATGTCTGATGCAAATAGGACGTTGAGGCTCCTGATCTGCAGATCCACTAGTTTATTATTAATGTTATTTATTAAACATTTTTTTTTTTTTTTTTTTTTTTTTTTTTTGCTTTTAAGTGTTAAATTAATTGTTTTTCATTCTCCAAATCAAATTCATGGCCATAAAATTACCGAACAGTGATAAAAATTGGGAAAGGGGGTGGTGTCCCGAGAAAAAGGTGAGTGACTAGGCAAAAATGGGAGTTATATTCGGATTCAGGAGGTCATTTTACATAAGAATCAGCAAAAATGGTATCAGAGGTCGATTTTTTATTTTTTGCAGCGCAATGTTATATGTCTTTACTAATACAGAAATAAAAATGTTCGTTAATATATACAAGTGCCCGATACTTTGACAGTGGTTATTCGGCTTTATGATGTATATGCCAAAGAAGACTTTAATTCCTTTAGTGCCCCTGCTAAACAACCAGTACAACAAAGAGTTTTTCCACATTTTATTATTTTTATGACTATGCCTTATCAATGTGCGTGTGCGATAAACAGAAACCGATTTTGATAATAGCGAATTTTCTTTTCTTTTATTATTTCTTTAATTTCTGTCGGCTTATGAGATAATGTAAAAATTATACGGAAAATAATACCAAGTAAATACGGTGTCTAAATAAATAAATAATTAAATATTATTTTGTTAAAAGGTTCCACGGGTTTCGAAGGCTGAAAAAAGCATATTTTCTCTTTGTATATATATACATACATACATACATACATATATATATATGATAAATTGTTTTTATTCAAAATTTTCAACATGTAAAAAAAACAATATTTAAACAATAAAATTTTGATTGAAAAGTAAGAAAATTTCATCCAGTGGGTCCTGGTTTACAGAGACCCTTCAAAAAAACAGTGGACACGATTTCTCAAAAACTAATGCACTGATCTTATTGATATTTTGCACACTTCTTCAAAATAGAATTGAAAAGAGCTTGAACTAAAAATTTAAAAGCAAAATTAAATTTTAAATTTTTGTTAGAGTTGTATGCAAAAATAGTACAATTTTCGGTACCTTCTACCCAATGTACAGTCTTGTAAATTTAGTTGTAATCGAAGAAAAGAAAAAACCTTCTTTCAAGCACTTGAAGGAGTGTTTAAAATTTCAAGAAGATAAGTGCATTAGTTTTTGAGAAATTGTATCCACTACATTTCGTAAAGCTCCCAAATCCGGCTGAATTTTCAAATTTTCTAATGAAACTTTTATAAAATGTTGTTTAAATGTTGCTCTTTTTTATGTTCAACATTTTGATTAAAAAGTTTTATTTATTATCTCTCTCTCTCTCTCTCTTTATATATATATATAAAAGAGCAGAGTCTGTCTGTGTGTCTGTCTGTCCGCTATAGAATCCTAGGCCGTTTCACCGAGCGGGACCAAATTCGGCACGGTTAATGTTTACGACCCGAGAAACTCAACGCCGCAAAAATGAAAGTTGTAACTTAATTAGTTTTGGAGATATTAATTAAAATGTCCACTTATGTCTAATCTAAAAGCGATCTCAATGACTGAGAATTCACTGCTATTGCATAAAAAAAGATATTTTAATGGAGTTAAAAGAAGAAAAAGTGGAAAATAAATTAGAAATATATGTCCGATCGTTACGATTTCGATACCAAATGAAAGGGGCATTTTTTCTGAATCTAAGTGTGCAAGCGGCCTATCGGTACAACAATGAGATTTTTTTAAATTAACTAAAGTGTGAATTTTTTGTGGCAACATCATTTCAAATGCCAGACGACCGTCTGCCATGAAAAAGGAAATGATTGTAACCGATCAAGATGTCACGTGTTTTGTAATGGGGGGGGGGAATTGCAATTTTCAAATTCTTTCAAATTTTCATTCACGTTACATTTGAATTAATATTCGGCCTAGACAGCGTACTATAAAGCTACTGTTCAATTTTCATGAAAATATGTGGATAAACAAAAAAATTAGATTAAATTTTGTTTTATATTTTGCACTATTTTAAATTGAGATATGCCGCTGAAATTTCGTAATACTTGGTTTTAACGCCCGATAATTCGATTCTGAATATTTTTGAAAGTGTAGAATTATTAGGAAGGGCTTGAGGGGCAGGGGGGGCGAAGGGGGCAAAAAAAAAAGAGTTACAGCGTTTGAAATTGGTATTATTAGGTTTTAAGGAAAGATAAATCGATTGCGGATATTTTCAAGTGTAAAATTATTAGAAGGGACGGAAGGGCGGGGGAAGGGACAAAAACGTAGAAAAGGAACGGTTGTTTCGGAGAAAACAACGGAAAACCCAGAACGCCTTTATTATTTTATACTTTGCAGAGCTTCGAATTCTGATACTCCTTTCACATTTCATACTATGGATTTTTAACAGTATTTAGCCCGGATTTACGCAAGTTTCGGAGAAAACCACGAAAAAGTCAGACATAAATCGTTTTATAATAGTGTTTATATCATTTTTGTATCTCAGCTTCTAATCAGCATAATTTCAAAAGTAATATGTCATTTTGAAACTTATTTGAATTGAATTTCAAGAGTAGACACCACAAATTTCTGTCACCTTCCATTAACCGACTACCGTAAGTAATGGAATTCGAGATTTCACGTGATTTACACGTTTTAAGGTATCCTGATTAGGTTTTTCTTTTGTATCTCAGCTACTAATTAAAATAATTTTATATGTAATACATTATTTGAAAGCTTTGTTGATTTGGAATTGAACAGTAGATTACAGAATTTTCTACCACCAGATGGCGCTGTAATATTTTTAAATTTCAATATTTCGAATTCTGAATATGATTAAATTATTTTTAATACATCATTCGAAAGATATTTTGTAGTACTTTTATATTATCGAAAGTGGAATTCGAGATTTCACCAGATTTACACGTTTTAAGGTGTCCTGATTAGGTTTTCTTTTGTATCTCAGCTACTAATTAAAATCATTTCATAAGTAATACATCATTTTAAAGCTTTGTTGATTTGGAATTGAATAGTAGATTACAGAAATTTCTACCACCAGATGGCGCTGCAATATTTTAAAATCTCAGTATTTCGAATTATAAATATGATAAAATTATTTTTAATACATCATTCGAAAGATAATTTAAAGTTCCTTTATATTATCTAATAACCTACATCAAATTTATCCAATAGAGGGCACTAATCACAATTATTCGAGATTTCACCTGATTTGTATGTTTTAAGGTGTCCTAAAGGGGGGCAAAAAATTAGAAATTCAGTTAGACCGTTCAAAATTGGTATATGTAGGTTTGGGTGCCTACGAGTAGAATGAGGATATTTTCGAAAGTGTAAAATTAAGGAGAGACAGTAAGGGTGGTGAAAGAATACGCGCGCGCAGCGAGCGTATATATGAATTCGTGAGATGAAGGCAGAGGGGACCCGGTGTGAGTCTTTACCCGATCAGATTTTTTTTTTTTTTTTAATTCCTTTTCTTAAGAATAAAAGTTTATGAGTAATAACATGGAATTTTAAGAAATCATAAGTGTGGTGAAGGAATACGCGCGCGCAGCGCTCATATATATGCATTCGCGCGTGCGCATCGCGCACGGGTCTACGCTGCCGAAGGCAGTGGGGACCCGGTGCGACATTTTTCCCGATCAGAGTTTTTTTTCTTTTTTTTTTTTTCACATGATAAAAATTAATGCAATTTTGAGAATTCATTTATTGTAATGATTCATTTAAAAATAGTGACCAGCGAAGCGGGCGTAGCCTGCTAGTATATTATAAAAGAGTGAAAATATGCTTTTTCTTTCTAACCTACAAAATCCATGTAATATCTCACTGTGAAGTTTCTTGCAGCTTTTTTCAAAAAAATGTGTTAAATTGCTTCCTTTTATTACTATTTTTTTTACTTCTAGTGCAAATATCCCAGCTTTGTGTTTATAAGACTCACTATGTATGAGAAATTTTGAGAAAAATCTCAGAAAATTATCAGTTCAGAAAACATCCTGAAAGAAAACTACTTTGTTTTCCAAATATTTTCAATTAAAACCCCGAAATTATTTTGCAGTCCCCAAGTTCAATATGTATGTGTCTAATATTACTGAATTACTGAAATATTTTAAAGAATATTGCCTTGATTGAATCGAAAGATCTTAGATAAATAGGCAGAAACTATCCTTTCAAGTTTAGTATCTAATAACTTTAGTTAAATTCTCCAATAACCTTAGTTGATAAAACCGGTTTTTAGTATACATTTTATGACATTGAATAAGAAGTTTAACAACATGAAACACAATAATCAAAATTCAGTATTTTTTAAGACAGTTATCCTTTTTCAATACGGAAATATTGAGTAGGTATATTGGAGATATACGTCTCAATAAGTCTTATAAATGAATTTGATTAAACTTTAACAATATTATGTTACTATGAAAATTTTCTAGCTGTATAAATGTGTTTATGTTTTCAAAAATTATGATTTTTCTTTATTTTACAATTTTGCTTTAATTGTTTGCAAAAAAAAAAAACTAAAAAAAAAGTCTTTTGAAGTCATATATCTCGGTTGTTATCTGTGCCGATACACTCGCAAAAAATATGTTTCTTTTGAGGTATCGCCTGTTGTGATAACTTCTACTAGATCCATGCTTTATAAATATTTATATTAAAGGTAGATCCCAAGAGACACCAACAAATTTAAATATATATTTTTAACATATAAAAGGGAGGTAACTACTCTTCTGGGATATGATACAAATATAAGGATATGGGTCAAATGAAAACCCGAGAGCTTGATATGGCGAAGAAGTGTAATTAAGGACTGTATTACCTCAACGGTAATCTAATTGCTTATAAAAATTTAGCAGTTTTAAATCTTCTAATAGTTCTTCTTCGAAACCATTTGTCTCTTACATATCAAAAGATAAAATTAGAATTTTCCAAATATCGTAACTTTCACAAGTACACTAAAATCATCTCAAATTAAATATTTCCACAAAACTTCGCTTAAAACCATGACTTTACTTAAAATTTGTAGAACATCTTTACAAATCTAAGGTTCGAACTATTTCTTTTTTCTATCAAATATTTTTGAAAACGAGAAAACTATCCTCCAGAGAATTAAAATTGAGATGGCATGTCTCCGGATACCAGGCGAATACCAGAGATTAGTCAATAGCCCACTGCGTAGCTCTTGTGCGACGTTAAAACCCACTCAGCCGTAATCTCAATTTCAGCCTCAACCGTAAATTAGTTCAACAGTCGTCGATTTTAGCCAAACTCATTAGTTTTCTTACTTTAATTGTATAATCTACTATATCTAAACATGTAATCAATGTCTAACTGTGAAAAAGTTTGAAAATTTCAAAGCTTTACGCTACTACGTGTGTGAAATCGCATAATACATGACATACTTATTATGTTATACATGTTATTAACATGCGAATAAGATTAAGTAGTTAATTATCGCATATCCTGCTTTATAAGTAGTTTTCCAGTTTTATATTATAAAACTTCGTATCAAATATAATTAATTTAGGAAAATTAATCTTCTCCAGCCATCAGTCTTTTGCTAATTTTAACCGAATTATTTAATTATAAATAATAATTTCAATAATTTAAATCACAAATAATTTGAATAAATAATTCAAATAAAAATAATTTTTATTTTGGCAATGGAATTAAATTTGATCATAACTATAGATAGTTTGTTCATAGATTGAAGCATAAGTTTCTATAATCACGAGACAAAACATGTCTTTTTTTACCCCCTTGTCAACTAGATGGACTCCATTTATTTTTGTGAAAAAAACATAGAAAAATATTCTATCTCTGTTACATTGTTAAATGTTTTCAAATGTTGGTGAAATTTCGATTATTTGTTAAGTGTTGTCTGAATTCACAGGAAAAAAATGGTAAATTCCGGAAATTATTATAGCACCATTTAAATACTAGGCGGATCACAATTGGACTAGTGTTTCTATTTCTCGATTGTCCTGGAAATTGATCTTATAATAACAGGAAACGGTGCTTGCATTTAAATCTAAACGCATTTTGGCAGGTTCTCTATATACATAATCTTATTGTCTGTAAAATTGTGTAAATATTACTTCGCAAGAACTTTGATCGGAGACGAAGAATGTAAAGTAGTGTCAGTGAAGGATTTTAATGTAGATTTTAATTCTGAAGGCGGGCAGTATTTTATCGAGGCATTATCAATCATGCACCTTCACTTACAAAATAATACTAAACACAATTCAACGAGAATCTGTATAATAGTAGACACAATATCTTACAATAAAAGTATGCGAATGGATTTACATGAGTGTGCAGTTACCCTATGAGATTTTATGAAAGAATTGATTAAAATAAATATGCTTCTAGCCTTAAATTAATTTCTATTTAGAACATAATTTATTCTATATTTTAATTTTAATTTAATTCTAATTTCTAATAAGGAACTTCTAATTTTATTATCAGGAAATGCTACATTAATAAAAAACAATGCACAATCATGCATGAAAATATTCAATATCTGTGTAATTTAAGATAACAGTTTTGAAAGACATAGCGATGGCGGACAATAACTAAATTTATTTCTTTTTATATCTATGTAGCATTTCCTTTCCTGTTTATTACTTGCTTTTTAAAAAATAAAGCTTCTGAAAAAGAAATATAGAAGTGAAAAGACGAAAAGGAATTAAAGTTAATAAAATTGTACAGATTTGAAAACATGATAGTGATAAGGTAAATTAGTTCCAAAAAATATTTTGAAATTGCAACTGTATCGAATTTATGAAATCTTAGCTTCTATACATAAATAAAATTTTGTCTATCTGTTTAATTATTTTAGCCATTTATTTATTTTACATTGCAAACAATTAGATTTTAGTATTTAGCTTTTATTTCAATATTACTTACACAATAATATTCTAATAATGTACGTCACAACAAATAAGATAATGTCAAAAGACTTGTATAAGAAAAGGTACTAACACTTTCATATTGAGTTTTTTTTTTTTTTTTTTAAGTATTGTTGATATTTTACTAATTTTTGCCTCTAAAAATTACTATTATTGACGTAATAAATTCATGACGGGTAAAACATAACTTTGCACATCAGTTTAAAAATTTTTAGTAAAACTTTTTTGAGTATGGTTTTTAATAGTAAATTATCACTTCTTTTTACCAAAACCCGTCTTTTTAAACTTTTACAATCTAAACTTTTAGAGTCTAAAATTTACCTTAATCTTTCTTAAATTGTATTTTAAACTGGGCCTATTTTTCATGAACGTGTGGAAACAATTTTTTTTTTTTAATCAATGTTACTAATATTTGAAGAAAAAAGTAAAATCAGGAAAAAATTACAAAATAGTAAATCTTCATTTTGAATAACTTTAGTGCATTAATTCGTGCTTAAACAGATAATAATTATATTTGTTTAGTTACCGAACCTAACGCTTTTTTTTCACATATTGAGTATAATATTAAGACTTAAGTCTACAAAAATAAAACTGTATTTAACATAAACCATTTACGTTTCTATTGTTCCTGACTTTTTTGCACCATGATAGCCATATTTCATCTCTAATTCGTTCTAGTGACATACTTGACTTGACATGACCGTAGAGTGGGTTTTCTAAGCTATTGACAATTATTGCATTCTACTCATTTAACCTCGTATTATTATTATGTAGTTCATCATCTCATGACTGAGTGGATGATCTTCAATATTAAGCTGATATTGTTCTATCAAAGGAAGTTAGCGTTATATATTAACTTATCTTTTCTGTTCAGATAGATGGATCAGTGACATCGAAGAAAAATTTATTTCACAGTGAATGATTCTTTTATTAGTAGGAAATGAAAAATTTTTTTTTGGAGGAATTAAAAAAGATGTTCTAAATTTTTAAGATCTAATAAAATGTCTAATAAATTTTGATTTTATGAATGATGGAAAATTTATTTTGTGTTATTTTACTCAATTTACGCAAATTATTCAGACATTTTCATTTTTACAAATCACTATAACTGAATTTTTTTTGTTTCCAATTTCTAGATTAAATAGACATCAGTTTTGAACTGGACAGCAATTTTTGTTAACGATTAGCCTGAATACAAATAACTGTGGGTTAAGGATTTCGAAAGTATCAATTATATATATACATTCGGTAACAAAATTATTAAAGCACGTATCCACATTTTCCATTTTTTTTTTTTTTTTTTTTTTTGATCGCTAATTTTTATCATCAACTTACTTACTTTTTCATAAATAGCATAAAGACTAAGATCATGACTTGACAAATATCTACTTAACAAAATAGTATTAGGTGCACATATCTTAAATATTTATACATTATATTATATATATATATATATACTAGCAGACCCGGCCACGCGTTGCTGTGACTAAGTTATACGTTGAATTATACGGCTGTAAACTATTTAGTACAGTTAAATTATTATTTACGAACAAAGACGAAAACGTTGTAGCCGATGTAAAAACCCACAGGGTTGAGATTTGAAACTTAGGTCAAAATTTGGAAGCGATTGATAAAAATTTTCGTAGTGTTGATATTAAGCACAAATTAATTTTATTGTAGGGTCCTATAAATTTTAATGGAGAAGTGATATATATTATTTCTAATGCTACTTTGGATAAAATTGCTAAAATGACTAATATATAAATTAAATTCTATTAAAATTCTATTAAAATAAAAGTATAAAAGAAACAGACGATTTTAAAATCAATTTTTATGGAGGAGTGAAATATAATATATGCTATAATGGATAATTTTACTATTAAATGACCTCATCATTTTAAATATTTTAAAGAGGGCAACAGCTGTAGTTATAAAAGGGAAAACAATAAGGCTAAACCAGAAAAATAAGTAAATTTGATAAATATTTTAAAACTTTAAAATTGGAAATCTTATGAAATATTGGACATTTAAAGTAAATACATGTATCATTTTAAATACAAAAAGATTTTGGAAAAGTTTAGTGTATTTTAACGAAGTGATGAGAAGTTTTTGAGTATGTTAAAATTTTAATAGTAAATTCAAGTCAATAAAGATGGGAAACATTGAGGATTAAGATAAGAATAATTATAAGATTTAAAAAAAAAAAAAAAAAAAAACTTTTTATATACCATGCTTTTAAATTTTAATATACTAATAATATACAAATTAAAAGGAAAATGATAAATATTCTATCATAGTTTGAAGTCAAATTTGTTTTCAAATGTCTAAATAAAATATCTGATGTAAGATACTAATATTTTGCAGCGGAATAGATTTCATTTCTGTCATCCTTGGCGAAAAAAAAAGAATATCGCCAAATTATCTGGCGAAAATATTTAATTCCTTTCAAAAATCATGGTTATTTTAACAACTTATATTAAAAGAGTAATGAATAATATGAAACAATATTTCGTACAATACATATTACATGTCATACATACGTACAATGAATAATACATATTACATTTCGTACAATGCATACATCTGGCATGTATATTTTCGTGTTACGCTTTTGATCGCCAAATAATAATAATAATAATAAAAAAAGCCAAGGGCGACAGAGTTTAAAAATTTAAAATTAAAATTTTGTCAATTTGACAGCAAAATAATTCAATCTAACACCCGCGATAACTATGTAATACATATCTATACCCAAATATAAGGATTAAAATCGGGAAATAAATTTCCTCGATTTTTAATAATTTCTTACAAAAAATCCAGTGTGCAATTAACATAGGAAATCTTTTTCTTGGCTGCACAGACGGTCAGTGAGTCACACTTCGCTTGCGTATAGAACTCATAGATATAGTATAGCATATATAGAATAGAGTGATCATTGGGGAGAAAAAAGTTATTCCTTTTCATTTGGGAAAAGACGACGTTTTTACCAAAATATGGCCGTCTTTCCCCGAGTGAATACACACGGGAATACATACTACTATTTTAGCAAATAAAATTTATGAATAATTTATTTGCTAAAGGGGAATGGAAGACTCCAGATACAGTTTCAAATTCATATTTCTTTCTTTCTTTTCTTTTTCTTTTTCTTTTTTTTTTTTTCAATACCACTTAATGGCTGTTTCCAAAGCTTTTATTTTTTATCTTTTTTCGGCATCAAAAATCTTTCTACGATAACATGGGGATGAGAGATCTATATATATTACTATATCTATGATAGAACTACATTAGCACTTTATCAATGTGTATAAAATCTTTAAATTGATTATGACGTCAATTTTCGTGAGATGCATAATTTAACTTTTTATAATTTTTTAACGTTCACGTTTGATTAAATGTATTTATTTTTATGTCGAAAGAAAATGAACTCGTATTTTTTTTTTTTTTTTTTTTTTTTTTTTTGGCAACAATTAAATTAATGGAACTCACAGATATTTTGGAGCAACTTTAATAAAGGTCTATAATTAACAAATAATTGCAATAAAACAATATTGTGACAATAAATTGAGATAAAAACTATCCTATCTCTCAAGTTGGATCAAACTGCACACAGTGTGCAAAATTTCATCAAAATCAGTTCCTTAGTTTAGGAGTTTACCCCGGACAAACATCGTAATTATAAAGTTTTGATCAATGAAGCACAAATAAGTAAAAAACAGGATTAATTTCACTGTATTATCTTCATTATAATATGAATTCAATTTACACTTCAGTCTAAGTAACACGTGGCCGGCTATGCTAACACCAAAAATTTAAAAAGTGGAAATAATTGAATTATACGAAATTTATTAGTAGGTTAAAAAGTTGAAGATTCTTTGTGTAGATGGCAGCACCAAATATATTTCAGCTTTCATTTCAACCCAGTCGAAAGGTATCGACATCTGTTAGAATCATTTGGAGTTAACAGATAATTGTGACTGTCAAATAATAACAGACAAATAATTAGCAATAAATTAAAATTGCGACTATAATTTGAGATTTAAACTATCCTATCTCTCAAGTTGGATCGGACTGCACATGGTGTGCGAATTTTATTATAATCGGTTAAGTGGTTTAGGAGTCCATTGAGGACAAACATTGTGACACGAGATTTATATATATTAAGATATATATATATATATAGACAGATAAATAAAGCAAATAGTAATTTTGCAATTATTTTACAGTTTTTTTTTAATAAAAATCTTCTATTAAAGGAATATTCAAGTAATAGTTCTTTAAATGAGTTAACTGACCACTCCTCTATTATAAAAAACGTACAGAAATTGTTTTAATTTTCCATACCATTTCGTTACTATTAAATTTCATAAAAATCCAGTTAAATTTCGTTTTGTTACCTGTGGTACTAACAGATATAATGATAAAGCCGGCAAAATCTTATTTAAATATCTAAATTCAGTCTTAAAAGTGATAAATTCTGCTAATGATTGTAACATTATAAACAATAACCAGAAAGTTATAGAATATTTCAAGGTTTACTCAGAAAGCATTACTTCCGTAAGTACTTATGATTTTGAAAATATGTATGGCAGCATTCCACACAAATTAGTAATAGAAGTTTTTGAAAGCATTTATGAGGAATTTAGCAGTTACTTAAATTGTGGAAAAAATTAATCTTAATAAGTTCTGTATTTTTGAAAACGTTTTGTTTAACGGGAAAGATTACTTTTTACAGCGGAGGGGGATTCCAATGGGAAAGAGTTTTTCGAGTGCTTTCGCAAATTTATTTATATATTTTTTCAGATTTTTTTTTTTTTTTTTTTTTTTTTTTTGTAAATATTACTTTCTTCAGATATATTGATGATTTAATTGTTTTTAACTGTAATTGTTTTGAAAATATTTCTGGAAAAATATATTTTAAAGAATTAATTTTAAACCGTACAGATACTGATAAAATTTCATTTCTAGATTTAAATATAAAGAGAAATAAAGAAAAATGGCTCGTTCTATCATACGATAAAAGGAAATATTTTAATTTTGAAGTAAATAAAGTCTTACTAATTGGTTTGCAAATATCAGTAAAAAAGTTTTGAAAAATATTATGTCCGTACAGTTTTAAAGAATTCGTACTATTTGCAATAATGAAAATGATTTAAAAAATACCTTGCAAATTAACTATTACCCGTCCCAATTTTTAACTGTGTGTTTCCAGTGTTTTCCTATTTCGGTTTGTTCAATTTCCTCATTCAAAGGCAATATTTAAGCACCGACGAGCAGCCCCGTCGGCCGAAGTGGGTTTGTTTATCAGGCAAAGGGTTTTATTTTATTTTATTTTATACTTTTTTGTTTACCTTCAGTAATTCCTTATATTGTATATTTTTTAAATGAATTGATGTAATTTTATAACTTTTGCAATTTTGCAATTTTATAAATTTTTTAGTATTTTATACATTATATATATGTTTGATTTCTTTTCAGTCAATGGTGTTTTCTGTATGGTGAGAAGTTGGAGGCTAAGGATAGTTATTAGCTAATTGCTAGTGTCCTTTCAGAAACTTCTCTTTCACCTCCTTCACTAAAAGGCCTCCCTGATGAAGACCTCAGTGTTTTTTGGGGTTTAATTTCATTCATTTGGTTATATATTCCTATATATATATATATATATATGTATACATACAGGTTTTTCAGTGTGATATCATTGTTATTTCATAATTTCATTTCTATTTTCTTTGTAATTTAAAATATTTAATTAAATTTACCACTGGAAGTAAATATAATATTTCTCACTGGCAAAAAATAAAAATATTGATGAAATATTTATCGCGGATTCATTGTTTAATTACTACTTTTTGTCTCTTCTATCTGTATGTTTTAATTAGATCTTTTGCACTGATAAGGGAGATAAAACAATCCTATTTCTGAAATTCACCAGATAAGATACTATATATCAATAAAATTTTACTATTATTAAGACTTTAATCAATATTAATATACATTTTAATTAAGAAATAAGGTATGATTCAGAAGAACTGATAACAGTTCTTAACTTTTCACAATTTTTGTGACTGATTGTTTTTATTTTTTTTATTTTTTGGAATAATTTTGCAGTTTCTTTTTTTAATTTGAACCTTTCTTTGTAGAGCAAACAGACCTGTAAAAATACAGCATTTTTTTACATGGACTAACGTTACCTATTACAAAGTTTTACTGCTAGTTTTGTAAAGTAAATTAAGGTCTAGTTTACTTCAAATTGTGGTGTAAATCGTAGTAGAATTTTCAAAGAGTCGTTTTGGTGGGTATTACGGTATTCTTTAACCAATCATTATCGAGTTTGACCTTATTTGTTGTTGTAACGCAAAGAACAAATGAACTTTTTCAGTCCGATGGTCAGTTGACAGGGAGCTGATTGCAAGAACTGAAGATTCTGAGTTTGGATGTCGGTCGAGTCTTGGATTGTTTTTCTAGTGTGATATGTATAAAAAATGCTTATAAAATAAAAATGTTTATTGCTACGGATTGAATTTATCTAATATGGATTTTTCTTGACAACAGTAATTATAACTGCGAGTCTCAAATCTATGGGTCAACAAAAAAAGGGATCTAACTTCAGTCATTTATGCACGAGGGTTTTTAAATTCTATTTGATTACTTTTGATACTTTAAAAAACGTACTTCTTCGCTTACAGGAAATAGTAAAATTACAGCGAACGTATTTTGCAGCACAGTATAAAAATATTGCATCGTGTGTAGACATTACTTTTAAACATATACTTGGTTGTAATCATCCGCATAAACATTTTACAGTGAGACTACTCTGTGTTATACACATTGTGTGCATCAAAGAAAAAAAAATAATTGTTGATAACCAACCCCGAGATATACAACGAAACTGATGATATAGATTTTTTTCAGTCATGCAATATTCAGTTCCGAATTATTAATTTATGCGAGCTTCAACGGACATGGCAATTCGGCCTTAAAAGAACGCAACTTCGTGGCCCTTTAAATTACTTTAACACTTTTTTTTTTTTAATTACCCCATGCTATGACATGATTAGATATTGTGAATAATAGTAGCTAAATAAAAATAGGGAAATGAAGCTCGAATAACCTTAGTAGGTAAAAAAGGAGAGTTCACCATCAGGCGGCGGAGGGACCGAGGGACCGGCAAGTCGTGCGGGTGCCGCACCACCCCCTGAGGGGTCTAGATGGGTTGACATTGACCTTGAGACATCCTCTAACTTGATCGTGAAAGATGACGAGGGTATTAATGAAGAAAATTAATTAAAAAATTTAATGAGTGATTTTTTGTAAAAGGTGACGACGGTATTAAAGTGATGTTTGCGGTATAAGGTAAAAAGCATGCTATTGTTTGTGAGTCATTAGGAAATTAATTAGGAGGTTAATTAAGAGGTTAATTAAGAAATTAATTAAGAAATTAATTTAAAAAAATTGAGAAAAAAAGGAATCGATTGAATTTAAGAATGTGGATGTGGGTAGAGTATGTAAGAAATAGAGAGGTTTGACTGGGGTTCGAACCCGACACCTTGCAGTAAAAATATTTCAGTAGTTTTCACGTGTGTGTGAGTGATTTTTATAGTATATGTCTGCACTGTTCTTTTTAAACTATGAATGCTAGTGTCCGAAAAGAATTCAATCGTTTTAATGATATTAATTAGAGAATAATAATTAAGAAAAATATTAATTAAGGATCTTCTTGTAAAAAATCGTCAATTATTTTCCGAAAAAAAAGGCAATGAAAGCAAAAATTAAGTATAAAGAACGAAAGAAAGTTTAGAAACATAGATTTTGACTGAGATTCGAACGATTCAACCATTTAAATTATATAAATTTACAGAATAATAATTAATAAAGTATTAATTAAGCATTTCCTTCTAAAAGATTACGAATGTTTTATGAAAAATGACATTGAGAGTTAAAATTAAGTATAAATAATGAAAGAAAGTGTAGCAATAGAGACACCTGACTGAGATTCGAACCCGGCGCCTGTTTGAAGTGAGGAAACAGTAGTTTACAAGTACTTTAACCACTGTTCTTTAGAAATATACCTACACAGATCTTTTTAAACCTAAGAATACAAATGTTTGAGAACGACTCAACCATTTAAATAATATTAATTACAGAATAATTAAAAAATAATAATTGAAGATCTTGCAAAATTCGCTAATATTTTATGAAAAAAGATGATGTATGTGAAAATTAAGTTAAAAGATGTTTAAAATCTCAAATGTATAAGTGAAATTAAATTAGAATGAAAGACGAGAATTGTTTTTTGAAAGATAACTAAAAAGAGCGATTAAAATTTCTTATTAATTACTTAATTGAAGAAAGTTCGTTAAAAAAATACTTTTCATCATAAAGATTTTTTTAATTGTGAATACTAACTAGCATCCATTTTAAACTGTATATATTTTTTTTACTAAATAGAATAAAGATCGACTTAATTCGCCAATGGTGACGTCACAATGTTTTTAGGGAAGAAGGTGACCATCCCTTTTAAGCATTTTCTTAGAATCGGGGGAGATGCTATTGTACATTCAATACAAGAAAGAGGAGGAAAAATACCAGTTTTGTCGCTACCTTTAACCGTGTTTAAATTTGATTATTGTTAGACGTTTTAAAAATATAAATTCATTTCTTTCTAATTGTAGAAGAATCTTATTGATTATTTGATATACAATATGGGAATATAATAACTTTTAATAATAGACATTTTCAGTAGATTTTTACAAATCACTACAAAAAATTCATTACAACTTCAGAAAATCAAAAGTTTTTTAGATATAATTTGTAACTTTTTCGAATAATCCTTCACATATTAGACTACACGCTTACATTTCTTTAGTGTAAACCCGTGAAATTTTACCAATAAAATCAGAAATAGGGTCGTAAAAATAAGAATTTGGCATGATTTAAAATAAATTTTAGGATATATCTACAAAAATTTTAGAGTATTTGGCGATAATTCGGATTTGGTGAGAAACATCTAGTATTAATTTCGAGTGAAGTAAAATTTTGTCACATGCTAACATATTTTTGCGTGAGTGAAGACATCTGTTTTTTAACCTGAATTCAGTACTACATAAAAATTATTTTTTCAAGATGGATGTCAGAACAGATATTATTTTGTTAAATACATTTACTGATATATTCAATAGATCACATCTACGCAAATCAGAACTAGGTATTATAAATCAGCTTAAATTTCGAATGAATGAATTTATCAATTCAGAAATTAGCAATCAACTTTATGAAAATGTTGATATGTTATCTGATGAAAATTTTTATACCTGTTTAGATATTGTTTTAAAAGAAATGATAAAAAATGAAATTAATTGGGATAAAGTTGTAATTTACTTAGTATTTTCAAGTGAACTTATGGCAAAGCGCTTTAAGAGATCTGGAGAGTTTATCATACTTTGGATAAAATTTTTTAATATCTTCCAGAAGTATTTAGGTAGTTGGATTATTGATAATCAAGAATGTATAAAAGTCAAAGAAGTGAAAAAATCATTTTTTCAAAGAATGTGGAGTTTTATCACTCGATTATAATATGAAAATTGTAAAAATATTATCTGCTATGTTGAATTATGTTCAGTTATATCTGTAAAAGAACAATGTTCAAGAAAAATGTATGTATGTAATGTGAAATTCAAAGTAAATAAAGAACTTTAAATGGGAATTTTGTTTAAGAAAAAATTATTTGAAGTAAAATTCATCTTTAAAAAATAAATAAATAAAAATAAAAATAAGTTGATCAATGTAAAAAACTGAAAAATTCACTAAAAATATAAGAAACGCATTTTCACAATAATAAGATTGTAAATGTAAGATAAAATCACAAAATTACCAGCATAAGAGACTGTAGGTATTCGAAAAAAAAATTATGAAGTCAACAATTTTGGTGTTAAACAGCACATCTTATTTTACAAAGTACTAAGTTTTTTAAAATCATTTAGTTTGAACTTTTTCAAACTTATACTTATAAACTGAAATTTTTGTGAATGTAAAATTTTTTACACAAAGTATTTTAGAAAAAATATCATCTCAGAAATTAACTAACTTATTTTTAGAATAAAAAATATAAGAAACTTATTTTTACTAATGATAAGAATGAAAATGTAAGGTAAAATCTCATTCTTACCAATTTAAGAGACCGCAAGTATTTGAAAAATCATGAAGTATGGAATTTTAATGTTTGACACGTGTTAACCCCTTCCGCTCCAGGCTAGCTGTAATGTAAATATGTGAAATACCAGATTATAATTTTGAAATAATGAAATACATAACGAAGTAACAATGTGCATTTTGTTGTGAAGTAATTATGTTTAATTAATGAAGGTAGTTAATATGAATACATATCAAAGTATATCAATTATTTATAGCAATGACTGCTTAAGTGGTTCATCATCACTGCCATCGATTTCGCAGTCTTCACTTGTTGTTAAGTCATCATTGGAATCTTCAAGTTCGTCATAATCGGGGCTATAATCACAATCCGAATCACTAGAATCAGACATTATTCACAATTTCAAACACAGGCAAAACACACAAAATCGAGGAGCGAAAATTACACACAACCGCAGCTGCGAGAACACTGGCGTAGCCAAAACCAATAGGTCACCGAGACTACTAACGCTATCTAGTTGTTAGTAATGAAAATGCAATTTCAAAGTACCATATGACAAATAAAATAACTCTCTCTGATAGCTCTACAACGTTGGGCTTATTGTATCGTATACTTTCTTTGGACGTATGCACGTACGTCCATGGTATTAATGGCCATTAACACTAGGACGTACGCACGTACGTCCCTGGAGTGGAAGAGGTTAATAACGCGTCTTATTTTACAAAGTACTAAGTTTTTTTTTTAAGTCATTTAGTTTGAAGTTTTTCAAACTTATACTTATAAACTGAAATTTTTGTGAATGTAAAATTTTTTACACAAAGTATTTTAGAAAAAATATCATCTCAGAAATTAACTAACTTATTTTTAGAATAAAAATATAAGAAACTTATTTTTACTAAAATATTTTTGTACAAAGTATTTTAGAAATTTAGATAACTTGCTCTTGAATAAAAATATAAGAAACTTATTTTCACAATAATAAGATTATAAATGTAAGATAAAATCACAAAATTACCAGCTTAAGAGGTTGTAGGTATTCGAAAAAATCACGAAGTCAACAATTTTGGTGTTAACAACACATCTTATTTTACAAAGTGCTAAGTTTTTTAGTCATTTAGTTTGAAGTTTTTCAGACATATGCTTATAAACTGAAATTTTTTGTAAATGAAAAATTTTTTACACAAAGTATTTCAGAAAAAATATCATCTCAGAAATTAATTAACTTATTTTTAGAATAAAAATAAATGAAACTTATTTTTTCTAATGATAAGAATGAAAATGTGAGATAAAAACTCATTCTTACCAATTTAAGAGACTGTAAGTATTTTAAAAATTATGAAGTATGCAATTTTAATGTTTCACATGTGTTAATAACGCATCTTATTTTACAAAGCACTAAGTTTTTAAAAGTCATTGGGTTTGAAGTTTTTCACACATATGCTTATAAATGAAATTTTCGTAAATGAAAAATTTTTACACAAATTATTTTAATACAAATTCTATCTCAGAAAAATTAACTTTTTCTTTTTAGGTTGAAAATGTAAGATAAAAAATCTAACACTTATCGAATTTAGAAGCTGCAGATGTATGATGAAATCATGAACTTGAAACTTTAAGTATTAACAACCTACCTTCTTTGAAAATACTAAACCACAAGTTTCGACAAATCTATAATCAACTGTTAAAAAACATAGAATATTTTTTTCCCTAAAATGTTTAACGTAGATGCTACATCCATAAAAATACAGAGTGAAAGTGTACAAATTATCTGTTTAGACATGTTGATAAACTAGAATTTTCCACAAGATTCGAGTATTATAGCAAGGTATGGGATAATATTTGGCTAAATTTCCACTAATATTGGCGATAGTTATAAAAATTTGGCATGAAATAAGAGAATTTGCCGTAAATTCTTAAGTAAAACTGATGAACGAAGAAAAAAATTGAATTAGTTACATTCTTTTCTCGCTGTAGAGTTGTCTAAGTTCTCATACTTAGTAGTTTTTAAAGTCTTACTTTTAGAGTGATTTTTTACACTTCGCTAAACTGAAGTACAAAATGAATAATACTTTAACGTCCGAGGAGACACACGTTTCCGTTCAACAAACCCCTTCATCAGGTTTTGAGGATGAGAAGTTATCTAAGCTTTTTATTTGTCCAACTTGTAAGAAGCCATTTTTTAAAAAATCCTATCTTACTAGACATGTCAAGGTTCACAATGATATTAAACCTAATATTTGTTACGTGTGTGAGAAAGGATTTGTTACTTTACATCGTTTAAAAAGACATATGGAAACCCATAGAAAAATTTCCATAAGATACAAATGTGAATATTGTATTGAAAATTTCAATCGCAAGTGTGATTTATTTAAACATAAGAGATTATTTCATCAAAAAGTCTTACCTGAACATCTATGTATTATTTGTAAAGATGCTTTTAAACACAAGTATGAATTGGAAAAACACAAGAGGGTGCATTATCGTAAACCTGAGTATCTATGTGAGGAATGTTCTATAACCTTTACAACAAAACATGCTTTTTCAAACCATAAGCGAAAAAGTCATAAAAAGACTTTACATACATACTGTTGTGACGAATGTACTGATACTTTTTCAAACAGACGACATTTTTTAAAACATAAAAGAAATATGCATAAAAAAACTTTAATGCAAACTAGATGTGATGAATGCAGTGAAACTTTTCAGTGTAAGTATGAATTATTGCAACATAAGAGAAAGAATCATCTTAAAGACTTTAACATACGTAGAAATTGTAATGATCGAAGCACTAACAATGAATTATCAACAGTTAATAATGACAGTGAGAATCTGGACTTGTTAAATTTTTTGGATAATTTTCACATTGAATGTGCGAATGGTGTTTTTGACTTACATTCCAACAACTTTCAGAATGAAAATATAGACTTAGACTTAAAAATTTTTTTGAACAATTCGAATGTGGAATATACAAGTGGAAATAATATTGATGATTTATCTGCCAAAGATGAAAATAAGGACTTAAATAATTTTAACCTGATACAAACTGATTTACCTCTAGTAAACTATGACAATGAAAGTCTGGACTTGTTAAATTTTTCGTATAACTTTAATCCCAAGTGCTTGAATATTTTTTCTGCTAACGACGAAAATATGAATTCGAATAATTTTAGTGCGAAGGAAAATGAGTTGGTGACAGATAACTTTAACAATGAAAATCTAGACTTGCTAAATTTTTTGAATAACTTTAATACTGAATGTATGAACGATATCCCAACAATATAGATTTGCTGTCTTGTATTATTGTGAATGAATTTCAAATAAAAAGATTTCAATGAAAATGATTTGTTTTAATTTTTATTACAAAATCATCTTTTTTATAATATTTTCTATTAGAATACAAACTGAAGTGTCATCTTTTTTTAAAATAAAAACATGTAAAAAGTTTACTTGTGTATTAACGATATACTTTTTCATTACTGTAGTAGAATTGATTGAGTATAATATTTAAACACTAAGTAAAAATTATGCACAATAGTAGTTTTATAAACTATCAAACTTACATCGAAGAAGAAAAAACTTGTAAAATTGTTTTACCACTCAACTGTAAAGTACTTGTGAAAATCTTAAATGAATTTATCTTATTAACAATTTTCCTGAAAAACTAGCTTATAAAAATTTTAGATATAATTATGAAGTTAGTATTTTCCTAAGTATCACGTTTGAATCTTACTTTGAATATACATCATCAAAGTGTTTTATTCTTTAACTAAAATCACATCTTCTATTCCAAAGAGTGTAAAAATAATGTTATAGTAACAACTTAAACTTTTATATATAGATACTTTCACGATTGTATTTTAACTTTTTTTATTTTTTAGAATACAGAAAATATTTTGTAAGAATTGTGAAAGCTTAATTTTAGAAGTTTGTGAAATTTCACAAAATTTTTTTAAACATTTTTGTCAAATGTTTTCTTTATGTCACATCACTTAAAAAAATTTAACTGTTTTTAACAGAATTGCTAACACAAAACATTAAGTTAGAAAATTTATAGATAAAACTTATAAGATACGAAAAACCATATGTGAAGTAATAACAAAAGGTGTATATACTTTCAAGTTTAGACATGGTTCAACAAGCTTGAGGAGACAGTAAAACCTGTAGCTGACGTCATAACCCCTGTAGCATAACTTTTCCCTTACTACTACGTCACAAATGTATAATTTAACAAAAAGTACTTATGTCACCCTACAATTCCTGTCTTGTATTATTTTACTTTGTGTATAAAATCAATGATCTATAAAAAAGCTTTGTCGTTTTTATACACTTTGAAGTAAAAATTTTCTCCAAAAACATCAAATTATATTTCGCAAGTACGAATTGATATGTATTTGTTTTAAATATCTCTAAGTTACGTTATACCAAAGTATAATTTCTAATATTTAAACAATTCTCACTTTACAAAAATTAACTTGTATACATTTCTAGATCTTTAATAAAAATCTTTAATTTTTTTATCTCAAAGACTTTAAACTATTGGAGATATGTGCAGCTTAAGTGCAATCCAATACTATTTGCATAACAATGTGGAATATCATATGTTAAGAAAATCTTAAATTTTGAATATTTTTCAGCTATTAAACGAAAAATTGTGTAAAATTTACTAAGTGTTTCACTAAAGAAGAGAATTACACTAAAAAGTTTTGACAAGAAATACTAAATTCACTAAGTTACATTCGTGGACATAAACACACAATATAAGAGAAATCTTTAAAACATTATTGCAAAAACAAATTAAAAAATAAAAATAAATAAAAAATAAATAAATAAATAAATAAGTAAAAAATTGTTAATTTTAGACAATTTTTCGTTTAATAGCTGAAAAATATTCAAAATTTAAGATTTTCTTAACATATGATATTCCACATTGTTATGCAAATAGTATTGGATTGCACTTAAGCTGCACATATCTCGAATAGTTTAAAGTCTTTGAGATAAAAAAATTAAAGATTTTTATTAAAGATCTAGAAATGTATACAAGTTAATTTTTGTAAAGTGAGAATTGTTTAAATATTAGAAATTATACTTTGGTATAATGTAACTTAGAGATATTTAAAACAAATACATATCAATTCATACTTGCGAAATATAATTTGATGTTTTTGGAAAAAATTTTTACTTCAAAGTGTGTAAAAACGACAAAGCTTTTTTATAGATCATTGATTTTATACACAAAGTAAAATAATACAAGACAGGAATTGTAGGGTGACATAAGTACTTTTTGTTAAATTATACATTTGTGACGTAGTAATAAGGGAAAAGTTATGCTACAGGGGTTATGACGTCAGCTACAGGTTTTACTGTCTCCTCAAGCTTGTTGAACCATGTCTAAACTTGAAAGTATATACACCTTTTGTTATTACTTCACATATGGTTTTTCGTATCTTATAAGTTTTATCTATAAATTTTCTAACTTAATGTTTTGTGTTAGCAATTCTGTTAAAAACAGTTAAATTTTTTTAAGTGATGTGACATAAAGAAAACATTTGACAAAAATGTTTAAAAAAATTTTGTGAAATTTCACAAACTTCTAAAATTAAGCTTTCACAATTCTTACAAAATATTTTCTGTATTCTAAAAAATAAAAAAAGTTAAAATACAATCGTGAAAGTATCTATATATAAAAGTTTAAGTTGTTACTATAACATTATTTTTACACTCTTTGGAATAGAGATTGTGATTTTAGTTAAAGAATAAAACACTTTGATGATGTATATTCAAAGTAAGATTCAAACGTGATACTTAGGAAAATACTAACTTCATAATTATATCTAAAATTTTTATAAGCTAGTTTTTCAGGAAAATTGTTAATAAGATAAATTCATTTAAGATTTTCACAAGTACTTTACAGTTGAGTGGTAAAACAATTTTACAAGTTTTTTCTTCTTCGATGTAAGTTTGATAGTTTATAAAACTACTATTGTGCATAATTTTTACTTAGTGTTTAAATATTATACTCAATCAATTCTACTACAGTAATGAAAAAGTATATCGTTAATACACAAGTAAACTTTTTACATGTTTTTATTTTAAAAAAAGATGACACTTCAGTTTGTATTCTAATAGAAAATATTATAAAAAAGATGATTTTGTAATAAAAATTAAAACAAATCATTTTCATTGAAATCTTTTTATTTGAAATTCATTCACAATAATACAAGACAGCAAATCTATATTGTTGGGATATCGTTCATACATTCAGTATTAAAGTTATTCAAAAAATTTAGCAAGTCTAGATTTTCATTGTTAAAGTTATCTGTCACCAACTCATTTTCCTTCGCACTAAAATTATTCGAATTCATATTTTCGTCGTTAGCAGAAAAAATATTCAAGCACTTGGGATTAAAGTTATACGAAAAATTTAACAAGTCCAGACTTTCATTGTCATAGTTTACTAGAGGTAAATCAGTTTGTATCAGGTTAAAATTATTTAAGTCCTTATTTTCATCTTTGGCAGATAAATCATCAATATTATTTCCACTTGTATATTCCACATTCGAATTGTTCAAAAAAATTTTTAAGTCTAAGTCTATATTTTCATTCTGAAAGTTGTTGGAATGTAAGTCAAAAACACCATTCGCACATTCAATGTGAAAATTATCCAAAAAATTTAACAAGTCCAGATTCTCACTGTCATTATTAACTGTTGATAATTCATTGTTAGTGCTTCGATCATTACAATTTCTACGTATGTTAAAGTCTTTAAGATGATTCTTTCTCTTATGTTGCAATAATTCATACTTACACTGAAAAGTTTCACTGCATTCATCACATCTAGTTTGCATTAAAGTTTTTTTATGCATATTTCTTTTATGTTTTAAAAAATGTCGTCTGTTTGAAAAAGTATCAGTACATTCGTCACAACAGTATGTATGTAAAGTCTTTTTATGACTTTTTCGCTTATGGTTTGAAAAAGCATGTTTTGTTGTAAAGGTTATAGAACATTCCTCACATAGATACTCAGGTTTACGATAATGCACCCTCTTGTGTTTTTCCAATTCATACTTGTGTTTAAAAGCATCTTTACAAATAATACATAGATGTTCAGGTAAGACTTTTTGATGAAATAATCTCTTATGTTTAAATAAATCACACTTGCGATTGAAATTTTCAATACAATATTCACATTTGTATCTTATGGAAATTTTTCTATGGGTTTCCATATGTCTTTTTAAACGATGTAAAGTAACAAATCCTTTCTCACACACGTAACAAATATTAGGTTTAATATCATTGTGAACCTTGACATGTCTAGTAAGATAGGATTTTTTAAAAAATGGCTTCTTACAAGTTGGACAAATAAAAAGCTTAGATAACTTCTCATCCTCAAAACCTGATGAAGGGGTTTGTTGAACGGAAACGTGTGTCTCCTCGGACGTTAAAGTATTATTCATTTTGTACTTCAGTTTAGCGAAGTGTAAAAAATCACTCTAAAAGTAAGACTTTAAAAACTACTAAGTATGAGAACTTAGACAACTCTACAGCGAGAAAAGAATGTAACTAATTCAATTTTTTTCTTCGTTCATCAGTTTTACTTAAGAATTTACGGCAAATTCTCTTATTTCATGCCAAATTTTTATAACTATCACCAATATTAGTGGAAATTTAGCCAAATATTATCCCATACCTTGCTATAATACTCGAATCTTGTGGAAAATTCTAGTTTATCAACATGTCTAAACAGATAATTTGTACACTTTCACTCTGTATTTTTATGGATGTAGCATCTACGTTAAACATTTTAGGGAAAAAATATTCTATGTTTTTTAACAGTTGATTATAGATTTGTCGAAACTTGTGGTTTAGTATTTTCAAAGAAGGTAGGTTGTTAATACTTAAAGTTTCAAGTTCATGATTTCATCATACATCTGCAGCTTCTAAATTCGATAAGTGTTAGATTTTTTATCTTACATTTTCAACCTAAAAAGAAAAAGTTAATTTTTCTGAGATAGAATTTGTATTAAAATAATTTGTGTAAAAATTTTTCATTTACGAAAATTTCATTTATAAGCATATGTGTGAAAAACTTCAAACCCAATGACTTTTAAAAACTTAGTGCTTTGTAAAATAAGATGCGTTATTAACACATGTGAAACATTAAAATTGCATACTTCATAATTTTTAAAATACTTACAGTCTCTTAAATTGGTAAGAATGAGTTTTTATCTCACATTTTCATTCTTATCATTAGAAAAAATAAGTTTCATATATTTTTATTCTAAAAATAAGTTAATTAATTTCTGAGATGATATTTTTTCTGAAATACTTTGTGTAAAAAATTTTTCATTTACAAAAAATTTCAGTTTATAAGCATATGTCTGAAAAACTTCAAACTAAATGACTAAAAAACTTAGCACTTTGTAAAATAAGATGTGTTGTTAACACCAAAATTGTTGACTTCGTGATTTTTTCGAATACCTACAACCTCTTAAGCTGGTAATTTTGTGATTTTATCTTACATTTATAATCTTATTATTGTGAAAATAAGTTTCTTATATTTTTATTCAAGAGCAAGTTATCTAAATTTCTAAAATACTTTGTACAAAAATATTTTAGTAAAAATAAGTTTCTTATATTTTTATTCTAAAAATAAGTTAGTTAATTTCTGAGATGATATTTTTTCTAAAATACTTTGTGTAAAAAATTTTACATTCACAAAAATTTCAGTTTATAAGTATAAGTTTGAAAAACTTCAAACTAAATGACTTAAAAAAAAAACTTAGTACTTTGTAAAATAAGACGCGTTATTAACACGTGTCAAACATTAAAATTCCATACTTCATGATTTTTCAAATACTTGCGGTCTCTTAAATTGGTAAGAATGAGATTTTACCTTACATTTTCATTCTTATCATTAGTAAAAATAAGTTTCTTATATTTTTTATTCTAAAAATAAGTTAGTTAATTTCTGAGATGATATTTTTTCTAAAATACTTTGTGTAAAAAATTTTACATTCACAAAAATTTCAGTTTATAAGTATAAGTTTGAAAAAATTCAAACTAAATGATTTTAAAAAACTTAGTACTTTGTAAAATAAGATGTGCTGTTTAACACCAAAATTGTTGACTTCATAATTTTTTTTTCGAATACCTACAGTCTCTTATGCTGGTAATTTTGTGATTTTATCTTACATTTACAATCTTATTATTGTGAAAATGCGTTTCTTATATTTTTAGTGAATTTTTCAGTTTTTTACATTGATCAACTTATTTTTATTTTTATTTATTTATTTTTTAAAGATGAATTTTACTTCAAATAATTTTTTCTTAAACAAAATTCCCATTTAAAGTTCTTTATTTACTTTGAATTTCACATTACATACATACATTTTTCTTGAACATTGTTCTTTTACAGATTGAACTGAACATAATTCAACATAGCAGATAATATTTTTACAATTTTCATATTATGATCGAGTGATAAAACTCCACATTCTTTGAAAAAATGATTTTTTCACTTCTTTGACTTTTATACATTCTTGATTATCAATAATCCAACTACCTAAATACTTCTGGAAGATATTAAAAAATTTTATCCAAAGTATGATAAACTCTCCAGATCTCTTAAAGCGCTTTGCCATAAGTTCACTTGAAAATACTAAGTAAATTACAACTTTATCCCAATTAATTTCATTTTTTATCATTTCTTTTAAAACAATATCTAAACAGGTATAAAAATTTTCATCAGATAACATATCAACATTTTCATAAAGTTGATTGCTAATTTCTGAATTGATAAATTCATTCATTCGAAATTTAAGCTGATTTATAATACCTAGTTCTGATTTGCGTAGATGTGATTTATTGAATATATCAGTAAATGTATTTAACAAAATAATATCTGTTCTGACATCCATCTTGAAAAAATAATTTTTATGTAGTACTGAATTCAGGTTAAAAAACAGATGTCTTCACTCACGCAAAAATATGTTAGCATGTGACAAAATTTTACTTCACTCGAAATTAATACTAGATGTTTCTCACCAAATCCGAATTATCGCCAAATACTCTAAAATTTTTGTAGATATATCCTAAAATTTATTTTAAATCATGCCAAATTCTTATTTTTACGACCCTATTTCTGATTTTATTGGTAAAATTTCACGGGTTTACACTAAAGAAATGTAAGCGTGTAGTCTAATATGTGAAGGATTATTCGAAAAAGTTACAAATTATATCTAAAAAACTTTTGATTTTCTGAAGTTGTAATGAATTTTTTGTAGTGATTTGTAAAAATCTACTGAAAATGTCTATTATTAAAAGTTATTATATTCCCATATTGTATATCAAATAATCAATAAGATTCTTCTACAATTAGAAAGAAATGAATTTATATTTTTAAAACGTCTAACAATAATCAAATTTAAACACGGTTAAAGGTAGCGACAAAACTGGTATTTTTCCTCCTCTTTCTTGTATTGAATGTACAATAGCATCTCCCCCGATTCTAAGAAAATGCTTAAAAGGGATGGTCACCTTCTTCCCTAAAAACATTGTGACGTCACCATTGGCGAATTAAGTCGATCTTTATTCTATTTAGTAAAAAAAATATATACAGTTTAAAATGGATGCTAGTTAGTATTCACAATTAAAAAAATCTTTATGATGAAAAGTATTTTTTTAACGAACTTTCTTCAATTAAGTAATTAATAAGAAATTTTAATCGCTCTTTTTAGTTATCTTTCAAAAAACAATTCTCGTCTTTCATTCTAATTTAATTTCACTTATACATTTGAGATTTTAAACATCTTTTAACTTAATTTTCACATACATCATCTTTTTTCATAAAATATTAGCGAATTTTGCAAGATCTTCAATTATTATTTTTTAATTATTCTGTAATTAATATTATTTAAATGGTTGAGTCGTTCTCAAACATTTGTATTCTTAGGTTTAAAAAGATCTGTGTAGGTATATTTCTAAAGAACAGTGGTTAAAGTACTTGTAAACTACTGTTTCCTCACTTCAAACAGGCGCCGGGTTCGAATCTCAGTCAGGTGTCTCTATTGCTACACTTTCTTTCATTATTTATACTTAATTTTAACTCTCAATGTCATTTTTCATAAAACATTCGTAATCTTTTAGAAGGAAATGCTTAATTAATACTTTGTTAATTATTATTCTGTAAATTTATATAATTTAAATGGTTGAATCGTTCGAATCTCAGTCAAAATCTATGTTTCTAAACTTTCTTTCGTTCTTTATACTTAATTTTTGCTTTCATTGCCTTTTTTTTCGGAAAATAATTGACGATTTTTTACAAGAAGATCCTTAATTAATATTTTTCTTAATTATTATTCTCTAATTAATATCATTAAAACGATTGAATTCTTTTCGGACACTAGCATTCATAGTTTAAAAAGAACAGTGCAGACATATACTATAAAAATCACTCACACACACGTGAAAACTACTGAAATATTTTTACTGCAAGGTGTCGGGTTCGAACCCCAGTCAAACCTCTCTATTTCTTACATACTCTACCCACATCCACATTCTTAAATTCAATCGATTCCTTTTTTTCTCAATTTTTTTAAATTAATTTCTTAATTAATTTCTTAATTAACCTCTTAATTAACCTCCTAATTAATTTCCTAATGACTCACAAACAATAGCATGCTTTTTACCTTATACCGCAAACATCACTTTAATACCGTCGTCACCTTTTACAAAAAATCACTCATTAAATTTTTTAATTAATTTTCTTCATTAATACCCTCGTCATCTTTCACGATCAAGTTAGAGGATGTCTCAAGGTCAATGTCAACCCATCTAGACCCCTCAGGGGGTGGTGCGGCACCCGCACGACTTGCCGGTCCCTCGGTCCCTCCGCCGCCTGATGGTGAACTCTCCTTTTTTACCTACTAAGGTTATTCGAGCTTCATTTCCCTATTTTTATTTAGCTACTATTATTCACAATATCTAATCATGTCATAGCATGGGGTAATTAAAAAAAAAAAAGTGTTAAAGTAATTTAAAGGGCCACGAAGTTGCGTTCTTTTAAGGCCGAATTGCCATGTCCGTTGAAGCTCGCATAAATTAATAATTCGGAACTGAATATTGCATGACTGAAAAAAATCTATATCATCAGTTTCGTTGTATATCTCGGGGTTGGTTATCAACAATTATTTTTTTTTCTTTGATGCACACAATGTGTATAACACAGAGTAGTCTCACTGTAAAATGTTTATGCGGATGATTACAACCAAGTATATGTTTAAAAGTAATGTCTACACACGATGCAATATTTTTATACTGTGCTGCAAAATACGTTCGCTGTAATTTTACTATTTCCTGTAAGCGAAGAAGTACGTTTTTTAAAGTATCAAAAGTAATCAAATAGAATTTAAAAACCCTCGTGCATAAATGACTGAAGTTAGATCCCTTTTTTTGTTGACCCATAGATTTGAGACTCGCAGTTATAATTACTGTTGTCAAGAAAAATCCATATTAGATAAATTCAATCCGTAGCAATAAACATTTTTATTTTATAAGCATTTTTTATACATATCACACTAGAAAAACAATCCAAGACTCGACCGACATCCAAACTCAGAATCTTCAGTTCTTGCAATCAGCTCCCTGTCAACTGACCATCGGACTGAAAAAGTTCATTTGTTCTTTGCGTTACAACAACAAATAAGGTCAAACTCGATAATGATTGGTTAAAGAATACCGTAATACCCACCAAAACGACTCTTTGAAAATTCTACTACGATTTACACCACAATTTGAGTTAACTAGACCTTAATTTACTTTACAAAACTAGCAGTAAAACTTTGTAATAGGTAACGTTAGTCCATGTAAAAAAATGCTGTATTTTTACAGGTCTGTTTGCTCTACAAAGAAAGGTTCAAATTAAAAAAAGAAACTGCAAAATTATTCCAAAAAATAAAAAAAAGAAAAACAATCAGTCACAAAAATTGTGAAAAGTTAAGAACTGTTATCAGTTCTTCTGAATCATACCTTATTTCTTAATTAAAATGTATATTAATATTGATTAAAGTCTTAATAATAGTAAAATTTTATTGATATATAGTATCTTATCTGGTGAATTTCAGAAATAGGATTGTTTTATCTCCCTTATCAGTGCAAAAGATCTAATTAAAACATACAGATAGAAGAGACAAAAAGTAGTAATTAAACAATGAATCCGCGATAAATATTTCATCAATATTTTTATTTTTTGCCAGTGAGAAATATTATATTTACTTCCAGTGGTAAATTTAATTAAATATTTTAAATTACAAAGAAAATAGAAATGAAATTATGAAATAACAATGATATCACACTGAAAAACCTGTATGTATACATATATATATATATATATATAGGAATATATAACCAAATGAATGAAATTAAACCCCAAAAAACACTGAGGTCTTCATCAGGGAGGCCTTTTAGTGAAGGAGGTGAAAGAGAAGTTTCTGAAAGGACACTAGCAATTAGCTAATAACTATCCTTAGCCTCCAACTTCTCACCATACAGAAAACACCATTGACTGAAAAGAAATCAAACATATATATAATGTATAAAATACTAAAAAATTTATAAAATTGCAAAATTGCAAAAGTTATAAAATTACATCAATTCATTTAAAAAATATACAATATAAGGAATTACTGAAGGTAAACAAAAAAGTATAAAATAAAATAAAATAAAACCCTTTGCCTGATAAACAAACCCACTTCGGCCGACGGGGCTGCTCGTCGGTGCTTAAATATTGCCTTTGAATGAGGAAATTGAACAAACCGAAATAGGAAAACACTGGAAACACACAGTTAAAAATTGGGACGGGTAATAGTTAATTTGCAAGGTATTTTTTAAATCATTTTCATTATTGCAAATAGTACGAATTCTTTAAAACTGTACGGACATAATATTTTTCAAAACTTTTTTACTGATATTTGCAAACCAATTAGTAAGACTTTATTTACTTCAAAATTAAAATATTTCCTTTTATCGTATGATAGAATGAGCCATTTTTCTTTATTTCTCTTTATATTTAAATCTAGAAATGAAATTTTATCAGTATCTGTACGGTTTAAAATTAATTCTTTAAAATATATTTTTCCAGAAATATTTTCAAAACAATTACAGTTAAAAACAATTAAATCATCAATATATCTGAAGAAAGTAATATTTACAAAAAAAAAAAAAAAAAAAAAAAAAAATCTGAAAAAATATATAAATAAATTTGCGAAAGCACTCGAAAAACTCTTTCCCATTGGAATCCCCCTCCGCTGTAAAAAGTAATCTTTCCCGTTAAACAAAACGTTTTCAAAAATACAGAACTTATTAAGATTAATTTTTTCCACAATTTAAGTAACTGCTAAATTCCTCATAAATGCTTTCAAAAACTTCTATTACTAATTTGTGTGGAATGCTGCCATACATATTTTCAAAATCGTAAGTACTTACGGAAGTAATGCTTTCTGAGTAAACCTTGAAATATTCTATAACTTTCTGGTTATTGTTTATAATGTTACAATCATTAGCAGAATTTATCACTTTTAAGACTGAATTTAGATATTTAAATAAGATTTTGCCGGCTTTATCATTATCTCTTTTAGCAGAGACCATGAATATCATGTATATTCAATTTTGAAATCCCCAAATGTAGACTACAAAACTATTTGTTTACAAAACCAGGATGAGGTTGAATGGGTTTAGTCATGTGATGGAAAATTGGGGACAGTCTGAGATTCAACCCTGTGAGTGGCCCGAAGACGTGCTATCACGTTTTAGATCCTCCCCGATGGGAATAGCTCGCTTCTTTAGTAACCCCCAGAGATATTATTTTACGAAGAAAGGAAGACATTGCAGTCATGATGGATTTTACGTGTACCATCCACCGATGCTGTACACGATAATATTTGACCGGTTCGAGTATTGAACCCGCAAACCTTCGATTACAAGATCGGCGCTTTAACAACCCATCTACTGCGGTCACTGTTTAGAAAACGGATTACTTTACTTGGTGTAACAAAGTAAAAGGAGCTGGCGTGTGGAGTATCAAAATGCAGAGAAAATGAAGTGAACTTTTGCCGACTCAAGATGGCTGAAGCTATAGCAGCCCTACCTGAAGAGCATTATTGAGACTAGCAAAACGTTAGCTAGTGCTGTTACTTAATGGCTGCAGTTACGATTTTGACTTATTATTTTTCCAGACAGGTGTCAACTCCACTTATATTATTCCTTCAAATTCTTTTCTTTAACGATATCATTACTTATTTGTTCAAAATTACAGCACTTGACACGGAATGTTCTTTTATTATATTAACATTTGAGATATAATAGTCAGAAGGTTATACAAGTTTATATTACACAGATTAGTACGTTATCAGCCATAAAAAGCTTACAATTCTTTATATGTACCAATGCATATATTATTTTCAAATAACAAGTTATTTCATGTAAAGTTATTTAATTGTCGATTATTATATAACCTAGTTAGACATTAATGGCATTTTTAATACCTGTATTATATACTATTACATTTTTGAACTAAATAAAATAAATAAAATTTTGTAAGATATCATTATTATGTATTTAACATTTTGAGATTTTAGTATGAAACTCTATTTCCGAAAATATATTATTAATAGCTTAGTATAAATTATAGCAGTGAACTTATATAAGCGCAATGGAAAGTTGTGTATATCTAAAATATGTTGAGCCATAACATAAATAAAATTATGAATAATGTAAATATAATTCTCTACATTGCAATACCAATGCATGATAATCTTAAACTTCTTATGCATATAAGTACACATGGTTTACAAATCATAAATCATGTTATGCTTCTAAATAGACTTTATATAATAATTAACTACGAAATAAATGAATTGTATATACGCTAGAAAATGCTTTATTAGTAGTTCTGTACTTCGATCAATCAAGCTGAACAAAGTATACAGCGAGGCATTTGTATAACTTTTTAACGCAGTAGTAAGTGCAGAACAGAGCTGTATTATTCTGCATCACAGATTCAAGAAATGGAATACATTTTACATAAGCATGAAATGGAGGAAATAGTACTTTACGTTACTGCATATATTATTGGTTCGAATTTGATTCTCTCATTATCTTTTTTTAACTCTCTCAACGATATATATTATTTTAAGATTTATTTCATTTTATCAAACAATTTATGGTACCATGGTTAATCTATATAAAATTCTCTATTTAAATAGAAATAACTGAAACAATATATTTCATTTCAATGTGTTGAAAGCATTTTCACAATTACAGCGGGATTTTCATTGACCAGATTTCTATTTATGGAAAATCTCTGTATATAAAATTTCTCTGAACCTCAGTGGATATTACATAGAAAAAATGTTTCTGTACATCAAAAGATTTTTGGATATCGAAATTTTTCTTTTCTGATTTAAAGAAAAACAAAGCTTTTTAACTGCCGAGGTCGATCATCTTCGAATAATCTACTTCACTCGGAAGTTTGTCTGTTCTTAAGCAAATCATCCTGCATCATTAACCATCAATATACAAAGTGGTTGTAATTATTATTATTATTTTGTAAACAGCAACTGTGATGTAGGTAGATTATCACTTATTATAAAATTTGTTTTATCTTTAAAAAATAGGTAAATTCTCTAAATAAATACAATTATAAATTAAATTAATATAAATAATATAAATTAATTTAATCTTAAACAACTATTTAAAATATAACGATATAACTATTTTTAACCTATAATTAATAAATTTGCAATATACTTTTTCTAATTTTTATATGTTCCCTTTCATATCTTTTTTCAATGTAATTGAAACAAAATCTTTGATCGATTCCCAGTATTCAGTTAAAAATTCTAGCGTAAAGAAAATTCCTTTCGCTCGGTAAATGATATTATTTTGACTCATTTCTTCCTTTTGTTTTGTGAATCCAGATAATAATTACTTTGGCGTCTTTTAATCTTACGTAGAAATATAACGCATGTGCCCTCTTTTCGCCTAATTGCATTACATGATCCAGTCAAAATATTTACTTAGCTGGTTATTTCCCAGGAACTAAAACTTGGCGAAATCATGCCAACATTCACTAATAACTGACTATGAATTACTGGTCGCCTTTTCATATATATACAGTAGTGGACAAAATTGTGGAAACCCTTTGAAAAAAGTTGATTTTAGTGGTTTGATGTCTAATAACACCACTTCTTTTTGTACCAATACTATAAAATTATATATCATTGGAAAGGTAATTTAATCAAGATTGTAAGGCAATAACATTTGTTCAATTATCTGTATTATATAAAAAGTTATAGCCAAATAACCAAAAAAAGAAGCACAGCTTGCTTACGTTTATAGGAAGTAGCTGTCTTTCGTTTGAATGTAGCCAATGGGCATGAGTGTTAACAGAACCAACCAGATCTCATCTTGTTCTGGAAGTGTTTTGGCAACGAGACAACAGGTCACAGGACTTTTATCAGTGTGTATTGTAATTGCTATGAAGTTTTTTTTTTTTTTTTTTTTTGTGTGTGTGTGTGTGTGTGTGTGTTTTGATTTACTAGTGAGCTTGTGAAACGTAATAAAAAAAAAAAATCAATATAAAATTAAAGAAATGGCGCAAAGAGTTGAGTGGTCACCTAGGAAGCGATGTAAAATAGTAACATTAAGTGAACAAAGCTACAGTTATGAAGAAATTAGAATAAATATTGGGGGAAACTTAACCACAGGTGGCATTTCTAAATTTTTGAAGAGGTACAAGGAGACTCAGTCATTAGAAAACCAGACTGGTAAAGGTAGAAAAAGGTGCACAACAGCAAGTGATGATAGAATAATTAAAAGACTGTGCCTAGGTGACAGAAAAAAATTATCTCGGTGTATACAAGGGGAAATGTTACAATGCAATGTGACGGTAAGTGCAAGGACTGTTCGACGCAGACTGCATGAATGTGGTCTAAACGCTAGAATTCCACGAAAAAAGCCATTTTTGTCTCTGAAACAAATGTTGAAAAGATTAAACTGGGCTAAAGCTCATGTTAACTGGAAAACATAACAATGGGACAGTGTAATTTGCAGTGATGAGACTAAAATCTCCCTGTTTGGTAGTGATGGCATAAAATACGTATGGAGAAGAATTGGAGAAGATGTCCATCCTGAGTGCATTACACCTACCGTGAAACACCCAGTTAGTATTATGGTTTGGGGTTGTATGACATCAAGAGGTGTGGGTAGAACTGGCGTGATCGATGGGAATATAAATGCCCAAAGATACATAAATGAAATACTTGGGCCCAAGCTGCTGCCTTCTGCACATGATCTTTTCCAAGATAATGAAGCATTTATATTTCATCAGGATTCAGCTCCATGTCAGGTTGCTGTTGTGTGCAAAAAGTGGTTTCAAGATAATCATATTCAACTGCTGGAATGGCCTGGGAATAGCCCAGACATTAACCCAATCGAAAATCTATGGAGCCGGCTAAAGGAACTTGTTAGACAAAAGCAACCCAGCAATAAAACCCAATTAACAGAAGCAATAATTCAATCTTGGTTTCATGTTATAACAGCAGCAGAACTAAAGAAGTTGGTTCAATCCATGGGAAAGCGCTGTAAGGCCGTAATTAAAGCTAAAGGTTACTCAACTAAGTATTAACTGGTATGGTGAAAATTTTTGTATATCTCATTTTTTTATGTATATCACCTTTCTTCTTTATAAATGCTGTTCTATTAAAAAACTATTCTTAAATAATATTGCTTTACAATCTTGATTAAATTACCTTTCCAATGATATATAATTTTGTAGTATTGGTTATAAATAAAGTGGTGTTATTAGACATCAAACCACTAAAATCAACTTTTTTCAAAAGGTTTCCACAATTTTGTCCACTACTGTATATATATATATATATATATATATATATATATATTTTTTTTTTCCCCGCAACCGTTCCGCAACCGTTTGCCATCTTAAACTATTTTTTCCGCAACCGTTCTCCATCTTAAACTTTGAACTTAGCGTAAATAAAATTAAACGCCAAGTGCAATGTTACTTTCGCTCCAGATTTGGAGAGCACTTGCGATCATGATCCAGATTGAGAATTTTTAAGGTCTTGTGCCCGGTGCTTTTCCCCCACTCCATACTCCACACTCCATATTGTAATCGTTTACATCCACTAATTTTCTGATGATTCATGGTCACGTTCTTTGGAAAATATTTCTGTTTATTAAAGGAACTCTCAAGGGAACAAAATGTGTCTCTGTGTTATTAAGAGCCTGGACATTTAATTACCAAAAGAAAAAAAAATTAAGTTTTATATCAATGTTTTTGTTTTCAGCTATCGACATAAAGTGAAATTATTCTCTCTACAACAGCAAATAATCAGCATTACAGCAACTTGTAGCAAAAAGGGGTAAGCGGATTTCTACCTTAATTTGGAATACGTATTATTCGAGATATATTCGAGAAATCTCAAAATTAATTTTTTAGTTAATCTGCTGTAGGATGCATTTCACATGTAAAAAATTAACATATAAAATAGCCAATTCAAAATGTATGCACAATTTGAACCTTTACCGATTAATTTTTTATGTTGTACCGGTCATTCTATTTGTTGAATTTGCTATTTTTAGTTAGAAGGTTTTTAATTGAAATTGACTTGGTCATCGTGTCTTCGTGTCACGCTAGTAAACAAGGCGCTTACATTTTAAAGTAAATATAAGCTGTTTCGTTTGTCGGTCTGTGGCTCACTTGGTAAGAGCGTCCCGTTAGTAGCGCAATGGTTGTGAGTTCGATCCCCGGAAGGTCCATCGTGTTAATATTTCCATATACTAGAAAAGGTGTGAATTGATACAAGAAATTTTCTCGTTGCTTACACTGAGTATATTTTTTTTAATTATTATTATTTAGGTATTGGAAAACACAAAACATTTTAGATATTAAAAAAGCACAAAATAAAATGTTTTAAGTAAAATATACATAAAAAAATATTTTTAGAAGCTTTATATATATGTATATATTACTATTATATGAAATTGGATTTGTCATCGGTTTTTTGTCACGTTAAAAAACCAAGACGTTTCCATGAATATATATATATAAATGTAAGCAACTCATTGTATCTGTTAATGGATCAGCTGGTTACAGCGTCATGTTAATAACGCGAGAGTACGACAATGATCTTACATCAGCATAAATCTTCGCTATCAAATCATATCACATTTGCGTTGTGATGATGCAATTAATGATTGTTAAAAAAAAAAAAAAAAAAAAAAAAAAAACATTTGGATTGTCAATAAGTAAGTAATATTTTTCCTATAAAATATTATTCAAAATTATAAGACTAAGAATAACATTTTGATAAAAAAAAAAAAAATAATAATGCAATTTTTCTGTAATTATTACTATGTTCATGCCATACTATAGATATGTCCCAATTTAAATTTTTTTTTTTTTTATTTTTGTTATGTATATGTGTTTGATGTTTGTTACATTTTTATTACATCTTTGGCAATTTATGTGAGACAAGTATTTTTAATCAATTCATATAGCATGAACAGCAATAAATAGTGATATATATCACATAAGTTTAAGTTGACAATGCACTATATAATTACGTGCTGAATTTTGATTACAATTTCACAGATGTTTTTTCCCATAATATTACAAATCATATTGTTGTTAAAAAAAAAAAAAAAAAAAAAAAAAAAATCCATTTCTACATTTTTTTTCAATTTCCTCATACAGTTTGTGTTGGAACGCTTCATGACAAATGCCAAAATTTTCAATATTCTAGAATTACATTATGAGTCACAAATTTTACAAATACTATGCAACTAATTGTACATTTTCTTTTTTCTTGAATATTTCTTTAAGGAAAGACAGTTTTGATAAACACATTGAAACACACTTTGATTTTCATGTTGCAGAATATTTATCAAATAACTAAGTAATTGAAATGATTTGCATAATTACATTTCTGAAACCTCTAATATTCTTTCTGATAATTATCTTACGTATTTTGTACACATTGTTTTATTGTTGCTCAAAATAAATAACACACATATATATATATATCTTAAATATTTTTGCCAAAATGTTTACAAATATCCTATGACTTTAAATTATTTTTTTTCTGTACAATTTTTTAACAATAATTCATTATCTTAATATTTTTTTTTAAAATATTTTTGGTAATTTTATGCCCCATATGTGTATTTTGAAGCGCTGAAATTCACTTGTGGTTAATGTGTTGTGCACGATTTTATCCTTTCATTTTGAATGCTAGCGCCAAATTTTTCTTATGTAAGGGTAGGGACTTGCATAACACTTCTTGCGTAATTTTACAATCAACACAGACGTTTCTTAAAAAAAAAATATATATATATATATATATTAAAATATTAATAATAATCGTAATAAAAAGGAAAATAAAATATATAAATATTATTATATAAATAAATTGCCATGATAAAAATAATTCATTTTTAAACAGAGGAGATTTTTTTTTAATGATTGTTGATGGTTAATTTTCCGATTTATATTTATGTCATATTTAAAATAGAAAATGGAATAAAAATAAATTAATGTTCTTTTGGTTAAAATAAAAATAAAAATGTTCATAATTAATTAACGTTGAATGATTCTTAAAACCCATATGATAAGTATTTTTGCTATATTTCATGATTATATTCATTTGTGCATTTTTATTAAGTCGGAATCTTCAATGTTGTTTAACTGATTGGTGGAGCAGTTTAATGACAAATTTTTTCAATAGATGCCTTTTACACTTATACACACACATACACACATTCTACTCATTAAGCTATTGTTTTGGTAAATGAATTCACGACTCATAAATCAGGCGTAGCCTCTGCTGAGTTCGCACATTTTTCTGACTTATTTAGGGTGCGCGAAAATTTATTTCATGAATGGTTAGCAATTTATTTATCTAATTTTTAGCCTTTACAGTTTAATTACAACACGTCTATATTTAGTTCATTTTTGACAATGTGAACATACATAACTTGCCTTGAAATTTGTTTATTAAAAATAATTATAAAAGACAACAATTAAAGAAAATTATTTATTAATGTATACTTTTGTCCATATTTTTTTCTAATTTTATTCTCCTCTTACAGATTTTTAAACTGTTGTTTACATTATTTATTTTTCATATTTAACAGTCATTATATTTCAGCTTCAAATTTTTCTTTTAATGTGTACATAAATGCACAATTTCCTCTCTTTTTCATAATTTTATAGTGTTTTGTTTTTGCTTAAATTGTTTGGTAAATCATATAGAGACATTTTAGGTTTTACTTATGCATTTTATGCAATTTTTTTTTCACACATCATTTACATCACTGTTTCTACACACACAAAAAAAAAAAAAAAAAAAAAAATGATAATAATAATAATAAGGGCGTATATTATTTGCTCGAGATTTCTAAATATCACATAAATTTTAATTATGGCTGTTACTCAATTCTTCAAATTGAGATCCGTAATTAATTTAATGACACACACATACACACATAAATGTACTGTTCTAACATATATATCAAATAATTTTACATTTTATCTTGTTGTTGTCTGTAATACTTTCAATATTATGTCATTAAAAAAAAAAAAAAAATGTTATTTACAAATTTTTGGTTAAAATCAATAAAGTCATATGTCTTATATTTCAAATTTATCACTCACACAAATTTCTATTACACATCCTTCTTATTTCATGTAAATGAGACTATTCATCATTGAGATGTAAACAAAATATTATACTGTTATACATTTCAAAATTTACCCAATTAGTCCTGGGTACTCACACTTTTACACACATACACTCACAAACAAACGAAATAAATAAATAATAGCTAAAAAAAAAAAAAAAAAAAAAAATGGATATGTTCAAATAATAAATATAAGTTCTCTACACGTGCATACAGTCTTCGTCCAAAAAAAAAAAAAAAAAAAAAAAAAAAAAAAAAATAATAATAATAATTTGAATACATTGATAAAAAAAAAAAAAAAAAAAAGAAAGAAAGAAAAAGAATATGTAAATGTTTTGCTGCTTTTCCGGGTGCGCAACGGAACTTTGTTATGTTTGCAGCAACATTGTATGCCATCTCTGGCGGGTCCACTCTTTGCATGTTCAACGATGCAGTTGGCATAACAACATTGCAATCATGTGCATATTCTAGTCATCATATATGTATACAGACATTTTTCACATATTTGTACAATGTAAATTTCAAAACAATAGTAAATACAGACATTTATTTAAAAAAATTTGAGAAATAATTTTTAATGCAAAGGGTTGCTATTATAAACTTTTTATGAATCACTGGTATTTTTGCTTTTTAACTGTACATTTTTTCTGTACAACTTACTTTATTATTCACATATATTTTTGTCTACAATAATAATAATAATAATAATTATTGGTAATTATGGAAATACTTTTCTGTGCAGTCGTTTGAAATTCAATATTTATAGGTGGCAAGCAAGGCTTCTCCACTATTTACACATTTACACACACATTTTTGCAAACATTTTATATTCACGCAATTTCACATTTTTCATAGATTTATCTTTCAATTTTTGTGGGGAAATCTTTAATCAATCATAAAATAACTTGATTGAGTTGCCTTGTCTTGAAACTGTAAAAAATATTTGTTTTCAGACGTTTGTATTAAAAAAAAAAAAAATATCTTATATAACATATTTTCACATACATATTTCATACATACTCCTTTTTGTTTTTAATTAAAGGATGACCATGTGTAATTTCAATGATAACTTAATACACATTATGTTTATATTTTTACAACAAGTTAAAAGCTACAGAATCACACATTTTAATTGTTCATAATTTTTTAAATTGTGGTTTAGCTAAAAGATATCTCAGTGCAATAATTCTCTTGTGGCATTTATAGGTTTCATTAAGGTACTTCTTCACACATTCACACACTTTTCTCATGTTAACAATTTTTTACACTTAACAAAAAAAAAAAAAAAAAAAAAAAAAAAAAGATTACCGAAGCATTTTTGGTAAATATTTGATCAATCACATTTGCATGATTGATTTGCCTTAGCATGAAACTGTAATAATATTCACTCTAGATTCTTGCACAGATGATTATATTTGGTGCTTCTCTAATTATAACTACACATACACCATATACATTCCCAATGGAATACATTTTTAAACTTTATGCTTATTACATGCACTAAAAACTTATAATTATTTTCAACAACAAGAACAACAAAAAGAAAAAAAGCACTATTAATTATTTTACACTTGCACATTCACACTGCTTACATGAAATATTGTGACTTAAAATAATAATAAATAAATAAACAAAAGATTTTATTTATTTGTCTACAGACTCAACATATACATAAATTTTTACTATATTTCACTGAAATTTTTTTGTATTCATTCAGCACATTAAAGTAATTTCAATAGTGTATGTACATTTTGTGACAACATCACGGAAGCAAAGTACTTCCTATATTTGTATTATTTATGTCAACTTATATTTTCCTTTATTGTGTGAAGCTACTTCAAATATACATTTTGAAATATTGATTGCAAAATACAAATGTTGCAAATGGACATTTTTATATTGGTTGCTATTTGGATCCAATTTTGAAAAAGTATTGATTTATATTACTTGATGTATAAAACTGCAGTATAAAAAATCTATAAGAGCAATAATTTATATATAGTTGAAATGCTATATTTTTATTTATTATTTAGCAACCTATGTGCTCTTGATGAAAATGTCATGACTTGCTAAATTGTATTTGGTGCACCTTGTAAGCAAATGTCTTACAAAATTGAATTATTGACATGTCATTTAAATATATTTATCTCTTTTTCCAGTTATAGCATTCTACTTTCACTATTGTTGCTTATAAAATATTGTATTTGTAATTCTATAGGTGACCACACACACATATATATTTAGTGTTACTCAATTTATTTTATATCACATGTGCATATATTATTATTTTATTATGTTATGTGACTATATATTTTGTTTTATTGTACTGTTTATGTATACTTATATACATTGTTTGTTTAGAGAAAACATGGTTGAAGTTAATTTTTTTTCTCGTCAAGGGGAAAAATATGTGATGTCGATAATCACATATTCTAAAAAATATATTATCATATTAAAAATTAAATTAATCTAACGAACACATGTTTATGACCTCTAAATTGCAACTTAAATTCACATACAGTATGCTCTTTAAATTTTTACATTCTCCCTCTTCCCACATATGTATCTTTAGCTTATTGCAACTCTATCGAAAACTTTGATCATATATTATTCGTTCTTTAGCGTTAATGCAGATCCACAATAGCTTGTTTTGACTTTTCCTAATTCGGTTTCTTTTCATCTTACAAAATAAAGGCAGTTTGTCGCCTTGTGTGCATTCTTTATCTCATAACATGGTGTGTTAATTTTGCTTAAAAGTTCCTGGTTCTTATGGCGATTTTTTTGGCTATTAATGAGGACCGTTTGAATTATAATCATGTGGTAAACTTTTCAAAAATTGTATGTATTTATACGTCACATAATTACAACCATTTTTTCTCTACTTTTTGAATTTGGCGTCGACTAGAGCTCTGGCGAATTTAATCAAGAAATCGAAGCGTGACTTCATCATCATGACTTGATCAGTGAAGTCGTCGTTTTGGGCTCCCACTCCACTCCAAATTATTTAATTACCCCAATTATATCTACCATTTTATAATAATATGCTTATCTGGTCACCTATAGCTGTGTTCAATAAGTCAACAATTCATAAATAATAAATTCATCATTATATCTACAAAAATTGCCTGTATAATTGGATCTTTCCTGTGTTATTAGCGTTTCATATCGCAAGAATTATAAAGCTATTTTTCTAATTTCAAGTTCAATAATCGACGGCCATCTAAATAAACATTACAGGAGGTGTTATTTTTTGCAAATAATTAATAGAAAAAGTGTCAATTGATAAAAGAAAATATTTCTGTGTGTACACAGTATCCTAATAATTTTTCAAGAGTTTTTTAAACGGCTTTTTATCTAGTTACAAAAAGCACAAAATAAAAATGTAAGTAAAAATAAATAAATAAATATTTTTTTAGAAGCTTTTTATTGAAATTGGAATTTCTCATCGTGTCTTCGTGAAACGCCAAAAAACAAGGTGTCTCCCCTTTACATTAAATATAAGCAACGCATTGCAGTCCTCGTTAGCTCCATTGGTTAGAGCATCATGTTGATAACGTTCGGTTAGTAGTTCGATCCTCGAAAGGCCGATATGGTAATTTTTGGAGATATTTAATAGAAAAGGTGTTAATTAGTAAAAGAAAGTGTTAAAAAAATAGTCCAGTAGAGATATGCGGTTGAAATAGTTTAGACTTTAAAGTGTTAAATGTCCATTTTTCAGGTAAGATATTTTCACCCATTTTAACTGTTTTTTATTACATGAAGTTGAATTTGTCATTGCGTTTTCTGTTACGCTAAAAAGTAAGACACTTCCACTTAAAAAAAAAAAAAAAAAAGTAAGCAATTCATTGTATCTCTATCTTTTAATGGCTCAGTTGGTTAGAGCATCATGTTAATTTCTCAAATAATTAATAGAAAAGGTGTCAGTTGATAAAAGGAAATATTTCGTTGTGTACACAATATCCTAATAATTTTTGAAGAGTTTTTTAAATAGCTTTTTATCTAGTTACTAAAAAGCACAAAATAAAAATTTAAACAAAAATAAATAAATAAATAAATAATTTTTTTAGAAAGTTTTTATTGAAATTGGATTTCGCTATCGCGTCTTCATGTCACGCTAATAAATAAGGCACCTCAACTTTAAAGTAAATGTCAGCGATCCTTATAGTCGCTTGTTGGCGCAGTTGGTTAGAGTGTCAAGTAGCTAATGCGATGGTGCTGAGTTCCATCCCCGAAGGATCGATGCGTTAAATTTTGCAGATAATTAATAGAAAACATGTCAATTGATAAAAGGAAATTTTCATTGTCAACACAGTATTTTAAGAATTTTTTAAGAGTTTTTTTGAAGGAGCTTTTTTTTAGCTACTAAAAGGCACAAAATAAAAAGTTAAATATATATATATATATATATATATATATATATATATATATATATATTATTCTTTTAGAAGCTTTTTATTGAAATTGGATTTTTATCATCGTTTCTTTGTGTCATTCTGTAAAAGAAGGCTCCTTTACTTTAATGTAAATTAAAACAGCCTTTCTCGTCGCTCTTTAGCGCATCTGATTAGAGCGTCATGGTGATAACGCGATCCTCGCAAGCTGATGTGTTATTTTTTTGCCGATAATTAATAGAAACGATGCCAATTGATAAAAGAAAATCTCTCATTGTCTACACAGTGCCTTAAGGAATTTTGATAGTTTTTTAAAGAAGCTTTTTTTTTTTTTTTTTTTTTTAAATTACTAAACGCCTAAAATTAAAATTTCAGTAAAAATAAAAGTAAATAAACAAACAAATAAAAATAACACTAAAAGTTTTTTATTATTGTGGAGCCCTAAATAGCCTAAAATAAAAATTTAATATTGCAGAGACATGCTATAAAATCATAAAAGTTTCAACTACAAGAAAATTTTAAAGAAAAATATAGATATTTCACTTTTGCAAAACATGAAAAATTTTAAATATTCCAAATATTTTAAAAAGCATTCGAGAACAATATTCCTTTTGTATGAGTATTTTTTAGATTTTTCTAGAATGCTCTATGACTTTTCTTGACAGTTCTTAGACTTTTGGTTAGAGCGTCATGCTGATAACGCGATGGTCCCGGATTCGGTCCTCGAAAGACGATATATTACTTTTTTTGCAGATAAATAATCGAGAAAAAAAATGTCAATTGATAAAAGAAAATCTCCCGTTGTCTACAAAATATCCTAAGAAATTTTAATTAGTTTTTTTTAAGAAGTTTTTTACTTTTTGGTAACTAAAAATCACAAAATAAAATTTTAGTAAAAATAATTTTTTAAAGTTAGAAGCTTTTTATTGTGAAGCCCTAAAAAGCATAAAATAAAATTTATTCTGGCAAAGACATGCTACAAAGAAATGAAAGTTTCAACACTAAGAAAATTTTAGAGAAAAATATAGGTACTTTCCTTTTGCAAGAGATGAAAATTGTTTAATGTTCAAAATATTTTAAAAAGCTTTCGAGACATTTGAAATTTCTGGACTAACGAATGATTATAGAAAAACTAATAACTAAGAATATTGGTCTCGAAAGCTTTTTAAAATATTTTGAACATTAAAAAATTTTCATCTCTTGCAAAAGGAAAATACTTATATTTTTCTCTAAAATTTTCTTAGTGTTGAAACTTTCATTTCTTTGTAGCATGTCTTTGCCAGAATAAATTTTATTTTATGCTTTTTAGGGCTTCACAATAAAAAGCTTCTAACTTTAAAAAATGATTTTTTACTTAAATTTTATTCTATATAAAGTGCTATCTAGTGTCATTTATTTGAACTTGGTAATTAAAATTAGGTGTTGCAGGAGCTGCAACACTGTGCCGGAAAGGGTTAATTAATTGACAGTAAAATAATTATAATCGTAATTTAATTGTAATTCAATTACTTTTTAACCAATTATGCTAAACACTGCTTCACAGCCAGTTTGAAGGGAAATTAGTGAACCTAAACTACATAATTTTTCAAGTAATTTTTTCCAGCAAATTTTTTCTTCATAACATACATGGAATCTTTATAACATACTTGGGGCTCGCCAAGTCTGTTTTGGGGACTTGTTCAGAGAGAGAGGCTAGTATTTATTCTCTACATATATTTTGAACATTTCTATTGTTTGTGGATTTCGTGAATTATACTTATGGATAAATTTTCTGTCGGAGAAAAGCAATAAACTTTAGCGTCTGTTTTGGGGACTTGTTCAGAGAGAGAGGCTAGTATTTATTCTCTACATATATTACACTTTAATAATACACTTTAAGCCATTAATTTATGTTGATAAGCATTTATGTTGATTTTAGTTTATGTCTAAAAATTTTTGAATGTGCAAGTATACAACTGAGTAAAATGAGGTCGAAGTCGAATATTGTTATACTTACCCAACTTACCTCTACTTTAAAAAACATCAAAATTTATGATTTTGCTTGAATTTTGAACTATTGCATACTAACGAATTTATTACTTTTCACCTCAATTTCTCATTCTACTTTGGTAGTATCTCTCTTCATCAAGAAACTAAATTTATGAGGCAATATTTATATCTACGTTTAAACAATCTAACTAAACAGATCAACAAACAATATAACAGTTGTATTGTCTAATCATCTATGAATGTGCCTTAGACGAAGATTAAGAATAACTAATCGTTGCATACAATGAAATAAACTTTATGAGCAAACATAACAGAGTTGATCACATTTTGAAAATTTTGAACTGTAAAACAACGAAATCTTAAGACTTATGTAAAATATAACGGAAACTAAGCGGGGATGTTATATAATCTATTTTATATATGCATTTTAACGGTTAGTATTATTTAAATTAATTATTGTTAGGAATATATTAAAGATTTGTGACACTTTTTTTGAAGTAGAAATATTCATTTTTAGTTTTGATTAAATATATATATATATAAAGATTCAATATTTCGATGATTTATTTTTAGCTGAGAACTATTGTAAATTTACAGAGACACTGAACAAACACTTCTTCAATTTATCGAAATTTTTAGAATGCAGAATACGTCTGTAGATACGCAGATATAAAACTTTTCTTTTACTCCAATTTCTATATAAAAATTTAAAAATACATACCATATATTTCTTCAAAATTAAAAACTTTATTTTCAAGCTTCTAATGCTTATACAAAGCAAAGAAAAAACTGCACAACAAAGTGTGAATTGTTTGTACTTTAACTGCATGCATTTCGTCATATAAAAATATCGAATCATGAGTATGACAGAAAATATATCGACTCAAACTTCCATTAGCTTAAAAAATATTATAAGCATGAAATTAAAAATTTCGAAATTAAAGGAGTACTTCAAATTTCAGATGGGAAATTACTTCTATATAAATTAAGCATATCCATAAAGCAAACGAACTGATTTAAACTTTTACATTATATACGTATTTAGTATTTTCAATATAAAAGTCTTTTACAGTTATTCCGAAATGCATGTATAGAAACTGAAGAGTCTTTGATATTTTTTGCGCATCGAGCGTAGTAATATAACAGTCATTTTCAAAACCACATCTGTGACATACAGTGTTCCAAGTGCTATCCTTAATTATTTACATTACAGAGGCGAGTTCCTAATTGATGCCACAGATCTGAGTACGCATGTATGGATATCGACTGTATTTTTGTTTCGATAGCCCCAGTAAGATCGACGTGCGTGCTTAGTTTTTTGCATACACTCTGTCCTTGCCACTACCCAAAGTAAAAAAAAAAAATCACGTAGATGGCAATACGGAAAGTAATGAGACAAATTGATGCTTATGCTATACATATTTCTGAAATTTAATGCAATAATATAGTAAAGAAATATATATTTTTTCTTTTATGATTATTATTATCGCCTACAGGAATGCAAAATTTTAACACCTTCTTAGTTTGTCTTTCAAGTTTGGCCATTTTACCTGCAATAACCAGAGAAATATAAGCCATTGATTTTGGACATTTATTTTTCTACACCCTGTATATAAAAGATAATAAAAACGATGGCCCTCTAAATTCTGAAGAAATTTATCTGTGACTTTTTTTTTCCATATCATAAATAAGCACAAATGTTAATGTACGCACTTACACAGATAAAGTATATAAACGTCTGTGATACGTATATACCAATATATAGGTATCGCACACTATTAAATATTTAGGACAACCGAAGAAGTTTTTTTTGTAGGGAGATTGAACATTTTTCATTTAAATTAATAAAATTTTGACTTTTTTGAAAGTACTTACCTTTTCGTCACGAATCACTCCAATTTTCTTGTGCCCTATTTTATCACGTTGAGAACTTGTTAGGATAAATCTTTGCCGTTTTTTTTTCTGTCACAGCTGTGGAAATTGCAGGCGGAGTCGACATAAAATCAATAAACCTTCTGATCGACAGAACTACGGAAAGCGAACATGTTTTATGATAGAGAATGAAAAAAACTCAAGATCAAATGTTTCCTTTAGGCGAAGAGAATCTAGATAAGGCGATACTCCTATAATGTAGAAATAGGTTATAACCGAAAGAGTTAGAAATATTATTTTTATCCATATTCATATCTAATAGGACCGAGCAGGTTGATTTATTTTACTAGGGAAAAAGTTAATAATATGTATATCTCTTATGATTATATCGCCTAGATTTCATTTTCATACGCTTAAAATTTTTAATTGATCTTTTAAAAAGCATTTAACTCGTATTCTATTTTGACACTTAAGAAGTAAAATAATTTGTGGGTACAGACTTTATTTAAAATACATTTTAACTAACTCAGACAGAAGATTCGTGATGCATGTTAAAGCAGTATATGCAATTTTGTGCCTTATAGATGAAATCTGAAAAAAAAAAAAAAAAAAAAAAAAATTCTAAGACTTTTTTTTCTTCTAAAAATGAAAGAAATCCATATTCATATCTAATCGGACCGAGAAGGTTGATTTATTTTACTAGGGAAAAAATTAATAATATGTCTATCTCTTATGATTATATCGCCTAGATTTAATTTTCATACACTTAAAATTTTTAATTGGTCTTTTAAAAAGCATTTACCTCGTATTTTATCTATTTTGACACTTAAGAAGTGAAATATTTTGTGAGTATAGACTTTATTTAAAATACATTTTAATTAACTCAGATAGAAGATTCGTGATGCATGTAAAAGCAGTATATGCAATTTTGTGCCTTATAGATGAAATCTGAAAAAATATTTCTAAAACTTTTTTTTTTTTTTTTTTTGCTAAAAATGAAAGAAATCCATATTCATATCTAATCGCTCCGAGAAGGTTGATTTATTTTACTAGGGGAGAAATAATAATATGTATGTCTCTTATAATTATATGGTTTAGATTTCCTTTTTATACACTTAAAAATTTTTAATTGATCTTTTAAAAAACATTTACCTCGTATTTTATCTATTTTGACACTTAAAAAGTAAAATATTTTGTGGGTATAAATTTTATTTAAAATACATTTTAACTAACTCAGACAGAAGATTAGTGATGCATGTAAAAGAACTATGTCCAACTTTGTGCCTTATAGACGAAATCTGAAAAATATATTTTTTTCTTTTTTTTATTAAATATGAACGAAGTCGATAACTTTGTTTTAAATTTTCACAGATATATAGTTCAATCATTTGTTTTAAAAGTATTGACGACTTAAGAAGTAAAATATATTGTACTTGTAGATTTTATTTAGAATACATTTTAACTAACTGAAACAGAAGATCTGTGGTACATGTAAAAGCGCCATATGCAAAAAGTTACATAAATATAAAATAAATAAATAATGTTTATCAGTTGTAAATTCTCTGTTCACAATTCTATTCATTTAGATATATTGTCTTTTTATTTACTTTTCCATACTATTGTTGTAGCTTCTATTTAAAGAATAGCATACATATATGAGTTTATTAATATAAAGTACACAAACATACATACGCATATAGAGCAATAAAAAAAAAAAAAGTTTTGGCCTAAACATTAATTATTTGTATATTGATTTTTAGACTTACATAGCAAATTACAAACATGTGTTATAAAAGTGCAGAATTTTAATAGAATCAACATTTTAAGGAATTCAATTTCAAGAACCATAAAATAAAATTTTTTTATATGGTTTTCATGAAAAAGCAAATCAAAATGAGGAAATTATGCTTCATAAACTAATAAGATCATGTGAAATATTTCTGCATTGTACACTGTATCACAAAAAGTTCTAGTTATTAAATAATTTATTCTCGTATTAGTTGCAATTTAAAATGTATATGTGTTTAATTACTTACTTTACAGCTATTATCCCTCACAATTTGAGCATTAATCCCAAAATGCGATCTCCCAGATTTTTTTTTTTTTTTTGAACGATGAACTTATGACGAGAAGATTTTGTGATCCTGTATTATTACAAAAATGTAATACTAATACCAGTACAATAATATTTATATACATCAATATTATCTTTCCTAAACTGTTTTATGCGTGTACACCGAAAAAACTATTTTAGAGTAGCCATTACAAAACTTTTTTCTATTTGATTCTATATAATACGTCACCTACCGGTTGACATGCACAAAAATTTAATTAACTTAGCTTCTCACAATTAACAATTCATATGTGCAATTTCGTGCAATTTTCCTCAATAGATGCTCAAGGCTTTCAATTTGGAAAATCGCAGAAAAAAAAATAGCAGCGTCACCTGTCAGCCGATAATAAATGTAATTTTTCATAATATATATCTAACACACCAAGCTTGGTGTATTTACATAACATAAGATCTGAATTATAGACTTTCAGTAAACGGAAACTGTTGCAGCATAGCAGCACCACCTATTGACCGATACACACAAAATTGAATCAGCATACTTTTATACATAGGTGCCAATTTTTCTAATTTTTCCCACCAGTATTTCTTAAGAAAAATTCCTCTTTACTTAAACATCGAAATTCTGAAACTAAATAAGATTAATATAACTATTTTATAATTTTAGTGTGGCTAAATCGGAGGAATTGTCACCTATATAATATAAATCTAGCATACAAAGATTGGTGTATTTATAAATCGTAGAAGCTGAGATATTGCGCTCTCCTAAACGGAACTAAATTGCAGCATAGCGGCGCCACCTGTAATCCGATATGCACCAAAATCGATTCAGTATAGTTTTTCATAACATTTATCTCACATACTAAGATGGGTTAAATTCTACTGCGTTTAATTCTGCAAAACCTTTCTAACAAAGACACACAAACCGATATTTTTCAAAAATGGTCAAATCATGTTCAGGATATTTCAAAACGTGTATATCCATTGAAAATCGGATGTCACTTTTTTTTCGAACTTAATACTTTCTTCTTATTTAGATAAACTAATAAGAGTTTGACGTGTCAACAAAAAGAGATGATGCCAGTTACGCAAATATTTAGTTGCAAGCAATATTTTGGTGTGAGTTTCACCATTTTAGTGATGTTTACTTATGCACCAAATTTATAAAAGCTTACTTTCAATAAAACTAGAACCATTTTCCTGGTGAAATGAAACATTTCATTTTTAACTGTGTGGTACTTCATGTCTCAATTGTGAAAGTTGTTTCAAAAGACCCTGTGAATTTTTTAATTTCGTAATGTAAAATTTACTTTAAAAAAAACGTTAAAATTACATATTGATGATTAAAAAAAAAGGGGGATTTTTATTTAAAGCAAATAGTATCACTATGGTCCTTTCTAAACATTTCTTTTTTTCAGCAAGTTGGCAACAAATCATTTTGAGATATTTTCTGCTATTTTATGATTTATTTAAATCAATATATCTATCTATCTATCTATATATATATATATATATGTAACGTATTTATTTGCTTGATGAAAGATAGATGACAGGCGCCGCACACAATGAAGACGAGGCGTTCGTTCAGGCAAACATCTTTATTGCTTCATCATTTCAGAGTCGGGACGAGGCAAGACGAATGGAGTTTAATCCGACACGCTGCCGATTCGCGCCGGCCGCACCCGGGCTTCGGGCCGCCGAGTTCGGTGGGGGATAATTGTAAGAATTACATTAATTTCAGAAGAACGGCCACATGGAAAGGTTTAACAACTCAAAATCGTGTCAAATCGCTCCGTTTGTTTAATGTTTGGGCTTTTATACCCGTAATTTTTGGTGTAATTTGGCGTAGTTCTAATTCCAGCCTATTTTATTTAATTGGTTATTTTATTCAAAACCAACGCCCCTTCCTGCATTTTCATTGTTTTCTATTGCTTATATTTCTGTATTCTGCAGACATCGCGATTCTGGTCGGCGCCCTATTTTGCCAAACTCGCCAAGTCATTAAAATCCTTATTTTTTGCTTTGTATCTGACATGAAATAATCAAACTGCAATTTAGACTTATTAAAATCATTATTTATTACTTTGTATGCCTATTGCTTATTAAATTTATTTCTAGGCCAATTATAAAGCTATTTCCAGACATCAAAATACTTAAATGATTAACTTCTTTATTTCACATGATCGCGACTGCACTTTCCGTTCATTATTTTTTTATGCTTTTAATCTTACAGCCTAATATGAACTCTCCTTTAATTTTTTTTGCAATATAACCAGAATACCCTGAAACTATGAAAATGTTAATTTAATTATTACTTCTTTTTATCTCTTATATTTCATATATATATATATGTATGTATTAAAACAATTAACTTTATTTTCAGAAAAATGTCATTGTCAAATTTACTTTATTAAATCGATGTTTCTTCGTAGATGTAAAAATACCGTTTGGCTTCGAAAAAAGTTGAGATAAGAATAATTGATTTAATGTCTTCAGACTCTACGTTAATTGTCCTTATTTTGTTATCACTATCTTCAGCATCACACACTATTTCATAGAAATTGCTTCTTTGTTCAACAATTTTATGTTAAGGAGTTCTCGTGATTATTAGTATATTCCCTGATTGCTAAAATAACTGCCAATAATTTTCAGTTATTTGAAATAATATAACAAACCAAAGAAGTACCTTATGATTGAAAAAATATTCTAATAAGGTTGAGATATACACATACACATTTGAATACAAAGTCTTCAGAAAATTTTAACATCGGCATTAACTACTTAAATATTCATTAATGGGGTATAAAATGAAATGTTGTGCAAAAATTGTATATAATTTTATACAACAAATAAAAAAAATCAAATGATTCGTTTTGAATAATTGCAAAATCCATTTGATACAACTCCTACATAAAAAAGGGCCGCGGTAGCCCAGCCAGTAGAGCGCCGGCTTCGTAATTGGAAGATTGCGGGTTCGGTACTCGAGCCGGCCAAAGACCGTCGTGTACACTAATGGTGGCTGGTGCACGTAAAATCTGTCGTGGCCGCAATGTCCTCCATTTTCCCATAAAAAATTATACCTCTGGGGGTCACCGAAGCGGGAGAGCCATCCCTTCCGTGGCGGATCAAAATTAAGATGGCATGTCTCCGGACCATCTCTAGGGGTGTGTCCCAGACCGTCGCCAATTGCCCATCTCCGTCGCACTAGTGAGACGTAAAACCCAACCATCCATCCTACATAAAATAAAAAAAAAATTCTCAATGAACGAAATGTACTTCATACCTTAAGAAAACCTTTTACAAATTTTCAGCTTCATATATCATAAAAAGTCTTCAAGATTTGAGAACAAAAAAGCTGACTTAAATCACTTTACAATATCGTGAAATAAGTTCTCTGGAAGAGGTTGATATTGAGTGGGTTTAATGTCACCTTAAAGATGGGAATGGGCGATGGACTAAACTTTTTTGGATTCGAAGCCCACCTCAACTGGTTTCTCGTTCTTCATTTCCTTGTGAATTTCCCCATGGGATACAAACATTTACCCACGGATTAAAAAAAAAAAAAAAAGATAATGTTGTAATTTTCATTCAGTTGTAACGATGAAGGGCTTCATGACCTCATACCGATAAAGTCCGTTTAAGATTGTCTGAAATTCATCCTTAAAGGTAGTTCAGATACATGCCATCCCAATTCTGATCCTCCGGGGAGGGAATGGTTCCTCCGATTTTGTAATCTATTTCACGGAGCGTGGAGGACATTGCAACGACGGCAGATTTTAGGAGCACTAGCCACCATTAATGTACACGACAGTCTCTAGCCATCTCGAGTATTGAACATACAGTCCTCGTGTAATATTTTATTTCCTGATTCTTTTTATTCTTCCTGATTCCATCTCCAGATTCAATTAACAATTACTTGTGGTAAATCGGAGAGTAAAATTTTATTTTTGATTATTTTAATTCCAGTATTAATTAATTAATTTATGGGTTTTTAAGATATTTTATGTTCATTTTCTTTCTTGGCTTGTTCGCAAATATTTATTCAAGATTCAAATTACAACTAATAGCTATTTGAGGTAAAGTCGTTAGTAAATTTTATTTATTGATACTTTTAGTTCTAGTTTCAATTAATTAACTTAATGATTTTTTAGTTATTTTGGCTTCATTTTTTTTTCTTGATTTGGGGTTTGTAAATGGTTAGGGCTTAGGACAAAGGGACATTTAGCTTAGGCTCCCTTTGTCACAGCTTTGTCTATTTACTCTACATGCTTTGTTTTCCTACTAAGCCCTGGATAACGTTAGGAAACTAGCATGCTCAATTGTATTGTATCATTTTTAATTACATATTTGTAATATTTTAATGTATGTTCTATTCATATATGTATGCGAGTGCAGATAAAATATTCTACAGTGTCATTAAAAATGTGAACGCATTACAAATAATCAATATTTTATCAGGGAGATATATTGATGTATTCCAAAAATGCAAGTACTTTCTTTTTCTCTGTAAGTACAAAGATGATAATACATATAGCAAATCACTTATCCAGTGAAAGGATAAAATTTGAAATAAATAAAGGAAAAAAAAGATTAAGGAAAAAAAAAAATACTTAATCAGTCATTCAACTTACAAATAACATAAATATTAAAGTGTGTTACTCTAAACAGATTCAAAAATACGCTTACAGTAAAAATACAGTGTATTGAAGTAGCAGTTAATATATAACATATTAGTTATAAATAATGATACAAACTAAAAAAAATAATCATTTTATAACAAATTAATAGAATAATTATTAAAATAAAAGTTTTAATATGTAAAATAATTTTTAAAAGTATTTAAGCAACTTTCTTAAGAATTATACGAACGAAGTATTAGTGCGATAAAATTGCCATCTATTTATAATTAAAAATATCAACCATTGGTTTGACTCTTATTTTAGTTAAATAATAAATTTAAAAAATTAAATAAGTAACACAATTTTAGTGATAAGTTAAATTCAAAACATTTACTCATGATGATGATTCATGAAAAAAAAAAATTAAAATAAAATAAAATAAAATAAACTGCAAGTGTTAAAAATTATAACGGCAAAACATGTGTTTGAAATTTAATTAATTTGTATACTTTTCACTTGTAAAATATGTAATAAACAAATATTTAATATATCTAATGCAAAATTAATGATATTTTTCTTAGTGTTGAAATGTGTTGTATAGAAGAAAAAGGAAAAGAAAAGAGAGAAATTATAATTATTTATGTTTCTATATAATACATAGATTTAATTAATTTGGAAGAATAACGATTTAATAATGCTGAATGTTTAATGCAAATATAATTACTTTTCTTAAATTTATCAAAATATCGAAGTGTTACGCATTAAAACAAATTAATAACATAAGAGTATTAATAAGAATAAAAATGTTTATAAAAACTGATTTTTATAAACATGTTTCATTATTTGTAAGCAAATTTACTTTAAAAGGCTAATTCTTAGGTTCATCATATAAATCAAATTTTAGATGTTCATTGTTACTAAGAATGGTTTTAAAATCTAAGAAATTAATCGCATTTGATATTAAATAATTTTTAGTGAGAGTAAGATTTTGATAGTTAACAGGTAATATGAAATTACAATTATAATTTAAATATCAAACAACCTCTTTAAGATGACAAAATTTCCCTCTGGTGTTTTTCTATGCATTGTAGGCACTAGCAGTTTATAGTTTGAAATATAAGTGATATTGCTTAAACCGTATTTGAAGAATGTTTCAAACATTACTTTTTTCAGTAGAACTATAAATTTCATCAAACATTACTTAAAATAATTGCGAGAATACAAATTGGAATATATCGTATTATAATGAACTCTCGAAATGAACTACATAATCGTATTTATAAAATTAGTGGCCCGCTATTTTATCTACACAAATCGTCAGTATAATCTTAATTTAATAATCATGCAACAATAAGATTCCAGAATAAATCTTTTTTCTTATGACACTATTTGAATTACATTTTGCGTTAATGTGGGGCAAAAACTAATTTCCCACAAAACATTTTGAAAACAGATAATAAAACGTTTAAATTCGATACAAAATATATATTATTATTAAAAATGCTGCAAATATTAACATTTATCGAAAATTATCAAAATAAACGATAAAGAATGATCAATCCCAAGGCTAAAATTTAGCTAATAAGTACAAAATTTTGAATAAACACCATAAAATGCAATAATTCGCAAGAAGGTTGAAAGAAGGCACGACCCTTCGTCAGGCGAACAAAGTAAACACGAGTGCTGCTATGGTGTTTATTCAAAGTTTTGTACTTATTACTTTTAAACATCAGTTTTACGGTGTTTTTTTTTTATTACTTTTTCAATTTAGCTAATTAAAATTGATAATAAGACTATATTTCTATCATATCATACTTATATTACATATTATATTTATTTATCTATAATTAAGTAAGTAGTTAAGGATTCTTAAATAATAACATAAGAATTTCACTTATTAATAAAGTATAGTAACATTATATTATTTCAACTTATTTTATGCAATTTCATATTCAGCAATTAATTGTATAGTAATTTATAAAAAATATTTTATTTATTTATTTATTTTATTTATTTATTTATTTATTTTTACATTACTCTTAACTGGTTTTACTATTTGTCAACAAAATTTTTGCGGAATATATACAACCACATGCTAAATTTTAATAAGAAATAAGTTTTAATCTAAAAGAACGTTGCGAAAAATCACAGCACATTTTAGTTTTAAACAAGTGTTTCAGATATACTTTCAAAAAATATATACTGAATGTTCCAAAAACTCGAACCTCTGATTTAATTTCTTCAATATAGATTTCAGACTTTCATAAAAATTTACAAAAATGTGTGGGAAAAAAAAGCACAGAATTTTATAAAATTGATCTAAATTTTCACAGGATTTACAAAATTTCAAAGTACAAACTATAAAAGAAGGATTATACATGAGAAGAATAAAATTTAAATTTTAAAACAACCATCATACAAAAAGTTTAGAAAAGGCAAATACCTCATACCTTTTAAAGAACATAGAACTATAAAGAGTTTTTAAAAAAATATTTTGAAAAAACGATGTTCATTGAATAATCACAAATTCAAATGTGAATTTGTTTATTTATTTATATTATCGCTGTTTCTACTCGCAATTTGTATCTGACCCTTGAAATGAGACATGACCATTTTTTTCCCTCCCAGAGAGGGTTGGGGTTGACCAATTAGCATCAAGCTCGTAATCACAAATAGTATTAACGAAATACACTACTACGGTTAACCGTTAAAAAAGATCATAGTGGACAGTTAAATTTTTTTTAACTTGGAGAGTCGGCAAGGTTGCAGAAAGGAAGGATTTGGCTAATAGTTGGAAATATTTAACTTAAGCTTTTTATATTTGAATATCTAAAATGTAATTAACTATATTAAAATTAGATAACTATTTAAAATTGAATTAAATTAAAGTAAATCTTTAATAATTTTCACTTTTAGAAAGCATAATTTCTTTATATAGTGTTTTTTAGCACTGTGATCTATGGTTAATGTTGTAATTTAATAAGCATTTACATTTTTTTTTTTAAATTTATTTATTTATGTTACTTAATGCTGCCGTCTATGAATAGTTTTTTAATTTAATAGTTTTCGATTTTTTTATTAAATTATATTCCTTTTTATTTACTTAATATTTTTAACTTCAAATTAATTTTTTTATTAATCTATTTAAGATCAATATAAGGTACGTTATTTTAATTTATGAGCACAATTAACCTCATAAATTTTTATTCAATTAGAAGTAACTGTAAGCAATTTTTATTTTTATAAAATGTTTTTCCATAATTTTTGTTCTCACTTTCATAAATGCTTAGAAAACTCAATAGTGGATGCATTGTATTTGAAAACAAGGTATTTGGATGAATATATTTCAACGTGTTAGTATCATGTTAAAATAAGTTTTTATTGTTTTTTTCCATGTAACATTTCTAGAAATTGTCGCAGAAGTTGACGTAAAATCGATAAAGAGTTAGATAGACAGAAATACGAAACGAGAACATGTTTGATTCACAGTAAAAAGAAATACTCACACTACATTTTACCTACAAGAAAAGAATCTATACATAAGAAAAGAAAACTATTGTGAAAACACAAGAAACTTGAAAATACTGATATAAATATATTCATAATTAGTTTCACTTAGTTATTTTCAGTGAAGTTAGTTGCAAGTTAATTTTTAAATTCTTCTAACGCAACTAAATTCGTTTATTTTTAAAATCATAGATATTTTTTCTGTGTATATCTGCACATGCCTGTAAACGCATATACATATGTAATAAATCTTCATTAGAATGATCAAGCACCAGCATGCAAAGTTTCAATTAATCAATAAACAATTAAACATGGAAGGGAAACCTTAAGCAAATTATATTGAATAGTTAATATGAGTTGTTTCTGAGATTCTGATAGATGAGATCAAATGTAATAAAATGATTTTAAAGTTGTCTGCAAATACCGGTTGTTTCAATCTGTTTGACAACAGAGCTGTCCTTTAAATTACTTACATTAGCAACATTATTTCTAGTACAAAACAATCTCTAATGATATACAGTTATTTTTATGCCCTACATTTTCTAAGAGATCGTATATTTAACAACATGTATATAACGGGATCCTTTGTAGAAAAAATTGAGATTAGAAAAATGAAGTACTATTTTTGAAAAGCCATTAAAAAAATTGCAACATTATTCGACTTAATGATGCGAATTATTAGGCTTTAAATTTATGGGCATTTATAGTTAATAACTAAGAATTGATTCTAAAATTGCAATATATGGCTGAATATCACATAAATGTGCATTTTAGTGTTTCAGGTCTTTATTATTAATTTTAAGCAAATAAATTGTAAAATTTTATTATTATTATTTAGAAGTACCTTTTTAAAAAAGCATCAAATCATAAAATGTGAGTTTATAGCAATTTCAGTATTTTTTAGAAAATTTTAAACCTTATAACCGTCATTTTCGTGACTGTCTCCAAGACCAAATGTTTACATACAAAGTATGTTTTTTACTAAAAAAAATAAAATGATAATTATAATAATTGTTAATTCTTGTAAAAAAAACTATTTGTTTTCAAAAGAAATTTTTTTTTCTTTTTAATTACGTTAATTTTCATGCATGTGTAATTAAAATGCTTGTATGCAAGTCTTCACGTCATTTTCGTGACACATGAAAATAACTTCATATATCATCAAGGGATGGTGCCACCATTCACTTTTTTTAAAGTTTAAGATCAGAAATCAACATTGACGATATGTGGGGAAAAAAAATCTCAAGAAAATTGAAAACAGGTAAGAGTTAACATTATTTTTATTGTTTACATGCTGTGCGTACATTTATTGCTTGTTATTTTCGAGATGCATAAAAAATAAAAAAATATTATTATAAAATTTAGAACAAAGTTTTATTTTAATATAGAATGACGACCAGAAGAAGAAAATGTGACGATATCAGCTTAGTGAAAGCATGCTTTTCAGAACAGAACGAATTATTGACGATTTGTCATTTTCGTGACGGTCATTTTTGTGACGTCACGAAAATGACATTTGTTGGAGATTTACTATTTTGTAAGCCCTGGATTTAAATAATTTTTTATTTTGAATTAAAAGATTTGTTGGTGTAGGATAAGCTTTATATTTAAATATTTAAAGTACTTTCCGGTATCCAGGTAAATATAAAAAAAATACATACGACATTAATATTAAGATACAATTAAAAAAGCAAACTTTTATTTATTTATTTAATTTTATTTATTTATTTATTTATTTATTTATTTATTTTTTGCCCCCTTTAAGGTGTCATTGAGAATGTTACTCAAAATATTTTACTTGCGTTATTTATGGCAAGATGCAGAAAAAATAATTTGCATGGCTTGACAAAGAGGATGTCCATGAAATTCAAGTGCCACATATTCTGTGCAAAATTAGGAATTCTCCTGAACCTGCTTCAAATAGATATTTTAAACTTCAGGATGAAGATTTTAATAATGTTCAAAATGCTTTTTCTGAATTTAATTCAGTTAATCATTAAACTTGTAACTATAAGGATTTTAATACAATAAAATTGCTTGATATTCTCATTATTGCTCTTTCTTTTCCCTTCACAATCTTTTCTCTATTGTTCTAATATGTTCCATTTTTAATATTATATGGTCCTATTGCATTGACAAACAATGTTATTTCAGTGAAAAATAGTCATTTTGACAAATATTGTCATTTCAGTGACAAACAGTCGTTTCAGTGACAAACATTGTCATTTCAGTGACAAACCAGTCATTTCAGTGACATCATTTTTTGACATCTTTAAATGCTATAATTAAAAATTTAATGCAAGTAAACTAATTATTTCCAGTTTATAGTCAAGAGGTATGCAGTCTATGATATTTCCCATTGATATAATTTATGTTTATAAAAAAATAAATTTAAATTTATTTATTTATTTATTTATTTTTTTAAATTTAAAATTTTTGGGTTTTTTATTTTATTTTATTTTTTAAAATGGGAAGAACTTTTTAGAAAAGCCTAAGTCTTGTATTTTTTAATGAATCTGAACCACAAAAAAAAATTTAAATGGTAATTTTGATTTTATAAGATAATTAAAATTATAAATTTTTATTGAAAAATTTCAATAAAATTTTTAAAAATTATGTTCGATCTCTGTCAAACTCAGAATTTATTTAAGATGCACTTACGGACTTATTTTCAAAAATTCAAATTAAAATACAAAGTTTGAAAAAAAAGTTTAAAAAAAATCCAAAATGCACACTTATGTGATATTCAGCCATATATATATATATATAAATTAAACATATGTAGTATGAACTTACTGGTTAGTTGTAAAGCACTTACAGCACCCGTTATAAAGTGCTGAATATAACAGTGTTTCATATGATGACAGTTCACCTCATATTTTTGCCGCTAAGGGGCGCTATAAGCTATTTTAATATCATGAAAGTCATAATTTCTTTTCATGCTATGAGTATGCTTAATCATGCATACGGAATATTGCTATTTCATAACAGATTATAAATCCCTGTTTGTTTTGATCACCAGGTGGCGCTGTGAAACGCTTTAAAATATCATTAAAATCTTCCACTCACTCGAATACAAATTATATCCTAATCTCAGACAAATTCTTTCATTACAACATAGTAAATAAAATTTTCTCCGCTAGGAGCCGCTGTAAGCAATATTGCATCATGGCTGATTTCATTTCATACAATGATTATAGTTAATCGTGTATAGGAAATAATATTTATTCATAATATAACATAAATTCCTGTTTCGATCACCAGGGAGCACTGTGAAACACTTTCAAATTCTGTTTTTTTATATTACTCTTTGAATGAGTCTCCTTTTAGTTTAGTGAGCATTTTTTTTTTTTTTTTTTTTTTTTTTGAAAAAGAAAAATAGTTTATAAATTTTATTTTATTAAATAAATATAGGACTCTAAGTTTCGGTCTCTAAACGAAATATTCAAATTTATTTTTTCAAAAAATTGCTCCCTAAGCTAAATGGCGACATATTCAAAGAGTAATATTAAAAAAATAGAATTCGAAAAACTTTATCTTTGAACGAGATATTCTTATAAAGCGAAGAAACGAAAATTCCATTGGGTAACATGGGGTGAAAGATGTAATACGACTGATGTACAGCCTTAAAGTGTAACTTTCACGGACTGCAATTGAACCGACGACCTGTCGAACAGCATTCCAGCACCCTAACCATTCGGCCACACCGTCACTTGCAATTTCGCTTCATACAATGATATACTTAATTATGTGCACTCACAGCATAACCACCAACATTCTAATTAATATTCTGTAAACTTTTTGGAGCCCACCCCTTTTTCAACACCACTTTATTTTTAGAGTAATTATCTCCAAATGTAATTACGATTAAATAAGAAGAAAAATACTCTAAAAAAGGAATGGTTGGGGGAAAAAAAGCGGGTACTAACAATTTTACGGAATATTAATCAGAATGTGGCAGGTATAATACAGCTTTACAGAATAATGAGCGTAAATATATAGTTCAATTAAATAATCATTCAATTCAAATCAAGCTTAGTGTAATTGTAAACTTTGAATGGGGTATATATTTTGCGCCATGCAACTCAGTCTCCTGGGTTAACACAAGAAGCGAAAAATTTAACCTATCTTTATTAAAACAAACAAAAACCTAGAATATCCAAAAAGATGCGAGGAAATGTATAAACGAGTTTGATTCTTGACTGATCGATGTCAAGTTCAAATTTCGGCATGGAACACTAACTTTTTTTAAAAAGATTATTTGCAAAATGCTTGCGAGGTCTCACCAATAGTAAAGCGTTTCCACTCTCAAAATTAGTTGACGAGATGTACAGGATTCAAAACTAGATCACGCTTGTCAGACAATCTATTCGAAAGTTTCTGTTTTTTTTTTTTTTTTTTTTTTTTTCGCAAAATACACTTGAATACGCGGAAATACCTACCCTCTTGCAGACATTTATCTTTAGCCTATACACAGGTACACACCAAAGTATTGGCGACATATGCTTCAATCTTTCTTTTTTACCTAAAAAGTATTTCAGCTTTTTAATGAAATAAATAAATAATTATTTAACAAAAAAATACTAGTTAAATTTATATAAGAAATATTTAATTTTTCATATAAATATTCTCGACATAAAAGGAATTAAAAAAGAGATATTGTGAAACATTATTTGTTCATATATGTATCTCGAAATAAAAACTGATTTCATGCCATTTCATTACAATCTTGTTCATTATTAAACCGTACGTCACGAACATTTAAAAAATAATAATAGGAAAAAATAAAATAAAATAAAGAGTCCACCAGCGAAGCTTGTTTTCGAGATTTACCAGTCAGATGTCAAGCACCTTACTACAGTTTCGAGGATCACTTTTAATCATAGTTTTATGCTTATGACAGCAAGATTTTAAACAAATAATTGAATAATGACTAAGACAATGTAAGTAAATAGCCATAAAATTAAAAGGTATTAAAAATAGGATCGAAAAAAAGAAAAAATTCCGGGGCAAAAGTTTATAAATACATTTCATTTAATTTATGTAGAACTTCTCAGTTAACAATTTTTATCGAATTTTCACATGCCAAAAAAGGTATAATTTGAAAAAAAAAAAAAAATTCACCATGAATCTATCACACACCGTAAAAAAAAAAAAAAAAAAAAAAAAAATCTGTTTCAAAATCGAAAACTTCTATAATTTTCCTACGGAAAATTTCTGCTTTCTAAAACTACGGAAATTTACCATAAAATTGCATCTCAATTTCTCAAAAGTAATTATTTATCTGTAACCGGACAAAATCTCTACCAATGTTAAAAAATTTTATCTGGTGGGTACATTTTTTATCTGTTTTGCATACAGAAAACTTGGTATCAAAGCAGGATTGGGAAATATTACGTAGCACAAGTTTTTTTGTCTGTAGAGTACAGTTGTTGCCTATTTTGCGGTGGACTCTGGTTCGATCATGACTGGCAAAACTGGAGATATATAGTTAATGGAAGCATCTTTTTTTTTATAGAATATCCAACGGAAAAACATGTGTTATGTACGATTACATTCTGTATTATTGCTGTCAGTTTTTTTCCATAGTATACGCAGTCATTTACATTTTATAAATATTCTAATTTGTTTTTTCCATAGTACTTTTTGGCCTTTTTGCTCCAAGAAATTTTCTGTAATATAACAGGATTAGACCTCACTAAACATTTAGTTTAAAAAATGCTAATTTAATGGTAAAGATTTTTTTAAAGCATGGATTTCATTTTATTTATTCAAATTTTTATATGCAGGATAACCATAGACCATTGTTTTTTCGGTTTTTTAAGATGTACGTCTCATTTAAAAATATATGGCATAAAAATATACGATTGCATGTCAGTAGAGAACGTTTTATAATTGGAATTTTGTGATAATAATTTAATGTCAATTGCTTAAAAGATAATATTTTATTGAAATGTATGGTATATTTTTTAAATAATGGTATGGGATTTGTATAGCAATTAAATTTCATAATTAAAAAGGTGAAAAGTTGAAAGATAGTTGAAAAAAAAAAAAAAAAAAAAAAAAAAAACATTAAATATTTATTAGAGATGCGATGGTTTGAACTTTCCTAAATATAAATATTTTATTTCAGTTTTTTATCAATATTTTACTGTTTTTTTTTTTTTTTTTTTTTTTTTTTTAATAATAAAAAACGAATGCATAAATCTGTTTCAACAGTTTTTACTTAATGTTTCACGAGACTGTGAGAAATTACTTTAGAATTTTTCAATTTAAAATGAGACTTTACTTTTTTGCATTTTTAAAATCTACTTTAAAAAATCTATAAATTATTACCCAGTTATATATGATTTCTTAGAGAATTTATTTTGAAATATGTATAAGAGAAACTACTATTTAATTCAAATTATTATTAATACTTTTTTTTTTAAACCTTTTGTACGTAAAGTCAAGTACAAAATATGTCGGACTGTACAGAAAATTAACAGTGTTAAACAATGAACTCATTATTCACTTTATTGTTCATTTAATAACCTTTCTATTATAAATCGGTAATCAGTTTAATTTTGTTTTATTGAATGCTACTTACGTTAACTTTTAAAATTAGAATAAGATTGCTTAAAAATAAGCATGGATTTTTAATTTCAAGATATTTATTAAATATTAGAATCCTTTAAAACAAGTGCACTTCAACATAAAATTCTATTTAGTAACTAACACGTTTTATATTTATGAAATAAGAAATAGTTGAAAAGAAACAACTAAAGACTCTTGAGATAAAAAATTTCCTTACAAGAAATTTTCCAAGAAATATTTCTTTCTCTCTCTTTTTTTTTTTTTTTTTTTTTTTTTTTTTTTTTTTAAGACCAATCTTTTTGATTAGATACTTGTACTCTGGATTCTAAACATACATTAAAAATACAGAGATTACATATATTTTGTAGTATAATATTTAAAAAAGACGAAAATTCAATCAACATCCAGTACTTTATTGAAACAATATATGTTCTGAGATATGTATAATTGTTTCTCTTGCATATAACTTTTATAGATATATCAGCTTCCAATCTATTTATGAGATGCAAATGATACTTTGATTAAATTTTAATCACATTAAAAACTGAGGCAGACAATATGCACTAAAAATATACAATTTAAAACAATAAAAACACAAAACACAAATTTAAACGTTTCGAGCCTTTTACAGGCTCCTCATCAGTAAAAAACATCGAGCCTGTAAAAGGCTCGAAACGTTTAAATTTGTGTTTTGTGTTTTTATTGTTTTAAATTGTATATTTTTAGTGCATATTGTCTGTCTCAGTTTTTAATGTGATTAAAATTTAATTTAACTACGAGACGTGAAGATTTTTAAATATTTTAAAAGATACTTTGATTATTATGTCCATAACGCGTTCGTTAGTAATATCTATATTAAATTTTCTTGATTTTGAAAATAAACAGTTCAAAATATTTAATTATTTTTTTTTCTTTTAACCCTTCTCATGCTGAATTAAAGATTAAACGATTCTAAGAATAAATCGAACTGTTTGTTTGTTTTGTGTCGAGATTACCTGCTTAATTCTAATCTTTCTACCACATATGGCACTACTTCTAAGACCGCATCGTTAATATCACTTAACACTCTTTCTCCAAGATCACTTATATAACCTTCGCCTACAAATAAATACTTTACCAGAGGTAATGGACTGTCTTTCAGAATGAAAAACAGTAAGGGAGATTCGCAGATTCCTCTCCGAGAAAATTTTCTCTTTAGGGAAACGTTTAACTTTTTCTCTCTCCAGATGCAATAAATTTATAACATATTGATTAGCCAGTTTAAAAATTAACAGAAAGGGATTTTTAATAACCTTCTTTTTTCCAATTTACCGAGCAAAAGTGAATAAAATTCTAAAGTTGTGTTGCTTTAGTGCATAAAAGTTGGATTTTTTTTTTTTTTTTTAACGGATGGATGGATGGATGGTTGGGTTTTACGTCGCACTAGTGCTGCACATATGGGCAATTGGCGACGGTCTGGGACACACCCCTAGAGGTGGTCCGGAGACATGCCATCACAATTTTGATCCTCCACGGAAGGGATGGCTCTCCCGCTTCGGTGACCCCCAGAGGTATAATTTTTGATGGGAACATTTTTTTTAACGGACTTAAAACTTTAAAATCCAGTCATTATAGGTAAAATGATTATTTATTTTATCTCTAAGTAAAATCAGAATGCTAGAATTCTCAGATGCAATTATCGAGGTAGCCACAGTCAGCTTTATTGATTATATTTTTGTTCTAAGATAACACACAAAGAATACAAAATCAAAGAATAAGAATTATATGAAATTATCTGCGTAGTTTTTATGTATATACAGTTAATAGAACATGTGCGTTGACACACAAAAGAATTTCGAAGCATTACTGTCTATAGACGACTTTTCATTCAAATGCATTTTAACACCATTATATTGCATTCAACATAATACAATTAGCATAATCCACGATATTAGGATACATAAAAGTATGATTTGTGCAGAAAAATAGTGCATATGAAATTAGCAATTAGTTTGCAGGGCCTCGCAAAAAATTTCCATAGATTATGTACTTTGTGATTGACTAAAAATTCGGTTTAAATATTTATGAGTTACATGCAGTTAGTTGTAAAATGTTTTGGTGTATATAGTGCTTGTGTTTCGTGTGCAGAAACACACATAATAATTTCAGTACATTTTAGTCTATACACACCATTTCTTGTACTTGCATTTAATCCTCATTATACTTTATTCAACAAAACGAATTTAAAATTTCAGAAAATCAGGAAAAATATGATATCGAAAATAACCTAAAAGGCTAACACTCAAAATTTCAGTTGAAGAAAATTTAGCTTTTATTATTGTCTTTTCTAAATGACCGATTTCGGATGTAATATCAGTATTACTTTGGAAAAAAAATTGAGAGAAAAGTAAGTTTCTCTCTTTCTCTCTTTCTCTCTCATATATATATATATATATATATATATATATATATATATATATATATATATATATATATATATATTATTTATTTATACAGAGAGAGAGAGAGAGAGAAATAGTCTAAATCATGATATTCTTCATGATGAAACTCAACTTTTTCAGTAAGATATCGATAACTTTTTAAATGCCATTTGTTTGCTATATGAGTAACATGTTTGAAATATTAATTTTAACTTAAAGATGATTTTTTAGTGTTTTCCATCATTGATCCACAAATGGACATTATTACTGCATAGTTGGCCGCACTACTTAACAACACTGCAAAAAAAAAAAAAAAAACTGTTAAAGTACAGGAAAAATCTGGCAGCTGGGTTCTGTATATTTGACGGAGAAATACTGGCACCCCAGCTGCCGGATTTTTCTTGTACTTTTATCAGTTTTTTTTTTTTTTTTTTTTTTTTTTTTTTACAGTGAAAATATACGTTACCATTAAATATCTATTTTATCACGTAAAATACCGCTAAAGATTTTTTTTTTTTTGTTGCTAATGTTATTTATATAAAATTTATGTGAATGTACAAGATTTGTTTAAAAGTTTGTAGCGATGATCATGTGAATCGTTTTAAAATGAGATTATTGAAAAGATAATATTTCCCCATATTTATTAGACTTTAATCGTTAAAAAATGTGTCAAAATTGTATTAATTTTAAAAATTTTCTAGACTGACATAGAGTTTAATGACCGAATTTACTCCTGAAAGCGTGATAAACAAAAAACTAACATTGTTTCACTTTATTCTTATTCTTATTATTTCGAAAAACTGCGTTAAAAATAGCAAAGTTTAGTTATAGATGAAATATTTTTTTGCTTTGCGACAACGAAATGCCGCAGGCTGCTATATCAGATTTATATTAACACTGTTTAATTTTTCAGTAATTGTTCTCCCTCTTTTTTAGACACACTGTAAAAAAAAATAATAATAATAATAATAATAATAATAATTTTTAATTCAAGATTTTTACTTTGGTTTTTAAAATTATGGTGTCCTAAAATTCGACTGTTTGTATATGTATTAAGGAATTGCTTGTAATAAGTAAAGACAACGACCTAAAATTAAAATTACTTATACAAATAATATTTTTAAATTATTTACTGTGTATATTATTTTTTATTTAGTTAGAATTTTATTGGGTTAATTATTATTTTAAAAGCATATTTTATGCGAATACAGACTTCTACAGAAATAAAATTTCATGACCAACTTTATGAATTGAACTTATGTGAATTTATGACTTTACACGCCTCTATGTACATCTCTATATACCGTCTGACTCAAAATAAATATTATAGCAGTTATCTCTTAAACCTTGAATAATAAAAAGAATCTGCCAATTACAAATCTTGTTTAAGGCAAGAGTAGATTTCATATATGGCATTTTATTTATCAAAGGGCTATAAATAATAAAATATTTGATTTAATTCCGTCCTCCTTCTTTATCACTTATATTTAGAAAAGGATTGTTCTTTCATAAAGATGGAAAATGACAGAAATTCCCTGTCTCTCAGTGAAATATTTTGTGAGATATTAATATATAATAATAATAATAAAGGGATGATTTCTTTTCTGTTTTGTTGACATTCATTTTATGGATGAATAATCTTTATTTTCGGTTATCAAAAATGAGATAATTACAGTTAATTAATGATCCACTTCTTTGAAAGTAACAATTATATTCATTGAAAAAAAATAAAAATAAAAATAAAAACGGTTTTAAAAACTTTATGTAATTTGATGTTGTACTGTAATATGAAAAAATCAAAAGTTGAATCTTTTAAGAATCATCAAAAAGTAAAACTACACAACGCTTTAAGAGATGAAAAATAAAATGTAATATGAAAAATATCTTTTTGTATTAACGTATTTCGTTTGTATATTTCTACTTAATTAAAAGACGGTCATGTATATGAGAATATTTATGAGGTTTTGAAAAAAGCAACTTTAATTTTGATTTTTTTTTTTTTTTTTATATATAAATCTTTTATTGGAACATTCCTTTTTGGTTAATTTAAAACCATTTAAGTGTGATTTGAGGGAGCAATTTCACTGATTTAATTTATTAATTGAGAGAATAACATACAGGGTGTTCCATAAGTCTGTAGACATTTTAAAAATTTCATAACTATTGAATGAATTGACAGAATTGAACGCGATTTGTGAAAAAATCATTCTCGTGAGGAGGATTTTTTTTTTTTTTTTTTTTTTTGTACAGAAAAAAAAATTTAATTAAATTTTTTGTCGACGATAGTTAGACAAATAGTTAAATTTTTCGCACGGATGTGAAAGAAAAATATGCAAATGAAAGTTTTATAAATTGCACAATTTTACGATTAGAACAGTTTATTTCTTATTTTGCCTCCTACATGTGCATACATGAAGTTTTAATTGCGGTGCTGACTTGGTGGATAAAACTTTATTGGTGAAGATGTTTTCCCTCAGGTAAGAACCGCAGACTGAAGCTGCAGTTAACAGTGTTATAACTCGCTTGCAAACTCGCTTGCAAACTGCAATTTGAGGTGACGACGGACACATATAATAGAATTTATATGCCTATAAACATTTGCATACGAAAAAGTACAGTTTTTCATGAAAATGTGGGATCTCTCGTCACGCTCAGGGCCCTCTATCGACAAATACCTTAATTATTAATTTTTCTTTACCAAAAAAAAAAAAAAAAAAAATCTCCCTTCGCGAGAAGGATTTTTTGCAAACTGCGTTCAATTCTACCAATTCCTTCAATGGTTATGAATTTTTAAAATGTCTACAGACTTATGAAACTCCCTGTACAAGTTCTGCAGTCTCATTCAGATAAAAGCTTCTAGATTCGCAAAGAAATATTTCTGATTCTATTATCTTGAGTTTTGGTTTAATAATTATTTATTACCTACTATTCTGTTAAGTATTTTAAGTAAGATAAAAATTTAAAGGAATGCTCATTTTCTAGTCTACGTGGTTAAAAATGACTCGCTATATCTGTTTTTCCGAGAAAAAACATAATGAAGAAGTATTTCATAAGGTTGCAAAATATTAAAATAATATTCCGCTAAACCAACAATCATTTTAATAAATGATAAGTTAGTGAGTAATCTGTTTACTAAGGTTTAAAATATGCATCATTTGACATTCACTCAAAGTTTAATAAATTTCAGAGTGTAACTCTGACATTAGAAGCTATCCAGCATGCACTACAAAATGAATAAAAATATTAAAGTGATTTAAAGTAGCTGTCGAATGATAATAAACATAGATGAATAATAAAATGGAATATAACTGCAATTTTCTTAGCTTTGAGACATTATCTAGTAATTTAACGATAAAAACTGAAATTTTAAGCGTGTGATAACTTCGCGAATATTTCACGTAAAAACCGGATTATTATTATTATTTTTTTAATTTTCTTTCCTTGTTAAAGGGCAATTTTTTTCTAAATGTAAGAGATTGGTAAAGAGGGACTATTTGGCTATATATATATATATATATATATATATATATACCCACTCCTGAAAAGTACGGCATGTATAAAAACTACTCTTCACTGAAAAAAAAAAAAAAAAAAAAAAAAAAAAAATATATATATATATATATATATATATATTTATATAAATGAAAGTATGTTTCCATGATTCTCAATTAAAGATATAGTCGCTTAACAACTATTTTGAATCGCCTGGAATATTCTTATATATATTGAATTTCTAAACATGTATTTTACCTAGTATAAGGAAAAAAATTATAAGTGTATATCTTTCAAAATTATTTCTGATAAATAATACTAAAGGACATTTGAATATTTTTTTATGGGTTTTTAATTTCTTATAGTTAATCAGTTAGCAAATTTTTCTTATGCTTAAAAAAAAAAAAAAAATCAAATAATTTTTGTTTCAAAGTAATATTATTTAATTATTTTAAAAGTTTAATATAAAATTTAAAAAAACGCCTGCTTTATTTTACCTATGTCTGCTACAATTCTTTAAATATTTTTAATAATTCTCTTTCTATAGGTGGATTGTACTAGCGTTTGTGAGATATCTAAAATATTTTCTTAATGATGTATACTTTGTATTTATTTGTCGATTTGGCCCAACTCGAGATTTAGAAGATTGAGTAGAATGAAAAATCCTTGGCAGGCGCACCACGATTTTATTTGATCTCATGTTGGTATTTGCGTCAGGAAAGATAAATGACATCTTTTGAGAAATGATGCCACTCGAAAACGTCTCTTTTGCTGAAGGTTTCCACGAAAGAAACCGTGAGGATTCTCCTAAAAATGCAAGCATTTTTCTGTGATAGAGGGGGTCGAGACCCTAGACATTCATTCTTGTAGTGGGCATAATAGAAAAAGGAACATTGGACAAAGTGAATGTTAGGGGTGATGCAACATCATCTGTCTCAGAGTCTTTGAAGAAACATACCAATCGATGATCTTGAGGGATTTCGGATAAATGGAAAAAGAGGTAGAGAAGTTCTTCGATAGAGTAAATGCAATTCTCTTTCTTTTTCCTCTTTTTTTTTTTTTTTTTCTAAATTGCTTAGTCAGATGAAGCTTGGATTAATACTAACCATTTTTTTTCCAAAAATAAATTTCAAGTAAGTAAAAAAAAAAAAAAAAAAAAAAAAATTTCTTTTTTTTTTTTTTTTTTTTTAATTATTAGTGGTATTTTTTAAGTTGTTAAATTTGGTTTTTAAAAAAAATCCACTACAGCGATTCTTTTGCTTTGAAAATCCGGCTTTAATTGTTTTTGTTACAAACTCTTGTAAACTATATATTCTGGAAAAATAAAATCTTGAAAGGCATTTATTGAAGCAGTTACATCCATAAATACTGGTATGTAAAACAAAGTTAGTAGAATTAGAGTAAATGTGATGTCAATAATCTCATATTCTAAAGAATATATATAATCTCATAAAAACCATTTTGAATGTAACGAAAGATTTTTAAGACCTCTAAATTATAAATTAAATTAATATACATTGTGTTCTTTAAATTTGTATATCCTCCTTCTTCCCACATAAGTATCTTTTTTCTAATTGGAACACTCCTAATCCTTTTTATCATATATTATTATTTCTTTAACGTAATGCAGATCTTCAATAGCATGTTATGAATTTTTGATAATTCGGTTTACTTTAATCTTGCAAATAAATGCAGTTCACCGGCATCTATTTCATTCCTAGTCTCACAACATGGCACATTAATTTGCGAAAAAACTACCACCTTCCCACAAAATCATTTTTGACAGGGTTGACTTTCACTAAGTATCGTTTGAATTATAATTGTCTGGTAACCTTTTCAAAAATTTACATGTGTTCACACGTAAAATACTTAAAACGTATTACTTCTCTATGCTGTTGAATTTGGCTACGATAGCAGGTTTTAGCGAAATCAACGGAGAATCAAAGAATCACTTCATCTCCAGCATTTAACCTGTCAAACCGATTGTTTTTGGGGCTCCCGACTCTTCCCCTCCACTCCATAATAACTTTGAAATTATTAATTTTTATACTCTACGATATGGTGGTCACTGCTGATGTTTAATATTTTTAAAATATTTGAATAAAGTTAAAGTAAACTGCAGCTTGAATAATGCCTGTTTTTCTGATATATTTAGGAGCCTGGTGAGTTTAATCTACTTCTTTATTGAACTTTTAAAATGTCTTCTAAGTATTCCCAAGCATAGGATAAGCAGAGGATCACAGTATGAATATTATATAACAGTAAAAATGCAAACAAATCACATTTACAAAAAAAAAAAACCCTGAAAGTTAACCAGAAAATTTCACTTAATTTATACTTTAGTATACATTGATGATATTAACTATCTTTTGCAAATATTGTTCGTATTTTATTATGTTGAAAGACGACTTAAATACCTTGTCTTCAATGATTTTCTATTTTAATTTTTCAATTTTTTCAATTTTAATTTAATTTTACTTTCTTTTAACTGTGATTAAATTATATTTTTAAAATAAAATAATCTGTATTACAAAAAAAAAAAAAAAAAAAAAAAGGAAAATTAAAAAAAAAAAAAAAAAAAAAAAAGAAATAAAGTAAGGGAAAAAAAAAAAACTGCTTTTCTGGAAATCATAAAAATCTGAGATCGATGAACTTTTTTTAATTGGAATACACTATCTACCAATAAATATTTGGACATTTTCGAATTTAGACATTTTGTTAAATATCTAGAAAAGCTCTTTAGGAATCTTCCTGAAACTTTGGTAGTGTAAAGAACACGTTATTTCTCATATTTTTCAGCAAAAGTTGCGTCCTGAAAAGTAAAATTGGATCAATAAAAAATTAAACAAAAAATAAAATGTTTTCGATTTACCTGTAAATGTAATGCTTTTATAGCGTTTTGGCTGTAGCATGTGATTAAGAGGATTTTCTTCATTATGCATATAAAATATTTTATGAGGCTACCACATATATTTATGGAGATATACACTGTAAAAAATGCTGCAGTAGAATTACGGGCAGTAGAATGCGTGCAGGGAGAAATCCACAACACTAAAAAACTTTTTTTTTTTTTTCACGCAAAAGCTAATTCAATGCAAAGCAAATTTTAATTAATTTTCATGCGAAGCAAACCGTCTTGGGCAGCCCGGGATTCAAACTCACAATCACCTGTGTCAGAAGTCAGCGCTTTGCCAACCGCGCCGTTGAGATCACAGGCACTTTTCTTTAGAAAAACAGATAAAGTCAACAACAGAACTGACTACTTTATAAATCTTGTCATACCCACCAAAAGACTTCTGGAAAATTTTTTAAACCGATTTACAGCACAATGTGAAGTAACAAATCTTCAATTATTTTTACAGAACTAGCTATACAAATTTACAACAATCTATGCTGTATTTATGTTAAAAAAATGCTTTATTTCTACAGAAAATTTTTACAGTGATTAAATTCTTAACGTTCAAACTATGCATAAAAATTATTTTATTTTAAAACTATTTTAAAATCTAAATTTGCTATTTTTGACAAAATTAAGAAGCCAGTCAATTCTCATATTGAAAAAACAAAAGCTTTTTTCTTTTTTTTTCCTATAAAGACTACGATACTGAATTTTGTGAAAGAAAACATAACTATTTCTCAAAATCATTTTTATTTGTAAACGGACTGGATTGGATTTGGGAATAAGGCCGTTTGACTGCTGCAGGTCCTAGGCCTGAGGGGGAGTGCTCTCCGAGAGGTCTTTCTGAGGGGTCCTAGCCCGTATTTACACAAGTTTCGGAGGAAACCACGGAAAACTCCGAATGGCTAGGCCGACGAGCGCGACCTGTGATCGAGCCCGGCACCTCACGTCTACCAGCTTTGAGCGCAGAACCGCTCGGCCGCTGGTGGGCCTTTTCTATTCGTAAACACCAGCGCTAAAGATGTAGTCTTATTTCAAGGTTCTCATTAGAGGTAAATAAAGGGTGAGAATCCCCCCCATCCCATTTTAAAAAACAAAATGAAACTTTTGAAAACTATGTGAGATCTCTGAAAATTAACCGAGACGCAGGATAAACTTTGAATAATAATAATAAACCTTTTACATAAATACAGAGAATTTGTATCTCCAATTAATACGATTTTTTTCATGGTTTTCGATCTTTATGGTTTCAGTAGTGGGTGCAAAGAAGAAATAACTAGAGCCTAATGTTTATTCATCCAAACAGGTTTTCATTATAAGGCCGATTTCAAAGTGTGTTTATGAAGTGTTAGGTGTATTTGCACTTTTTAGAATAGCAGAAAAGTTCTTTTTTTAGCTGTATTCCATTGGAGGGAGCTCACCAGCGGCCGAGCGGTTCTGCGCTCAAAGCTGGTAGATATAAGGTGCCGGGTTCGACCCCAGGTCGTGCTCGTCGGCCTCGCCGTTCGGAATTTTCCGTGGTTTTCTTCGAAACTTGAGTAAATACGGGCTAGGACCCTTTAGAAAGACCCCCCATGGAGGGCACTCCCCCTCTGACCTAGGACCTATAGCAGTCAATCGGCCTTATTCTCAAAATCCAAATCCATTGAATGAAGAAAGAACTGAAGTATTTCGAGAGCAGAACCTGCTATATATGATGTAATGTACATATCTGATGGTCATATTCAGATAAAATAGCTTTGTTTTTTAACAGTGAAGATCATACATAATAATCATAAGACTTACCTTCAAATGGTTAATTACATATTCATTTCATATTGAAATAAACTTTATTTTAGCATATTGTAAAAAATGCATTGTGAAAACAACATTAAAATTTTCCGTTTTCTAAGGCTCAACTAAAGGGTTAAGAGCAATTAGAATGCTGTATGCTTAAAAAAAATAAATAAATAAATAAAATATAAAAAAATGCGTTTAGTGGATAAAACAATTATTAGGTTGTAGTTTGTGTTTTCGAAATCTGGCTTCAAATCAAGAAACTATTTTAGCTTTCTTTTTTAATGTTTTCGTGTTAATAGACAAAGAAAATCAATTTCATCTGTATCAATTACTCAGTTGCAGTCAGATGGAAATTTTTTGAATTAAATTAAGAAAGCAATAGCCTATTAAAACCAATGGATGTTTCTATGCGTCATGCGTGCATAATTAAACACATTCAATTAGTATAAATAACAGTCATAGTTTCAGTTTTAAAATGGAAGAAAATGGAATTCTCTCTTGATGTGACTGAAATGATAGCATTTGAAGAGATTTTCTTATAAGAAAATGGTTTGGTGAAAGATAAGAGCAATTTGCGTAGATTAACGGCTTTTTCTCGTAAAAATTCAAAGAATTATACTTTCGAAACATCAATTTACGGGTTACGACTGTTTAGCTAGCAAAACGGTCATTTCCCGTAAAATTATACGGTTATTTCCTAAATTATGCTTCCAAAACATTAATTTACGGATTATGACCGTTTAGGTAGCAAAACGGTCATTTCCCCTAAAATTATACGGTCAAATACCGTGATTTTACAATTTTTTTTTTTTTTTTTTTTACAGTGTAGCGGTATCTTTAAAAAACTGCAAAAAGAATTCCCACTTTTTTAATTATAACACTTAGGGTATTAGACTCAGTGCAAAGCTATTTTTAGGAAATATGGCATGTTCAATTTAGTTACAGTATACAGCAATCAGAATGCAAAAATGTCAAATATCTTACTAAATACGAGCACCTGTACTAAATAGTTTTTAACTGCACATGCTCAAGCTTTATAAAAATTTCATTTGCCTAATTTAATAGCCAAAGGTATTGAGCAACTTATACGAAAACTTCAAACAAATATTATGTTAATTCAAAACATTACGAAAGATAGAATGAACAAAATTTCAATTCTTCTCGAAAAAAGGAAAGCCGTAAGGGTGTTTTATTAACATTTATTACAATCAGCGAAATTACTGTATTACCATTGGACATTGATTGAATCAAAAGAAAAATGTGAATAAAACCCCTTATAGTTTAGCTTTTATTTTGAGAGAATTGAAATTTTGTTCATTCTATCTCTCGTAACGTTTTGAATTTACATAATATTTGTTTGTGGTTTTCTCATTAGTCGCTCATAAAAACTAAACTATAAGGGGTTTTACTCACATTTTTATTTTGATTCAATCAATGCCCAATGGTAATACAGTAATTTCGCTGATTTTAATATATATTGATAAAACTCCCTAACATCTTTCTTTTTTTTTTTTTTTTTCGAGAAGAACTTAAATTCTGTTCTTTCTATCTCTCGAAACGTATTAAATTTACATGATATTTGTTTTGGGTTTTAATAAGTTGCTCAGTGCCTTTAGCTATTGAATTATGCAAATGAAATTTTTATAAAGCTTGCACATGCGTAGTTAAAAATTTAGTAAAAGTGCTCGTATTTCGTAAGGTATTTAACATTTTTGCATTCTGATTGCTGTATGCTCTGTCTAATTTAGTATGCCATATTTTCTAAAATGGCTTTGCACTGCGTCTCATACCCAGCATGTTATAATTAGAAAGGGGGAAATTGTTTTCGCAATTTTTTAAAGAAATCGTTATATCTTCATGAATATATGCGGTAACCTCATAAACTTTTATACACATGATGAGAAAAATCTTCATAATCACATGTTATAGCCAAAACGCATTTAAAGCATTATCTTTTACAGGGTGGTCCAAAACATTTTGATTTTTGTTTAATTTTTTTACTGGTACCCTTTTCCTTTTCAGGACACAACTTTTGGGAAAATATGAGGTATAACATGTTCTTCACACTAATAAAGTTTCAAGATGATTCCAAAAGAACTTTTCTAGATATTTGACAAAAGTGGAAATTCTTTTTACAACTTTAAACAAACCCTATATCTCCATGAATATATGTGGTGGCCTCATAAATTTTATACAGATAATGCAAAAAATCCTCTTAATCACATGCTATAGCCAAATCACATTTAAATCATTACTTTTTACAGGGTGATCCGAAACATTTTGATTTTTTTTTTCTACTGGTCCTCTTTTCCTTTTCATTGCACAGCTTTTGCTGAAAAATATGAGGTATAACACGTTTTTTACAGTGCCAAAGTTTCAAGACGATTCTTAAAGAACTTTTTTTGATATTTGACAAAATGTCTAAATTCGAAAGTGCCCATGTACTTATTGAGAGATAGTGTAAAAAGGACTTCCTGGTAAAAAGGACAGACTTTTTATTTATTTATTTATTTTTCAATTTATTGTGTGAAAACAATATGAAATGAAAAACATAATAATTGAATGAAGATTAAAAAAAAAAAAAAATGATTAATGTGAAGTAAAATAAAAAATATAATTTTTTAAAAATGAAGCTTAAATTTAAATTAAATATCAATAAAAACTACTAAATTTCTAATTTTTGAAGCCAAATATATTTATTCTTAAGTTCTCTCCTTCTTTACAATATCTCCGAGTGTAGACAAGATCTTAATTTTGAAAAATACATGTATTAATTTTTCTTTCATTTTGTAGAAAATGTAATCTTTTTTTTTATTTTTTGGTACTCTTTCAGTCACAAATTTTTTTCTCGGTGTACTACTACATAAGTATACACACCTCTTGTTGCTTGGCTATAAAGCCAACCACATTTCTTTTTCTAGTGCGACAGTGTGAAAAATGTGATCTAAGATTTAAATGTATATAATAAACACAATTTTTTTTAGAAACTTTATATTAAAAATAAAAGAAGAAAAAATGTTCCAATTATCTTTTATTGTTCAATTATTCACTTTTTCCATGCGATTTTTAAAGAATTACTGTAAAGATTATTTCAGTAGAATACGGATTTTACTTCTGTAAATTAGAATGATTTGCAGGTTACGATTTCTCTAAAAGAGAAATTTATCGTTTTTCTACATTGAAAAATGCTTAACTGTAAAACCAATAAAATTCCTGACTGTTTCATTTGAAGCCTGAAATCAATCTTATTTTATTTATTTATTTATTTATTTATTTTTTCTTGCGACTTATAACTAACACTGAAAATATTTTGTGATATTTTCCCCAATATCATTTTCAATTACAATTGAGAATAATTTTTATAATAATGCTTTTTTTTTTTTTTTTTTTTTTTGCTTAATTAATTAAATAATCTATTTCTTTTGTAACATGTACAATTTCTTATGTAATATTGTAACGGATTTAATGAGAAAATTACATTTGAAAAAATGTTTTCGAACACTTTCGCAAACAATTTTTTTTTTCTAAATATAATATGTAGTATAAGAGGATTCATATAACAATGTATTAAAAAAAAAAAAAAAAAAAAGAAAAAAGAAAAAAAAAGAAAAAGTACACATACAAAAAAAAAAAAAAAAAAAAAAAAAGACAGTTCACATAAGTTTGAAATTAATTGCTTTACGCCACGTCATTATTGAATTGGATATGAAAATCTCAATAATTTCGATATGACAGACAATGGAAGATGGAATATTTATACTAAAATAATATATACTTAATTTGATAAATAAAACTGAATGCAAATCAATAAAAGTAAAATGTCTTTTGTACTGCAGATATACGACGCGTGTAAATTAAGTAATGAGTCTGATTTATTATTATTATTATTATTTATTTTTTTTTGATAAACTACAATTTAGGATTAGTTGCTAATTAATTTATATTTTTAGAAGAGTAATATGTAGAATCGCTTGATGGTGCTCGATGATAAAATTAGAACACCATTTGCAGTGTAAAATATATTTGTATAAAGCGTTCTTTCGTGATATCCATTTGCGGAAAAAGAATTGGCGGCATAACTGATTCGAGTAAACCATTATTGACCGCTTGCTTGAATCACAAAGGCATGAAAAAAAAGTTCACGTGCGAAAGAAAAGGGTCGTAATATTTTCATTGGGGGTCTTGATTACAGACTTGTGTAGTCGACCGTTTGAAAACCTTTCTTAGAAATCCATTTGCAGTTTAATATATTTACTTCGCGGTTGAATAGATAACATAAGAAAAAGATAAGGAGTCTCTACTATGTATACAATGTTTCGACAAACAAAATGCTTACTTTGTAGTTCGTATTCGAGCAAAAAGAGTTTTAAATTACAACTACTCTTTTTTTTTTTTTTTTTTTTTTTTTTTAACATTATGCTGGTACTTCATGAATTAAAAAAGAATAGAGCGCAGATTTCCTCCTTAATTGTGCATGTGCTTGGAACGGCTAAGTTCAAGGAACGAAAAATGTAGAATAACACATTTTCGAAAATTGTTCCTCAAAGATCTTGATTATACGAAAATTTTCAATTTCTCACTAAATATTGAATGAAAAACACTCTTCTTCTTCAGGAAAATTGAATTCATGTAAAATAAATGAAGATCGACATAAATATTTTTCTCGATCACAGACATTAGGATTATACTTTTATGTTCAGGAAAATGTAGAGTACATTTATAAGCATGAATAAAAATATCTGTAACACTTTAATCGGGAACCTTGAACGTGATTTTCAACGAGTTTGCTGATTTCAGACAACTTCGAAACACATTTAGAAGCGACTTAGGGAACTTTCAGGAAATTTGAGGATACTTCAAGAAGTTTACCGAACCTATTATTTAAATGCCCGATGAAGTTTTTTAAAGAGTTTATTGGCCGATTATATTGAAGATAATTTTAAAACCATCATTTAGTACTTGCGAAGTGAGAGGTGTAAAAACGCAGAATTCAATCGATAAAATAGGCATTTTTTGTGTAGACAAACATGGTAAATTTTATTAGCCATTTTTGACATATGTAGCTTTTATAGGTGACCAATTAAAAATAAGAAATCAATTTAAGATGAAATTTAAATGATGAGAAGCGAGGACCCATAAATCCCATAGATGAGAAGCGTAGATCCCTATCGCTTACATGTTAGCGATTAATTGTTGGCAAGGATGCATCCTTGATAGCAAAACACTTCCCTTCGCATCCAAATTCACAAGAGTAGAGAAAACATGGTTATAATTGATAATACAATCACATGTAATTTTTTTTTTTGAAAAGATTACCAGACAGTTATAGTTCAAACGGTTTTTAATAACTGCGAACTTTCACCAAATTGTTTCATGGGAAAGAGGAAGTAAACCAAATAATTGTACCATAAACGAAGACCGTGACACTAAGGGGCCGAAGATACATTTAATTGCATTATGAAAGGAAACCGAATTACCAAAAACACATAACATGCTATTGCAGATCCGCATTACGTTAATGAAAGAATAATACACGACCAAAGATCTCGGGAGTGTTGCAATTTGAAATAGATACGTAAGATGGAAGAGTGAGGATATAAAAATTTATAAACACACTGTATGTGAATTTAAGTTATAATTTAGAGGTCAAAAAAATATTTCGTTACATTAAAATGTTTTTTATATGATTATATATAATTTTTTTTTTAGAATATGTGATAAATGACATCAGAGTTATATTATAGATAAGTATTCTTTTCTTATGTCAAATATATATATGCATATATATATATATATATATATATATATGGTAAAAATAGGAGAGATTGCGCACAAAACTGATCGGCGGGAAGGAGTAGAATACGAGCGCTGCTACTCCAAGTAGTTGTACAACATCAATAATAAAGTGCCAACTTGAATGTCCACGTTGATTTCTTTTAGATAAAACGTGGTTGTTTTGTCTCGTTTTCAAAATTGATTGCTTACATTTTCATAACTTTTCCTAGGAATTTTTACAGAATGGTAGTATTACAAAATATTTTTTAATTAATCGATTTTCCATGGACTAGTTTATATATGTTACTTGTGGCAAGTGGTTGCACGAAAGCTGCACCATTTAGAGCAATAAGTGTAGCGATTGTGGACAACGCCAGATTAGGTCACTGTACAAGAAACCATTCAAACTCAGAATGAACTGTACTAATTTTAAGTTAAACGTGTTATCTAGCAACTAAAAGTTATTTTTTATTATCTGGTCTTGTTTTGTTATTGATTCTTTAAGTTTTTTTTCCTTTAAATAAAATTGATTAATTATTTTTATATTTCTTTTATTTTTCTGTTTCTTTAATTATTAAATTAAAATAGCCTCTCCTTATGCAAAAATATTTTTGTTCACAAAAACCTTACAACAATGTCATTTAAGTGCGATTTTTATTGTTAACAGTATAATTGTAATTATAATTAAGGGAAATCTCTTCTAACCTATAAGGAGAGATTGCACAAAATAGTTCTCTTGGTTTTATTACATCTGTTGCTTTAATTTATGGCATAACAACAAAATAGTGATAGAAATACGTAGAATATAGATGAATTCAAAATTATTCAGCAATTATTCAGTAAAATATTAATGTTTGGATTTTTTATATCATTCTCTTAAATTAACTGCAGACTCTTCTATCTTTACCTTATATATATATATATGTATATATATATATATATATATGATGTGTGTGTGAATCAGTTTTTTCGACCAGATTGGATAAAACAATTACTTGCATTTTTCCAAAAAATAATTCATTTATTCTATAAATTAATGCATTTATTTTAATATATATACATACATTAACTAAATTATTAATTTATCATTCGAACAGAAATTCAAGAAATTATATTCACGTAGCTGCCCAGGGAAAATGAAAATAATTTTGAGACTCTGTTTTGTCTAACTTTTATACAAAGATATTTAATTTAGGTAATTTGATTAAGGTGATTGTAACACAAATAAAATTACTTTTTTTAAACATTTATTCAATCCGTTTCAGTCCTTTTCGTTCAAAGAAGGTTACATTTACACATTCTAAAATACTTTCTCGATATCCAAATAACTTTATGTTATCCTAACTTTAATCACCCTTCGCGGCAGATTTCCCAGTTTTGAACAGTACTTTCGCTTTTTGAAGTTTTTCTAAAATGTTACAGTATTTATCGAAAAACTATTATGTATTCGTGTTTAAATCATTTAATTTTGTCCTCAGTAGCAGGGTAAATGCTACTGGTGTATATATATATATGTGTGTGTGTGTGTGTGTGTGCCTATGTTACTTAACGCGTTAATCATGAAAAATAAATGAATAAATAAATTGTATCATATATTGTTTTAGAAGGATGCCAAAATCCAGGGCTCTTTTTTTCCCTTGCCAGTTTCTTTTCATTTGTTTTTGTTTTGTTTTGTTTATGTCGGCTATATGTCGACATACATCCGCGATGGGTAAAAATATGCAGAGCCATTAAAGGGTTAAATGGAAAGAATAACTATTTAAATTATTTTGAGAGCTATGACTAATTAAATAAAGTTTTTCCTATTTATATAAATATAAAAAAAATTGCTTCAAAATTTGTATCTTTAATCTCAATGATACTTTTATTATTGGAGTTTATCGTCCAGTAATTTTTTTAAAAAATTTTAGAAAGTTTCTTTTATCATAATACAATAAACACATTTTTAAATTGTTCGAGTTGATTATCTTGAATTTCCCAAAACTCTTTTCTTTCATTTAAGAAAAATTCCTTCAATCACAAACGACGCTCCCTCAAAGAGAAATTTGAACACCAGAATTTTTATACAGTAATTTTCTTAAATATATGTTAACGGATATCTACGATTAGTCAAGTCTAAATTTAATATATAAGTATAGTGTTTTCAAATTTGACTTTGCGAAAACCATGATTATAAATAAAGACCGGTCTTTTTTCATAATTTTTGTATTTTGTAGAAGATTGTATTGCTAAAGAGGTATTGCTTTTTAATTAAAAATAATTACAGTCCATATTTACCGAAACGTACAATTGAGAACCTGCGTTGCCTTTTCTATTAGGTCAACTATAATTTTTAAAAAGAAGTTTGTATTTTGATTTAAAAAATAATATGAAAGATTTTAATGAACATTTACCCCAGGACTACAAATAAATCATAAATGGACCAGTTAAACAGTACCAAATTTTATTACACTTCTTTCTTGATCAAATTTCTTTATTTCATTACACACTATTACTTAATGTAAAAAAGAATAATTTTGTTTTAGACGCTTTCAAATTTGTTGTACAGGATAGTCACACTTAATATTCTGCTATAAATTGCATCCTTAAGCTAAAATAGAGAGCGAATTACCACTCAATTTAGTATGTGGACGATTCATAAAATGGTCTTAAAGAAAAAAAAAAGTTTAAAATATCCACCAGATGGCGCTTTGCTTCAGAAATGGCTAACAAGGAAACATTCAACAGGTGTCGTCTTGAAAATATTGAAAAAAATATATGTGATTTTACTCTTCATAAAACACCAGGAAGTGAAAATATTATCGGCTGAAATGAATTACAGCGACCACAAAAGATTATCAAAATTAAGCATATTTGGCGATATAGCGCTGTTAGGCGTTCAGTTCGCTTGCACCGAGATTGCCGTGTACGAACAGAACCGTGTTTTGTTTCTCCGCCAAGTACTCAAAATCAATTGCCTAAATAATTTTGATAATTCTTTGTGGTCGCTGTAACTCATTTTAGCCGATATTGTTTTCACTTTCTGGTGTTTTAGGAAGAGTAGGATCACATTTTTTTTTTTTTTTTTTCAATATTTTTTAAGACGACACCTTTTTAATGTTTCCTTGTAAGTTAACTAATGGAATTAATCGCAAGGGAACAAAATCTCATCACTTAATGCTTAAATCGATTACACATTCCATGTAACACCACCTAGAGGACATATTTTGAACTTTATTCTTGATCTTCTTGAGCACATATCAGGATTGTTTGCACATGCCAAATTTGGTCCGCTCCGCTTGCACATTTAAAATGGGAGATCGGAGTGCTTAAGTTTAAATATGACCACTATGAATATAAAAGCATGAGATAGAAAAAGTAAATATGTTGTAAATTATCAGCTAATTATATATTTTAAACATGGCGGCGATCTATGAAGTATTCAATTGAAAGTAAATTTAAACTTAAAAAATTGCTAATCATAATCAATTTAAATGAAATGGGTTAATAAAATCTCCCAATAAAACATTCTTAATTGTCTTTTTAATGTTTTTTTTATATATAAATATGTGTCTAGAATTTAATTAAAATACTTCTGATAGTAGACTAGATATTAAATTTGTGTACAAACCCCAAACATGTTGTTCTAGATATAATGTACCTTTCAGAGTTAATGTCACTCCAGCCAGTTCACAAATATTGAGTATAATTGATTAGCATGTTAAATTGAAAATGTCAATATGTTTACTGCGAATGTAATTATTCGTTACTTAAAATACAGTACAGAAATAAATTATTAAAGCAGCATCATAATTTAATCATAAATATTCTTATCATTATACAAGTGTGATAAAATAATTCTAAAATCTTTGGTATTATTTTGTAAATGTACAAATTACAGTTCAAAAATGTCGTATAGAATTAAATTATTAAAATTTCATCATAATTTAATCGCAGATACTGTTAGCATTATATAGATGTGGTAAAATAGTTTTTAATTCGTTGTGGTTATTTTTAATAAACAAATTGCAGTTTAAAATTTATGAAAATGAAAAAAAAAATAATTAAATAATTAAAGTTTGACAGATAGTGCATTTTTGATACACTAGCAGAATTGCCATGTTCCTTAATTTATTCCAGAGCGCTTTTAGCCCAGCCTTTATTTCACACAACTTAGTTTATAGAACGATTTTCTATAATATATATTACTATGATAAAATAAGAAAAATATATTCTTATAAAAAAAAGTTGTATGATAAAAAGGGGGATTAAAACTGCTGCGGAATAAATAAAGGAACTTGACAACTCTGCACTAATATTACGATCTGAAAGAACATTCTACATTAGCCCCTATATTGTAAAAAAAAAAAAAAAGAAAGATACAGCACTGTGGGTAAAAGTAATGCCTAGGCAACGTATTCTATTCAGAATGTAATTTACAATGTATTCTAAAAAAATGCTGTAATTTTTATTCACGTGTGCAATAATTTTTACCTTCTGCAGTTATATATTTTACGAAATATTTACTAATGATCCATCTATAATAATAAAAGAAAATGTGTGTGTGTGTGTGTCTTCGCATATTACGGATATAAGAATAAATTTGGGACTTTTTTTAAATGCCTTTAGTTTGAATTTTCTGTAATTTCTAATCGGCTGGGAATAAAGCTTAATAGAACACAGTTTCAATTTTATTAAATTCAGTTTAAAAAGAAGAAAAAAAACAGGTATAAACAGGTATTAAAATATTGTCTTAATTATTCCTTGAACAAAATAGCAAATACGTTTACATTCTCTTTGAAGTCTTCTAATAAAATAAAGTAATTAAAAAACCTCTCTACTGAGATATACCTAAAAAAAATGATCAGTGGATGCTGAGATATATCTATCTGTACAATCGTAGTTGCTGAAAAAAAAAAAAAAAAACACTGCCACCGCTGGACCTATACATACACAAAGTAAACCTGAAGTACTTATACACACTGGAATCTGAGATAGAGACTTTTCATAAACAAGGGAAATTACAGCATGGCAGGGCTACCTTTTGGCGGACATACAATCAAAAGTAAATTGCAAGAAAGTAGCGCCAATTTTTTAAATAGATCTAAGGCCTTGAAAAACCTAACTTTGTTTTTGCGGACAACGATTCGATTGCCCATATTTTGGAAGGTGTAAAGTTAATAGAAAAATCGATGGATGAAGGGGGAGGGGGTTAAGGAATTGATTGCGCATACTTTCGAAAGTGTAAAATTAGAAGAGACAGACACGGAGGGGGGGGGGAGGCCTTTTTTTTTTTTTTTTTTATATATATATATAACACAGAGCTACGCCTTTGAAAAATCATGTGTAAAGGTTTTTGGTGGTAAAGAATCGATTCCGCTTAATTTTGTAAATGTAAACCTGTTTAGTTAGGAGGAAAGTAAGGGACAATATATATATATATATATATATATATATATATAAACTAAATTGAGCTACAGCCATGAAAAAACAGATATATATTTAGTTAAAAAAATGATAAAACCAGAATTTATTTTTTATTTATTTAATTTTCAAATGAAATTAGGGGCTACAAACACAATGTTTCTAGGTTTTGCTGCATGAGAATTGCCTTTACGTTCAAAGCTGCTAATTTATTAGGAGAAATGGAGGACAGATATAAAAAAAATAAATAAACAGAGCTAGGACGTGATTAATTACGGTGAGAATTTTCAAAGATCGTTTTCTCGGTGAACGACCAGATTGTTGCAGGTTCTTAAACGATAAGAGGGTATCACAAGCACCACCGAGAGGGAGTTTGTTACAAACAGAATTTTCAAAAATCGTTTGTACGATGAGCAAACAAGTTGTCGCAGGTTCTGAACCACGCAGCAACAATTTACTGCTGTCAAAATTTTCGAAGATGTCTGTACGGTGAGCGACCAGGCTGCTTTTGGTTCTGAAACTGAAGAAGGGTGCTGCAGGAACCACCGAGGGTTAGTTTACTACGTTTAGGCTTTTCAACTATCACGAAACAGCTGGTCACCGAAGGCGGCTAGTATTACATAAAATAAATAAATAACACGGCACAATTTTTTATACACATATAAGGATATGAGTAAGTACTAATGTCTCACCCGTGTTTTGAACTCTGAATTTTGTATTTTAGATAATAGTTCCCTACAAACTGGATCCGCGGGTTACAACAATCTTTCACTTTCTGCGTTGCAACAACAGTTAAGGTCAAGATCAGCGCTCATAATTTACTAAATCCCCTGATATGCACAAAATGTACTTTAATAAATATTTTCTTCCGATTTATAGTGCAATGTGTATGTACACCGAACTTCAGTTATTTTTATAGAATTTGCTGTAAAGTTTTACAAACTATACTTCCTTTATGTTTCGAAAATACTGTTCATTATGTTAGAAAATGCTGTATTATGTTTAGAAAAAAAAAATACGTTTAGAAAAAAAAAAAAAAAAAATACGTTGTAATATTAGAAAAATTAAAGCTAGTAACAAACGAAAGGGAATAATGTTTATATTTACTTCAGATTTTTTTTTTAATTCTCGGAATAAAATATAAGCAAATTTTAAATTTATTAGTTTTGTAACGCTTAATTTTTCCGGTTTAAAAAATTATCATTTTATCCACTTACTTTTAACACAACATCTACGCTCGCCACTAAATATTGTCAATTTTAATTAATTAGCATAAGTGTCATTTTTATACCGCATTTTAAAATAAATTTTATTTGTATAAATTAAAATTAGTAATATTTGGTATACGTTTAAAAATTATATTTTAATTTTATAGTAAGTTTTGTCCCCCTTCCTTTTTTATTTTTAGAGGAAAAAATATAACTGATAATCAGTTAAATACAACGAATGTGTGTTTATATATGAAGAGCTTGTTTCCAAAAGGCGTTAAGTCAAAAATTTTAAAAATTGACTTTTCGATGCAAAAGGTCGTAGCACACGTCTAACAATATATTTTCAATAAGTAAAAGTTCCAAACGAAGTTTGGTCATAATGAAAACAAAAAGTGAAATCCGTGTTTTTTTCCAAAAAGAATTAAGTCACAAATATGTTTTGTGCCAAAAAGGATTAAGTAAAGTTTAACCATTTGTAGCGTGCCTTGAGATCACGTGGTTTCTCTAGCGTTGGGTGAAAAGTCAAAAGCAAGAAAAAAAATGTTAATGTACATTGTCACACTGAGACATTTTCTTTTTCCATAGAAAAATATAAAGATGAATGTATTTATAATCTTTATTATAATGTGTTTGTAAATATTTTAATCCTGGTTTTGGAACCCCGAAAAAAGACATTTGTTCCTTCTTTATTAGAAAAAAAAATACAAATGAATTCAGAAAAATGTACAGAAAAGACCCTGTTAACCGAACTTTTGATTCATAAACATCGGAGCAAAAAAAAAAAAAAAAATTCACTTTTTGGGGAAAAGCTTATAGGAGAAGATGAAATTACAATATGTTTTGACCTGATGCAAAATCAGGAATTACCACAAAAATAAAAATTATACCATGTTAGGAATGTTTTCAGCAGTGGCTGCTCAAAAGGACTTCACCTTCACATACAATTTACCAGTGCGTGGTCACTCCTACTTACCAGCAGATAAAAGATTTGGCCGAGTGGAGACTAGTTTAAAGAAAGTGGATACAATTTTACTTTCTAATGAATATTTTGAACATTTCTGTAAGGCTGGGAATCTTTTCGAGTATAAGAAGCAGTAGAATATTTTAGATTGGAAAAATTTTGCGCATAGTCGTCTGAGAAGCAAACAAGGTTTCTTGATTTCAGAGGCAAAAGTACTGGAAATTACGAAGCGATATGTGGGAATCAAGACAACGTACTGTGGTTATGTTTTGTCGCCAAAACATCCTGAAATGAGGGACAAAAATTCTCCCGTGCGCCCCTTCTGAAATAAAAACAAAAAACAATATGAAACAAGTAAAGAAAAACAGATGTTTTAAAATTACTTAACGCTTTGGGAATTGACAAATTGCACGAATGTTTTTATTTTTATGAATAATCTTGCAATGATACTGCTAACGCTAACACAAAGGAAAATAATGATAAAGATGGCAAAATAGAATTTGTAAATGAAGATTTGTAGTAACTAGCTACCTTCGAAAATTGTATAACTAAAATATATGCTGTATTTACATGAAAGAAAAATTACTTGGAGTACTTTCAAATGGAAGTAAGTCATTTCATTTTGTTATTTATTTGTGCCAAAAGGGCGTAAGTCATAGTTTTGTTCCAAAAGGAGTTAAATCATTTCTTTCTTTTTTTATTTCTAAATAACTATACTGTCAGGATTTTTTTAAACATATAATTTAGTGTTATTATCATCCATATATTACTGGGAAAAATTATCTTTTCCTTAAATTCAATAATAAATCTTACATAACAAAACCGCGTTTTCTAAAGAAATGAAAAAAAATGACTTAACTCCATTTGGAAACAAGCTCTTCATATATACATAAGGTAAATCGGGGGAAAACGCCATATATAAGGATGTTTTGTTTAGTAAGCCAAAAATTTAAATGACATGATAGTGAAAAAAATGCACCATACTCTTCAATGTTTGATTAATTATGTATGCTTATTAATTCCTTTCCCAGTATGTGTGTGTACACACGACTGAAAAATTTAATGTTAAATAAGCTCTTGTAATTGTGTAAACTTCTCGGGGAAAAGGCCACCAGTTATGAAGTAAGATGCTAAGCCACAGTAAATAAGAAAAATAATACAAACATTGGAACATTATCTCCGAATTAATAATAACTATGTAGAAACAAACACATTTGTAAACTTTTTTTTTTTTAATTTATACTGTTAAAACTAATAAGGGTACAACTTTGAATGCTAGTCTGCACAACAAAATGGTGCAGGTGCAAATGGTCACCAGTGCAACAATTTCTTGCATTTCACGCATTGAATCCAATCACACTTGAGACCTTTTTTAGGGTAAAAAAGCCTTTGCGTACAGCATAAAATTCATCATCATTATCCTCATTGAAACTTTCGTCACTGATATCCAGAGAAATTTCTTCACTTGAAGAACACGATCCTATACGTCTCTCTTCCTTCTGTTCTCTTTTTCCTTCTTTCTTTTCTTTTCTTTTTATTTATTTATTTTGCCTTTTTCCGCCATTTTCAGATATTCTTTGACTTTTTCCCGCATAGTTTTTCTCCTCTATGATGCAGTTAACACCACTGCTGTTTGTTTCTTACGCCCGGATGGTTTAGGCTTTCTGACCTGAGGAACAGGAGTAATTGCTTCTAGACATACCGTTTTCTGTGCTTATGGATGCAACTGCTGGTGACAGTCAACTGCCTTTAGCTGTGGTGGTGGAAGCAACTGCTAGAGTAGGCCCACATGATCTGTTGGTAAAAGCAATTGTTGTTCTATTGTCACATGCGTTGTTTGTAGCAGCAACAGCTGTATCTTTGCTGGAACAATTAGAGATAACAAATGCATGATCTGGGATTGCTTGTAGATTATAGGGTTAAATCCTGGTAGCTGAAAACCCAGAAGTTCAATTTCCTACTGTGGTTGCCTTGCTCCAAGCTATATTCAGGAGCGACAAAAACTAAAGTCTTGAACGCTTATTAAAATAATATAATAAAATGGTAATTATTAGAACATTATAATTATAATTATTAATTCCTTTTATATTTTACACTGTAATATACGGTATTTGAAATAAGACATAAAATTTAAGGGTTATTTAATTTATTTCTGAACCATGTTGCGTCTTCCCTCCAAGTCAGTGTTGTCAGATCTGGCCTCTTTTTTTTATTCTATAGTCACCAATAATTTTGAAAAGTGACATTTGATATACATTATAGACTATAAATCTTTGAAATGATTATCTAAATATACAATTCCTTACAAACAGCTGGAATATCCATCCGGCAAAGGATGTTGCATCTTCTCTCCCCAACTGTAACATTAATAGCTTTTCACCCCTAGCTCCTGTGGCGATCTTTACAGATGGCTCCAAGACTGAACACGGAGTAGCAGCTGCACTCTGTGTCCTTAACAACAATGAAACCATCTTCCAGTGCTCCTGCAGGCTCGAAAACCACAATTCAGTCTTTCAGGCGGAATTATTTGCCATCCTTAAGGCTGTCGAATGGGCTGAGGAAAATGCTCACTCTTACACAAGTATTAATATCTTTAGCTGACAGCCTTTCGGGCCTGCAAGCCATTGACCGCTACAGGAGCAGGCACCCCATAATACTGAAAATAAAACTTAAACTCTATAACCTAAAATCCATCATCTCCCTGGCACACGTTTCTGCCCACAGGGGTGTCGTCGGAAACGAAATAGCAGATCATTTAGCAAAAACTGCCACAGAACATGCAATGATTGATTTTAACTTACCCGCCCCCCCCCCTTCCTATGTAAAATCTAGACTCGAGGACAAATTGAAACAAAATTGGCAATCCTTATGGGATAATTCCATCAAAGGCAGATATACTTATAACCTGATCCCAAATCCCTCTTCAAACACTTGGACCCTTACTCCCCCTATCACGGCCTTTCTCACGGGTCATTGCCCATTTCAAGCATACCTTTATAGTCTCCACCGTCGACGCTCACCCCTGTGCTCTTGTGGTGAGGAAGGCACTGCTTCCCTTTACTACTTCAACTGTCCCCTTACCTCCAGTTTTCACCTACGAAACCCACCCCCAAGACCAGTAAACTGGTTAGATAATATCATCACCAGACCCTCCCTAATCCAAAAACTAAATGAAATCTACGCACTTTTAAAAGATATTACTAATTTAACAGATTAACCTCCAAGCTTCTTCCTACTGTCTCAAGTTGCAACCTACAATAGTGATCATCCCAAGCCACTCAGTTCTGCAGCACTGCTCCAAACTTGTACAGCAACGTTACTAAATTAACCACTGTTGCCCCTAGTCGCGTGGGGCGAAAGCCCCACAACAATATGCAAATGTCAAAAAGACTTTTATCAATGCTCCTAAACCAACTCAAAGACTAAAACGAATGAACTGAAATACTTAATTATGGACTCAGCTAATAAAATCATAGACTAAAATTCTCATTGCAAAGTCTTAACAAAGCTATTTATTCCTCCTTGTGCCCTCTGTCGCGTGGGGTTTAATCCCGGCACACTTGCTGTAAATAAGTTATCGCCGTCTGTCGGTTGAAGCTCAATGCCTGGCGAATTTTGTAAACTTTTGTTGAATTCTCAATAAACGTTCGGAGCAGTTCCCTCTGTCTCGGACACTTGTTGCCCGAGACACTGAAGCGCTCAACATCGCTCCAGAAGCGATGAGCGGGGACTGTCCCCTGTTCAGACAAATGTTACAAATAAAAATTATTGGTAACTGTTGAATAAAAAAAGGCCAGATCTGGCAACCCTGCTCCAAGTAGGGGTTGAAGATGCCACACACGTTTCTTTTCGTATTGCTGCAAGGTTATGGCCACTTCTGCTTGCCTTGTGTGTGTAATAGAATAAGGAACTCACTTCTAGTGATAATACCTTATTTAAAATAAAATATCCGTTTATCAACTTTAAATATGAGCAACCGAATATTATAAGGGCTTTAATCACAAGGTTACATTCTCACGAGATCCAAAATAACGGCGAATAAAGGCGATAAATTAAAATAAGTTCAAAATCCACGTACTCACTGGGACAAGACTCATCACACATGCTGGTCAAAATTATCATTTGTTAATACACAAAAGTGCTAGCAACAAATTTGCGCCTTCCCACGAATTACACTGAGACTAAAAATATACCGCCTTCATCTAGAATGAATAAGTGGCTATTTTCTAAATCCCTTAACTAGAAATATAGATTTTCGAACTATGCGCATAAGGTACGCAGAAAACTGAATAGACGAAATGATCGAGAATGTCTAGTCTACACATTTATAGATGATGAAATAATATTCTGAATCTTTTGTATGGCGAGAAATCTTCGCTTGGTTATCTAGAACTGTGTCATAAACTAAGCTTGTATTTGCTGAAACCTGCCTCTTGTGTTCGCATTTATTTGGAGATATTTTCAAATAGGTTTGAGCTCGATAATATAGACAAACTCTCTAGAATTCTAATAGGAGTTTCTAGAACTCGCTTTGAAAGGGGACTAGAATTCATTAGGATGACATGGAACTATTTTTTCTAGAGCCAAAATCTAGATGTCAGTTACAAAATTGTTTCTCAGTGTACCTTATAATTAACGGCGAATTTTATTACTCTCTCTCTCTCTCTCTCTCTCTCTCTCTCTATATATATATATATATATATATATACATATATATATATATATATAGATAGAGAGAGAGAGAGATAAGAGATTTCAGGCATGAGATTTTCGATAATTTTTATAGAAGTATTTTCATTTAAAAACTTGTATTTTCATAGTAATTTTTGGCGATTGAATAGAGAATTCTGGTTCCAAACACACTCAGAAATTGCACGTCCGGTATATACTTATTATACACAGGGTGATATGAAAATGTCTGGCTAAAATTTAAAGGGTGTTAGAGGGGACGCATATAAAAAGATTTACAGTTCAATGTAGGTCCGGTAACGCCGCTTGAAGGTGGTAGAGGGCGCTATGTACAGCAGTCGAAATAAGCCGGCAATGCGTTAAGTTGTCATTTCCCGCTGTGATTTCATACATCATGCAGCGCTTTACGAAAGCTGAACTAGCAGATGTCCCTCTGACATCATAAAAAAAATTCCGGCATCGCCGGCTTGTTTTGACTGTCCTACACTGTAAACTCTACAACCTTCATGCTGCGTTTCCGGACACGCATTGTATTACGAATCCTTTTATACTTGTCCTCTCTAACCCGTCTAGCTAAACTTTGGCCAGACATTTTCCAATCACCCTGTATAGTAGTAGTAAAAGCATTAAATAATATTGACGTAATTAAAACATTGTTTTATACATCTAAATTTCGTTCTGTTAAATAATATTTTACATTACAAATTTTAGTAACTTTTCTGAGAATTCAATGAAACCTATCCAAACTATCTTACAATGTTCATCGTGATTGAATGAACAAAATAAATGATTGATGACTCTTTTATCTATATTCCGTTTTTTGTTACTTGAATGACTAAATATAAAACGCCCGTGTTCATAGAATCTGTTTTAACCTCCTAACTTTTCTAGTGATATATTGAATGATATTTACTAAGTTTATTTTATTTATCAAATAATTTTTTTTTTTTTTTTTTTTTTTTTTTTTTTGTGCACAAAAATAATTCAGTTTGATTTAAGAAACTTGAAGACTTCTGAAATAACTTTTGGAGCTATAGACAGTTTTAAATACTTTTTTTAGAAGTGGATTTATGTAATTTTATAATGCTATGAAACCACAACACTAACTTTAATTTTAAGTATTTTCCCAAAGAAGGTCACATTCGAGTACCATTAAGTAGAATTTAGCATCTGGGGAACAAGAAAAAGCTTGTTCTTAGTACTTCAAAATAGTCGTTTAAGTTCTATATGTTTGATGACTGAAGCATTCAAAATATTATTGTAACCAGCTGTGCTACTGTTACGAATTTTTAATCAACTTCTTTTGATAAAACTTTTTCACCTTCTTCTATATGAAATCGAAAAAAAGTATTAGATTCTTAAACAATTTCTAATTCTGGTTTTCAATGGATTTGCACATTTTGAGATATCCTGAACATAATTTGACCCTTTTTAGAAATGGTGATCTCTCTGCGGGTAAGAAAAGTTTTCTATCTCGAAAACTAAAGAACTTTATTTAGCAGCACCTTGCCATAAATTGTTGCCCATTAAGTTTTGTGCATATTAACAGGCCACGTTTTATCATAATTTATAAAATGACAGTGGCATATGACAAAATTTCATATAAATGTACTCAATGAGAGTTATTTTACCCAATCTTCTTAAAAGTAAATAAAAAAAATAAAAAACATTTATGATAATAATGCATAAATTTTTATATAAGTGAGAGCGTAACTTAGTCCCTGAGAGGGTTAACTTTCTTTTGATATTTAGGGTTATACTTTTCTCAGATGAAAATCGTCTGCAATTACCATGGAAAACAGTTTTGATAAATAATAATTTTTATAAATAGTTTGTGCTGCTTTAATTTGTGTAGGAGATTATAGAAGACAGTTTTGTAATGGCCAAAACACACTAGATTTTTTTTTTTTCCTTTTTTTTTCTTTTTTTTTTTTTTTATTTAATTTTATATTCTAATATATTTTCTTGATATTTCGAAGTTTAATTATTATTCACGCAAAATTAAAAACATTTTATTTTATTTCCGAAAAAAAAAACCCTCAAACAAAAGGGTAATTTTTTTTTTTTAATCCAGGGATGCAAACAAGTTTTACAACACGGCAATTACATGTTTTTAAAACTAACTAAAGTATGAAATTTAGATGGAAACACTTCATTGTAATCTTTTCATACTTTTTAGTGAGAATCAAGCTAACAAAGAAAGTCTTTATTTTTATTACTTTCTTCTATATGTAATATAGAGAAAGTATTGGATTCGTAAAAATTTTCGACCTCGGGTTTTTGATGAATTTACACGTTTTGAGAGCTGTAGAACACGATTTGACCATTTTTAGAAAATGTCTGTCTGTCTGTCTGTCTGTCTGTGTGTGTGTGTGTGTGTGTGTGTGTGTGACAAAATTTTGTGGCAACTGTATCTCAAGAACTACTGCACAGAATTTCATACAAATTGGTATGTAGTTGCACCTTGACATAAATTAGTGCCTATCAACTTTTGGTAAAAATTGTCTTACAGGTTGCGTTGCCATCCCGCTTTTTCTAAATTTTTAACATGGTGATATAGGACAAAATTTTGTATAAATGTGCATAAAGAGAATTATTTTTTAGTAATCATTATGAAATTTACAAGAATTATTTATAATAGAGATAGTCAACTGGGAAAAAAATTTTGTATGCGTAGGAACCTCGCCACCCCCCCTGGGGGGGAAGTCCCCCCTCGAGGGGAGTAAATTTTCAAGATGGGTATCTTTCGAAAGGTCTCGTCAACTATAAATCTGTGATAATTTAAAACAAAGTTATCGATTTTTTTTACTTTTAACAAAAAAAAAAAAAAAACTTAGAAAAAAATCGTTTTTTTTTTTTTTTTTTTTTTTTTTTTTTTTTTACGAAATTTAACCAGACTTGGTATTTAGTTGGCCCCTGACATAAACTGAGGCTGATTAGATTTGGGGATCAATCGCTCAACAGGTGGCGCTGTGATCGTATTTTTTCTAAACTTTTAACATGGCAGTGGGGGGGGGGTGTTAATTTTGAAGATCGGTATCTTTCGAAAGGTCTCGTCAATACCTTTAAAATGAATGGTTGAACTATAAATATGTGGTAATTTAAAACAAAGTTATCGATTTTTTTTTACTTTTAACGAAAAAAAAACTTTGAAAAAAATCGTATATATTTTTTTTTTTTTTTTAATATTCTTACTGCGTGAATTTGTATAGGAAAATATAGAAGAAAGTCTTGTGGTGGCCACAACATACTAGTTTTATTTATTTTATTTTATTTATTAATCATTTTAAAGTCAGATGGGGTTTTTATTTGATATCTTTTGATCCAATTATCCGGCTGAACTAAAAAATACGGTGTTAGCTAGATTTTGTCCTGATTAATAAGTGTGTCATTTCTCGTAGCGGTCACTAAAACGGTGTAGATTTGTATAGTGAACTAAAATTCTGGTCAAACAAACAATCAGCTTTATACATATAGATTTTGGATAATTAAATAACTTACTCCAATTCATTGAGAAATAATTGTTTTTACTAATGACATGTCTATTATTTATATAGGTCTTGAATCATTGCTAAAGCAAACTAGAGAGCAGTGCATAAAACTAGATGGTGGCAGACAGACATTGTTAAACATCTTAAAACAACTCATTATAAAATTTCCCGATCAATATCACGGCTTCATGATGTAGGTACAACCAATGATCGCCCTCATTGCAGTAGACTTTAAACCACAAACCTATACCAGATTCGTAATATCATCCGATAAAGAATAACTAGGAATTCTCTCAGATGAATAAGAAAGAAGACCTCTGAACTAAAATTTAGCACTGAAAGAGTCGGGCATAACGTTAAGAAAGAACTTCATCTCTATAAGATCCAATAAGGACATTTTTTCACTGAAAGAAAAAAAAAAAAAAAAAGCTGAAAACATGTTGCAAGCTGCGCAATCGGGCCTCTCGAAATACATACATAACATTCTTTTTCGGTGATGAATATCTTTTCACAATCGAGCAGATTGTGAACAAACAAAATGACAGGATCCTTATCCTCTAGACATTCGAAGTGCGAAGAAGAGGGAAAGAATTATACCAAAGCAAGCACATTCGCAATCTGTAATGGTTTAGGAAGGAATTTCTTCCCGAAGAAAGATGCTCTCGTTTTCATTCCTCAAAATGTGAAAGCGAATACGGAGACATATCGAAAGCAAATTCTCGAACCTCTCCGAGATCACTGGACTAATACTCTTTTCCAAGGGCATTCATGAATATTTCAGCAGGATTCTGCGCTTGAACTCAAAACACAAATAAACCAGAAGTTTTGTACAAAGCAATCACCTGGCCTTTTTGCATCCACATAATGACTTCTAAATTCGCCAGATTTTAATCCAAAGGATTATTGTAGTTATTTAATTCAAAAGAGAAAAGCCTGTTCAAATACACTCTGCAATTTGGAGGCTCTCAAACAATCGCTGAAGATTGGATGGGACCAATTTCAAAATCGTTTATTATGTTAATATGAATTATTATTATATAATAAAGTTTATTTTAAACATTTTTCTTCGATTTTGCCTTTTATTCACTGTCATTCATTAGTTGCAGAACTTTTCAACAATTCTGCATTTTTAAGCTTATTTTATTTTATTTTTTGTTATTTTCCCTTTCAGACTAGAAGCATCCTTCTTTCTAGTACTTTTTGTTATAATTACAGTACGTTTTATTATAATTCATTTTGATAAATATTTTTGGAATTCCGATTAATAAATGTTTAGTAAAATTACAATTATAAATAGTTAAAGAATTCGTTGGATTAAACTTTAAAAGTTATCCAATGAATAAAAATGTATAAAAGAAAATTTAGTTTTCCTTTTTTTCTGAAATCATGCAGTGTTGTAGTGGTCAAGGGGTTAAGACCGATGGACTGCGTGAGGGTCCTAAGCCTGGGTAAATGCCCTTTGAGGGGAGTCTTTCTAAGAGGTCCTAACAGTAACTACACGAATTTCGGAGAAAAACATGGAAAAATCCAAACGGCTAGGAAGAGGAGCGTTACCTGTGTTCAAACCCGACACCTCATGTCCACCAACATTTAAAGGAGAACCTCTCGGCCATTGTTCAAATGATATAAAATCGGAATAGAGTTTCTATTTTATATTGCAAGCTCATAACAAATTGTTGTCTTTTAACAGTTTGTAAAAAACAAGTTATAATGTTCTAGAAATAATAATAATAATAATGAAAAAAAAAAAAACTCTGTATTTTATTATTATTGTTTTTATTTCTATTATTATAAATTTTATTCTACATACAGTACTATTTTCATTTTAATACGAAGCCTAAAGGTAATAAACGTGTTTCAGGTAAAAGTGCACTTGGATTGCAATAAACATATAAATACCTTAAATTCTCAAAAATTTGTGTAAGAATTTTATTCAGTGCAATTATTACAAACGATAAACTAAAAGCTTCTCTTGGAAGAAAAATAAATAATCGATGTATGATTTATATGAAATCTTAGGTTACTCATATATTTTCTGAATTTAACTGAAATATTAATATCTTAGCGATTCTAATTGGATGCAAAAGAAAGATATTTATCTTTTATCTACCGATATATTTCACTTTTTATTAATTGAAGAAAAAAAAAATCAATAAAAGGAAGATTTATTAATAATTTTCTACTAAAGCTTGGAAGATATTCCTTAGATGAAAGACTCAATTTTACCCGTAAAACGAGTTTTATGACACTTATAGTTTGGAGACAGGAAAAACAAATCTCAGTAAGTTTTATATTGATGAAAATACATTGAATGAAAATATTTTGATAAAAACATTTTAGTTTAATAAATTTTCTTATATTGCACTTTAAATTAAATATTTAAAGGATTTGAAAGTTATAAAAAGAAATGACTTTTAAAATTACAGTAAAATTGTCACTTTTTATGAAAGAGTTAAAAATATAGTACTGCACTCTTTTATTCTCCTCAAAATTATGTTAATGGTTTTAATTCACAATGCATTATAATAAAATACATTTAAATTTGATTTTAAAAACATTTCTCATTTCTTTTTAACGTTAGAAATACCATAACATGCCATTTTAACAGTCAGTTTGTATAATATTTTAATGTTAAATTCATGTTATTTTATTTTTATTTATTTATTTATATATAAATGTTATTACATGAAATATCCCACTCGTCATGAGATTGAAAAAATAAATTTCAAAACATTTATGAGGTATTATACTAAAGCAAGAACTAAACAATTCTGTTATTTAATTTTTTAACTTTTTTTTTTTTTTTTTTTTTTTTTTTTTTTTAACTTTTGGGACGAGTGGGACATTTTATGGAATGATGCATAATCAATTTACAAATTTGTAGATTTTTAATTTAAAATAAATCTGCCAATGCTTACGCTTTTTCGACACAGCTGTAATTAAGTAGAAATTGTATTTTATTTAACCAGCGGAAACTGATATAGAAATTTATAAAAAATTTCTATTAAAAATTACTGGTGATCCAATAGCGTAAAAGGTGCCAGCTATGTTAATATATGTCCAACAGAAATTTTAATATCCTGATTCCACAGAAATACACTGTAATAAATGAGAAAATAATTAAAGGAAATTTTTAACATTTTCTGCAAAATTATTAATGAAAGGCAAATTATTTTTATATATTTCGATCCAAGATTAATATAATAAGCGATATCCGTTCAGGTTGATGGTAATAAATTTATAGACTCAGTACAAGTATCGATTTCAACCCGCCAAAGCATTGGAAAAACAGCCAAATTGGCAGCCTACCAGTGTGATATATATTATAAAAGGGAAGACTCAAAAAAAGAAAATGGAAAAGAGAAAAAAATGATTGGGAGAAACCTGAACGCCGTAATCATTAAATATGCAAATTGGTTCTCTCTCTTCTTGGCGCCAGGAAAGTCCGACGGCTAGTCATAGATTCCCTGAGTCTTTTTTCTCTCTGTTTAGTAAAATGACTGCAAAAGTTGCCTTAGTTATTTGATTAATAAGCCACCCACGGATGGAGAAATGAAATATATTTATGCAAAATTCCCTTATGTGATAATACTTGTTTACAGATGGCGTGTATTGATTACAGAAACAAAGATATTGTTCTAGAAATAATAAGGCAACATAATGAAATGCTTGCGTTGTTTGAACAAATTTGTTAAACATTTTCATAACAATCCGAATTATTTCTCTTCGTAATTCGAAAATTAATCTAAGACCACTGAAGTGTAGTGTGCTGAAAAGAAAATACAATTAATAATATAACTTATTTGTAAAATGTTTAATATGCTAAGTATCTAATTCAACAAGGTGAAATAATAGTTAATCACATTTTAACGTGTTGCTTCATTTTCCTCTTGTATTACAAGATAATTGATTACACTGTTCATATGAAGATACTTTCTCTAAAACCTGGCGTTTATTATGAACTTAACAAATAATGATAAACGATGTAAATGGTGGCTATGTTAAATTTTAAAGTGAGTAATACTTTCGTGAAATTAAAATAGTTTTAAAATGTCTGTATTCAAAACATTTCAAAATGTGAAATTTAATCAAAATTCCTTTTTACTTTTTTATAATATAAAAAATAGGTAATTTTAAAGCAATATCATAAAGATGAATTTTTATATAAAAAAAATTACATAAATATATATGTATATAGCAAATTCTAGATTATCTCTCAGTAAAATCATGTTCAGTATAACTAAAATTTGAATAATCTGAAAACAGGAAAGGAAATATTGTACCTGGGAAATTGACTGAAATTAAATAAAATACAAACATTTATGGTACATGCATAAAGTAAAAAACGAAATAATATATTTTAAAATTTTGGCTACTGGGGATCAATTGCTGATCTACATTTTCTTTTTAATTCATTAATGTACGATTTAGTACGGTGATGTATTAGCAGATGTTCTGGTGTAATTCATAGTTGCTAACTGTTACAATTTCTGAATACCGATGTTTTTTTTTTTTTTTTTTTTTTTTTTTTTTAACGGAAATTGTCACTTAATTTAATCACAGAAAACTGCTACAAAAGCTAAAACAGTATCTATTAACTCCTTGAAGAGCGGGGGTATATATTTTATACAACTTAATTTTCATCCGAAGATGCTAAAATTCATCCAGGAAATTTTCGAGTTTTTTTTTTTTTTTAACTTAGTCAGAAAAAATTAATTAATTTGTTTTCTTTCACTGTGTTCGTAAATACTGGGGGCTTTTGATTTTAAATGAGCGAAACTAAATTGGCCCTGAAAGGTTTAAAATGTACTGGTAGCCAAAAATTGTAATACTTGGCAGTTATGGGTATTCTTAACACGTTATATTGCATTATTAATATAATAATTTTTTAAATGACAATAAAAAATTAATCTTTTGACTTTAACATGTAAGTCTAGTAAATAAATGTAAATAAATTTATTATCATATTTGCTATAACAAATTATAAAAATCAGCATTTTCCTACGATTATATAAATATATTTATACACACATGCATCCGCAAACGCTATTATTAAACAAAAAATATATCGTATGAAATGCTTTTGAAATGCCGCGGAACATCTGGTTTGCATATTACTAAACATCTCAATGGAGATGATGTGTTTTATCGTAACCTTTCTTTTAAGGAAACTTGCTCTTAACAGAAACCTGATACAAATGAATCAGTCATTTGAGAAACACCTCATGTCCATTTTTGGCCAAAATTGAGTTAGACACATTAAATTGTTGGTGAAGGCTAGACAAATCCAATACGCATAAAACAATTCATCTCCACTTAATAACCATGGTGATGCCGCATTTGAAAATATCCATTCCTTTGAGAAACACCTCATCTCCTGGAAATGTGTTGTTTCTCAAATGACTTACAAAAGAATGTGGCTGGTGGTAGCACTGTTTCTTGTTATTCTACTTTAATGTGGCTCCCGTATAATCCCTTTGAGACCTCTTAAACCAGATTTGGGGATTTACCTGTCCCTCTTAACTCAGGCACATTGGGGCGTGCCTAGATGCCTAGGCCGTGGCCTGTGGTTCGTAGCCGAGATGTTTATTTATTTATTTATTTTTTTTTTTTTTGCGAGTTTACTTCTTTTTCTTTTTCAGATACCTTGTCTTTTTATTTGTCTAATCTTTTTTCACACATAGTTTTCATTTCCCCCCCCCCCCCTCTTCTAAGCTGTATAGCTGTATGAAAGATATATTCTTAGTATGTCAGAAGAAAAAGAGACTTGGTTTGTTTTCAGTATGGAGATTTACTGATTTTCGATTATTTTTTAACTTAATTTGTGGCTTACTGGAAAGTTGGAAAAATATCTATCATTTTACCACTATTTATTAAACTCTCTTTTACTTAATCTCTTTTACAATGTATATCATGAGGGCTTAGCTAAGAAGGGACCAAATGAAATTTGTTCATTTTTAGTTGATTATATGAATGAAGGTTTTAATGCTGGTGTTAGGCATCTTCATTTTTTTTCCGATGGTGCACCTGGACAAAACAAAAACACCGTGGTTGTGCGGTTTTTTCTAGCCCTAATAGAAACTGACCGATTCGACAGTATTCATCACTGTTTTCCTATTCGAGGTATTCGTACCTTCCGTGTGACCGCGACTTTAGTGTAATCAAACGAAAAATTAAAACAACTGACAGGATTTACACAGTAAAACAGTATGCTGAACTTATGTTGCACTCTGCTGCTATTCAGGACAAGTTCCTGGTGGAAATAGTAGAAAGAGAAAAATTAAAGGATTTTATATCATGGTGTGGTCAACTTTATAAAAAAAATGTAATATCTACGGAGACTCAAGCGAGGAATATCCCAAAGGAAAACAAAATAAAATTCAACATTTCAACTTTTATGGAGTTTCATTACTCTAATAAACATGTAGGCCAAGTTAAAGTAAAAAACTTTATTGGTGGACTCAATAAACAAACTTTTGACTTGAAAAAACCGGGAACTGGTTTACCAGAGCTTCCAAAAATCAGTGCCTACCCGCAAAAATGTGTACCTATCAATATCAACAAAATCAATGACCTCAAGAAAGTCGAAGCCTATATACCTGCAGACATTGTTGGTGAATTTTATTCAAAAATTTATGACTGGCCAACTATCGATATGGATGACATTGAAATGTTTTAAGAAACAATGTTTGGAAAATGTGTATATATTATTTGAAAAATAAAATACTGATTTTTATTAATAATTTGAATTGTTTTACCTTCTATTTCATACCTGATAACATATCGTTTAGTCAGTCATTTGAGAAACAACACATCTCCAACAACGTTCATAATTTTTTTAAATATCAAAATAAAAATAATAAAATTTTATTTTGGTAGAATTAGCTTACCAAACCCCTGAAGAAACATATAAAAAAATTCAGAAAATATATGATGTTAAATTATGGACCAGCTGGGTTTTTTTTGATTTCCCGAAAGTTTACTTTTTTGGATATGAGGTGTTTCTCAAATGACCGATTCAAATGCATCTTGCTATATATCTGTCAACAGTCATAGTGAGTCAACTGTGAGGCTAAGCAGCTCAAGGCATTTGGAATGTCTTCTGAATAGCGCCAAATGAGTTTCGTTTCTCAAAATGGGATGGTTTTCATGATCTATTTCCGAAAATACAATATAGAAACTTAAGTTATGATTTATTCAAAAAACATTACGTTTATTAATTTAAAGTTACTGCATATTTTTAACAAAAAAAAAAAAAAAAAAAAAAAATGGTAAAAAAAATAATAATGCTTTTATACTGCAAACATTTTTATATAATTTAATCTGTGTTATATAAAAAAGAAGAAGCAAAAAATAAGAACAGGTATAATTGTAAAAGTACAAGTCGGTTTTTATGATTTGCGCAATCAAATTATTATTTTAATATAACATTAAAGCATACAAAGTATCATACCTATTTATGCATAAAAAATCAGTAGGAGCGTACCATTTCACCAACATAGGGTAAAAATTTAGACTAATTTAGCTGTAACCAGTATTTGAAGAGATGTGGAGAAAAGTTTCACTATTTTGATAGCTGTCAAACTTTTACAGATATTTAAATCAGATTAATCACTACTATTTCTTAACCATTTGATGGGCAAGGAAATAAAGCACATTTAATACCAACAGCCATCATAATTTACGGACAAGGTTTTAATATGACTTATTCAAAAAACATTACGTTCATTAATTTAAAGTTATTGCATATTTGTAACAAAAAATAAATAAATAAATAAATAAAAAGTAAAAAAAAAAAAATAATAATGCTTTCATACTGCAAACATTTTAATATAATTTAATGTGTGTTATATAAAGAAGAAGAAGAAAAAAATGTAAAAGTACAAGTCGGTTTTTATGATTTGCGCAATCAAATTATTATTTTAATATAATATGAAAGCATACAAAGTATCATACCTATTTATCTATAAAAAATCAGTAGGAGCGTACCATTTCACTAAAAAATGGTAAAAATTTAGATAATTTAGCTGTAACCAGTATTTTTAGAGATGTGGTGCAAAGTTTCACTATTTTCATAGCTGCCAAACTTTTACAGGTATTTAAATCAGATTAATCACTATTATTTCGTAACTATTTGATGGGCAAGGGAATAACACACATTTAATATCAACAGCCATCATAATTTACGAACAAGGTTTGAATTAAAAAAAAGAATAAAAATATTATTAAAGCAAAATTTTGTAAAAAAAAAACTTCCGGAATGAATTTTTGCAGTGGGGAATTAAAATTAGGTGGCATAAAATATATCCCACCGACCTTCAAAGGGTTAATAAAAATGTGTAACATTAACTTTCTGCGATAAAATAAATTGAAAACGTTATAGAAAATTTTTGGTATTAAGTCTATCACGAAAATGGGCAGAATTGGTAGTTATGCATTTTTGTAGTGTTCCCTACTAAAGTGACCCACTTTATATTGTGATACTTAGCACCACATTTCTAAACTTATTAGTTGCAGTTAAATTGAACTAAATATGCATTTTTTCCTTTTTGGTGAAATGTTGATCATTTTTTTAACAATGCATGATGTATTTGCGTAATCTCGATTTATAAATATTCCTATTTGATAAATATATACATAATGAACATTTATAAAAGTAAAATTTAAAGCTCATTTTTTCAATACACCATTTTAACTAATAAAAAAAGTCCAAAGATTTATTAAGATTACGCATACATAAATTGCAACCAATCGATGCTTTATTGTTAGTTTTTTTTTTTTTTTTTACATCTAAAGCTGAAATTCCTTAGATATACTTTAATTTTTTAAGATAACCGCATAAAATATTTCAAATTTATACACTACATTTGAATGAAGCCCTAAAAGCTTTTTGGCAGAAATATATTTTTCAGCAGTTATTCCAGTCAACATATTTCAAGATTTTTATAAACAAAATATTAAGAACCTGAATGATTTTTTTTTGTTCCTTTTAGCATTTGCTTACCTCTTCAAGTGCAGAAAAGATTTAAATGAAATATTTTAATAATTCAGAAACAGTCTGATCATATTGAAGAAATAATATTGCATTTTCAGTTCGCATATTTCTTTTTGGTTTATTTTAAAAATCTTTCTATAATATTGAACTTATATTCTCAAAGCTTTTAATTGGGATGTTTGACATTTTGAATATTTTGGATAGTGATTGAAAGTCTGAATTTCAGAAAATGCACCCATAGTTAAGATTTGTTATTATAATAAGATTCGATTTTTTAGAAATATATAAATTTTTATTTCTACGTAGATTGCCATTTTATTTTTTAGAAATACATTTCAAGGAGCAGTAATTTTGATAAAATAAAGAAAATTTTATTATTTATGTGTTATACATCTACTTATATTATTTATTTTTTTTACTAGCTGTACCCGATCCCGCATTTCTGAGACTCTAGCAGGTTTTGCCCACACCACTGGTGAATATATTCAGACGAATTTTTAAAATATACAAGTGGACAAAATTAAGAGATGGAACACCATTTTCCTAAATAACTGTCGCATCTCTTAATTTTGTCCACCAGTATACTTTAAAATCACTTCTCAAATAAATAAATAAATAAATAAATAAATAAACAAAATAAAATAAAATAAAAATATTTCAGTACAATCAGTCAAAACCTCGATTTGAGTTCCCGATGACTTCCGTATCTGCTTTCCCAAACGAACAATGCCAATTTCACTGCTTGCGGCAACGTCTTACTCGTGCGCGTGCACAGAAGCAAACGACATCACACTCGAACCTTGATTGCGCCATGAGTGTTTTCGACAGAGTATTTCCGGACTGTAGTATGCCGGATCGCGGTACCCACAGCACTCAGTAGCACCATCTCCATCTATTCATTTTAGTTTTACAAGCACGAAAGTAAGTGTAAACAATTTCTAGATCCCAAAACAAACTCATACATCAAAAATTGGCTTTCTGAGTCAATTTGGAAAAATATACGCTTGGACATGCATCTTTTGCCCTATCCCTCACACACACGCTAAAAAGTAAGAAAGAGGGGGAAATTTTTGAAAAAATCCGAGTTTGGTACAAATAATTAACCTGCTTTTGTAAAAAAAAAAAAAAAAAAAAAAAACACTGGCATTTAAAAGTAATAAGTACAAAACTTTGAATAAACACCAGAAAATGCATTAACTCGCAACAATTGTTTCAGGTCGAAAGAAAACACGACCTTTCGTCAGGCGAACAAAGTAGGCAGGAGTGTTGCAAATATGCATTGCTGCTTTGTGTGCAGCCCTCGTGCCTACTTCATTTGCCTGACGAAGGGTCGTGTCTTTTTTCGATCCGAAACAATGGTTGCGAGTTCTTGAATTTTATGGTGTCTATTCAAATAATCCCCATATCAAAACATCGCACACCTGATATAATTTGGAGCAGAGTTATGCTTGCAAATGTGTTTTTTGCCCCCCGCTACAAAGGAGGGAAGGGGAGATTTCGCATATTCCTATAATAGTGTGTGTTGGGCGGAGGGGACACTTAACCAGCCCACACACCAAAAATATCTTCCTGGTGTTGTGATGTCCATTATCACATATTCTAAAAAATATATTATCATAGTAAAAAAAAAAAAAAAAAAAAAAAAAAAAAGAAGAAGAAGAAAAAGAAGAAAAAATGGTTGTAATTGTGTTACGTATAAACACATACAATTTTTGAAAAGTTTACCAAATAATTGTAATTCAAACATTCCTCACTAAAAGCGCACATTCGCCATGAGAACACGGAAATTTAAAGCAAAATTAACGTACCATGTTATAAGGCAGGGAATGCGTTCATGGCGACAAACTGCATTTATTTGCAAAATGAAAAGAGAAGAAATTAGGTAAAGTCATAACATGCTATTGCAGATCTGCATTACGTTAAAGAACGAATAATACATGATCAAAGGTTTCGATAGAGTGGCAATTAGCAAAAGCTACATTTGTGGGAAGAGGGAGGATGTAAAAATTTAAAGAACATATTGAAGTGAATTTAAGTTGCAATTTAGAGGTCATAAAAATGTGTTCGTTACTTTTTTTTTCTTTTTCTTTTTCTTTCTTTTCTTTTCTTTTCTTTATTATTATTATTATTTTTTTACTATGATAATATAATTTTTAGAATATGTGATAATCGACATCACATGTGTAATTTAGAATAACAGTTGGAAACCTGTTTTTTGTTCCCCTCCCACCCCTAAAGGAACAAAGGGTGTTGGTGTTGGTGTTAGGGATTAAGGCCGATTGACAACACTGGGGTCCTAGGCCTGAGGGGGAGGGCCTTCCGTGGAGGTCTTTCTAAGGGGTCCTAGCCCGTATTTACGCAAGTTTCGGAGGAAACCACGGAAAACTCCGAACGGCTAGGTCGACGAGCGCGACCGGGGATCGAACCCGGCACCTCACGTCTACCAGCTTTGAGCGCAGAACCGCTCGGCCGCTGGTGGGCTAAAGGAACAAAGGGAGGCAGAAACTTCGCATAAACGCGTGTATAAAAACACGCGCGCATTCGAATGAAATAATGTGTTAAAATTTCAAAGCAATCGGTGAAGAACTTACGGAGATTAAGATTTTGAACAATTACGTTTGAAAACGTATCTTTTAGAAACGTGTTGGATAAAATTCCCATAACGCTCTATGTTTACAATTAACAATGCAAATATACAAACAGTTTTAAAGAAAATTTGATGAATATTGAATAAGTAAATGTAGGGTGATTTAAAAAAATAATAATTTTTACCTGTACACTGATTGATACATGCTTTACGAGTTTTTTTTTTTTTTTTTTTTTTTTTTTTTTTTTTTTTTAGGAAATTAAGTACTATTTTTTAAAAAACTCCATTAATGATAAATTTAAGATTGCTATAGAGCTATTCTAAAGTAGCTGTAGATATTAAATTGGAAAAGTCTCTCCAAATTCTAACATATAACTTTCTATTTAGATTTTTGTGCTGTCAAAATTTGTAAGATCCTAGATTTATATGTAAACTTTAAATTAAGATTACACAAAACGGTAAGATGTATCCTTAATCTACATTTTTTTGTGCCATGTTTAACCATATATTATTATTTGAGGATTATTTAAAACAAATCTTTTGATAACGATAATTAGTTTTAAGGAACATGGTGGCAAATCCTCAAAAGAATTCTGTTAAAAACCTATGCTATCATTAAAAAAGTTTCAATGCTAGTAAAAAAAAATAAAAAAATAAATAAATAAATAATAATAATAATAATAATTACACTGGTATATAAAAATTAAGGGCAAAAATTTTTTCGAATGTAATATACAGAAGTATCGGCTCAAATCTACAGCTGTCAACTTTCCGTTTTTAAAATAAATTTTACCAGAATTTTATAATAGTAAATTCTAAGATATTATTATGAGAAAAGTAAGAAAAAACATTTAAATAAAAAATCAAAAGGATACAAATCTAGGAGAAAAACTAGATAGAAAGCAGAAAAAAAAAAAAAAAAAAAAAAAAAACATGTTACTGGTACAATAATAGAAAAAAATAAGGAAACGTTTTCATAACGAACAAATCTCATCAACGAATACTAGTGTTACTTTTACTTTATAGCTGCTGGTGGAGCTGGAGGCCGGATTTATCATGAGGTGAAAGAGAAGAAATGTTTGATTATAAGCCGGCATGAAATAATTGGCACATTTGGCAACGCTATCTTCCGTAATATTAGCAAAATTTATAAATTTATTTTTTAAGTTAAGGATTTTCTGGATAATGCACGCTGACGTTATACACATAGCTACTAACACTGCCATTTCTCCCTGGAGGCATCATGCAATAAGTTTTTTATACAAATTTTATAAAAATTATTATTTTTATATTAATTAATATAAATTATTATTAATTAATTATTATTAATTAATTAAATTATTATTAATTATTTTTTTATAAAAATTAGGAATTTTTTTATTAAAATTTATAATTTATTTATCATAGACAATAAATATGACAGATTTAAATATACAAATAGTGCGAAAAATTTGAAATAAAAATTGAAATATTGGTAACTATGTATGGAATATTGCAGTTCATATAAACGTAATCGTGATCACAAATATTCACAGATCTCTTTAATGTGTAATTCATTAAAGTTTACCCCTCAAAATTATCGAAAATTTGTGACAGATAGATATTTTTAGGAATAATACGCTTTCTAGAAAATGTACACTTTAATATAAAATTCCGTTTTAAAAGTCCAGTCTTGGATATTGAATGATAAATATCAAGAATAATAAAATGAAAACGTTTCTGTGGTTAACATCGCTTTTTTTTCTATCTTTATATATGTTAAATATTCCATGAACGCATAATTACCTATCACTCGAAGCAGCAAAAATTTATCTCTAAGATATGCGACATTGCATTACAAGGATGTTACTTTGAAATTTGTTTAAGGAAAATCCGCTTATTACTCAAATTACGTTTTCGCCGCAAGAGAGAATTTGGAATTCTGAAAAATTGTGGGATTTAGTAATTTTCCTTACATAAAAATCATAAGAATGGAAAACTCATTTATTACAGAAGTTTACAAATAACACTAGGTATTCTTTTGTGTTCGTTGAAACAAAATTCTTTCGACGTGTACAAGCTATTCTCGCTGCGTAAATGAAAATGATTTATTGTACGAAGTAAAATGAAATTTAAATATTTCTACGTATTTCGAAAAGTTAAATATGTCTGTCTTTTGCAATGGTTTTTAATGGAAGATTACTTTCTAAAAAAAAAAATCATTCTTTAGAAAACTTTTTATTCGAAAAAATAACAAAATACTCTTTTTAATTGTTAATATACATATATTTTTTAAAAATTGTTAAGACTTTATAATATTAAAGTTTGAGAGCATTATTAAAACTTATTCTTTAAAATTTGAAGCTTTATAAAGTTCGAAAAGTTTTTATCCTGAAATTTATCTTTGTTGACCAGTAATTTATTTTTTTAACCAATGTTTTTCATCAATAAAAACTATAACAATGGGAAACTCATTTATTGTAAAAGTTAAAACTTCTATTTATTTCGAAAATTTAAATATTTCTACTTTTCTCAATGGTTTGAAATAGTAATTTATTTTCTTGGCTACAGAAAATTAAGAAAACACGACTTTATTTTATTTTATTGAAAATATTTTTAATTGGCAAAAAATGCTTCTTTTAATTGTTAAAATAAAATGTTTAATTTATTAATATTTTGTAATATTAAAACTTTAACACTAATATAAAAATTAGTGTATAAATTTTGAAGTTTTTAAAAGTTTAAATAATATCTATTCTAAAATTTATTTTCGTTGAAAGATAAAAATTTTATATCTAATGTAATTGACCATTAAAAATCATAACAATGGAAAAATTATTTATTACAAAAGTTTATAACTAACACTAGGTTATCTTATGTTTTCAGTTAAGCAAAATTCTGTCAATGTTTATAAGCAATTTTTGCTACTTATCTGAAAGCGATTCATTGCACAAAGTCAAATAAAAAATGTATATTTCTGAGTATATCGAAATTAAAATGTTTCTGTCTTTTACAAATGTGATGTAGAAATCATATATCTTTTAAAAAATTCTATTTAATTTTAATTTTAATTCAAATCTATTTTAATGCTTTATACAATAATTTACTCGTGTATTCAATATAAATCTTTAATAACCGCCGAATTGTTTTCCACCAATAAAATAAATAAATAAATAAAAGAAATGTAAAAGAAATCACTCTGTAAGCAAAATCTCATGCTATCATGTCGTCTTATAAAGAATAAAATATGACTTTTTTCATTTATGTTCCTCAAAAACCATAGTCTATTTCGCTAACAAATTTATTCAGTTAGCTAAGATTATCTTTGAACAGAATTATTTTTTGCTGGTATTTTCGGTTTTGAAAAGTAAAAATCTCTAAGAAAAGTAAAAAAATCCTATGCAGTTTTTCTTTTTTTTTTTTTTTTTTCAGACCTGTGTTATCAAAGCTTCATTTTTCTTAAACAAAAAATAATTAAATAGATTACAAAAAATAAAAGAATATGAAATAAAATTAATAAGAATAAAAGTAAGGAACTAACGAAAATTACAGAACGAATGATAAAGAAATAAGAAAATTACTAAATAAGGAACTAACTAAAATTACTAACAAATAAATACTTAATAAAGAAAAAAAAATATTCAATGCACTGTGCACTGCGTACTATATTCTTTATGAATTATTAATTTTAATTTGTTTCCGAAATAAAAAAGAAAAGCTGTTTTCACTTTGTCTGCTTAAAGTGAAAGAAACAAGCCTAACAATATGTATCTGTGTATACTGTCTCAGTGTTTTATGCCTTAGAAATTACTTTATCATTCCTAAAAATCGTTTGAAATTCACACGAGGAAATACCAGTTTTTAATTTAATACAATGCATAATTATGTAATATTTATAAGCTTATTTTATTATGAGTTCTAAACAGTAATTAATAATAATTTAATTAATGTTTATTCATATCGATTATTTTGGAATGGATCACTAGCTTTGGCTTTAATCAAGTTTTAACCATCAAACTGGTTCATCAGACCGCAGTGCACGCTCCAATTTTGTAAAACTCGAAGCTTGTTACATTTAAAATACATTTCGAATTGAAATAAGGAACCTATTTCTACTCGTAAATAAAAGACCTCAAAGGGAATATGGGTGTTTATAGTGGAAAATGGGGATTTGGCTTTTCTGTGTTCTAGAAACTTGAATTAAATCGGAGTCGCATGAGTTCATTATTCGAAAATTTTATTGTTAAAGTTATGCATTCAAACTTTTCAAAAGAAGTCACACATATTGCTTTGTGTCTTATTAAACTATATGTAAAATATTATAAAACCATAAAAGAAGAAACAGAATTGCGAGAGAGGGTGGGGGCAATAACATTCAGACGCAGGTAAAATTACGTCTTCACAGACCAAGATATAACAAAGAAGTAAATTTCACTTTTTAACGATAAAACTTTGGTCACATTATCCATATCGAAACCATTTAATGTCAATTCTAAAATGTGGCAACAATGTATTTTTTTTTTTTTTAAATAATCTTTTAGCATATTTATATACTTTTAATTAAATGTCACTGACAAGCAATAGAAGCCAATTTTAACCGTTGGATTCTTATGCGAGTAAATAAAACTGCTCCGTAACCTACAGATTTTGCTCATTCTCTCATGCAAGGAGAAAACGAAAATTAACGTTAGAGAACACTAAGTTTATTATTTTTAATAATATATATGTATATTATTAATGTATGAATAATATATCTGCTTTTAATGAGCTAGTAGACCTCCATATGTTGATACTGCAGTAATCGGTGAAAAAGGCATCCGAATTTTGAAATACAAAGTTGAATTTTATAAATAACTTGTTAGAAATAAAATACTTTGTCAAAGAAATCTATGTTTAACTCAAGCAAAAAAAATCTAATTTCAGTATGATAACCATTTGTTTTTGAGACAGAGAAGACATTTGGTTAATGCATTCGCACAGCTCTATAAAAACAATGTAGGCAAAATTCGATTTGATAATTTTACTTGATGCATCCCTTCAGCCTACATCCTTTCAGAAACTCAGAAACGTCTCAGTTTTTCCCTTCCCTACATTAGGTGGAGGTGGGGAAGGGAGGGGGGGGGGTCTGACGATGACCTCTATGTATTTTGAGATTACTATTCGTTTCTGAGTTTGTTTCATATCTATTTTTTTATATCATTTAAACATAACATCGTTAAATCATTTTTATTTGAACAAAGTGTATGATAATAATAGTACTATTAGCAGCCTAGAAAATATTGAGTTTTAAATTTACGGTAACTTCGTGCAGAGGTTCCTCTGAAGCTAAATTCTTTCAAAAAACCAGCTTTTGGTAGGTTTCTGAACAGTCACTACTTTCAATGTCACTTTTTTTTTATAGTAATCTTCATTAACTGCTTGTAATACATATCTTCGAAAGAATAATACTAAGGTTGCTTTATATAAAAGTCGTGTTCAAAATAGTGACTGCTGAAAACCTTGCAATGAATGTATCATGCGCTTTAAATTTGTACAGTAGACCAAAAATTTGTTTCTCAGTACTTTAAAGACTTTAAAACAAAATTCTTTAAATATGTTTCTTAATATTTTAAACTATCTTGAAATTAAGGTCGTATATGTTTTTATTATTACATGCGAGGAAATGAGTTTTGTGCATATTATTCTACGCGTGGTGTGTTTATATTTTGGATTATTATCCAAAGTATAAACATACCACACGTAATAATAATACAGAAATAATACAGAACAAGTAAAATAATACAGAATAATGACTAGTATTATGTGTGCAGTGCAATTATATTTATGAATATATAAAATAATATAAAATATAATACAAAATAATTAAAAGTTTGGAATTGTTAATTTCTGAAAAGGCAAGTTCAAAAGAGTAAAATTATTTAAATATTTCGCAAATATTTCCGGAAATTGGTCTGATAATTTTATAATAACAAGTTCAGAAACTTGCTCAAACTTTTGCCTTTTCAAAGGAACTGAACTTCCTAACGATTTTCATGAGAATTTTAAAAGTTTTCATAATGATTAATAAAGATCTATTGGAAGAATAAACCATTTTATGTTACATTTATAATTAGAGAAAATCTTAACAAAAGAAAAATATTATTATAAAGTTATAAATTTAGCCTATTGCATAGGTACCAACTTGTACGGTTTTTTAACACTTCTATTTCTTTGTAAAAATATTCATTATGTTTAATAGAAGAAAACTAAATATATATATATATATATATATAATATTTATTAAAAATTATCGGTAGCAAAAAAAGTACGACTTGACTGCTATGATTTTATGATTACATGCGTTTGGAAGCCTGAAAAAAAGCATATTTTTATTTTTTTATAAAATAAATCAAATTTTTTATTTAAAATTTTGAGCATATAAAACAGAAGCATTTCAACAATATTTTCCAAAAGTTTCATTAAAAATGGGGAAAATTCAGCTGATGGGTCCTAGTTTACCGGAGACCCTTCAGTGGACACGATTTCCTCATGATTAGTGGACCGATCTTATTGAACATTTTTATATGTCATATGTCTTCAAAATAAAATTGAATAGTGTTTGAACGAAAGATTTAAAAAAAAAAAAATTAAATTTCAATTTTTGGCAGAGTTGTATGCAAAAACATTACAAATTTTCGGTTATATTTTATCACAAAAAATTAGTTGTAATAATAAAAAAAAAAAAAAAAAAAAGAAAAGAAAAGAAAAAGAAAAATCCTTTTTTCAAGCAATATTCAATTCTATTTTGAATAAGTTTGCAAAATTTGAATATGATGTTTTTGAGAAATCGTTTCCACTGTCTTTCTGAAGGGTCTCCGGGAAACTAGACCCACTGGCTGAATTTTCAAAATTTTGTAATGAAAATTTCAAAAAATATTGTTTAAATGTTGCTGTTTTATCTGTTCGACATTTTGAAGAAAAAATGTATTTATTATATTAAAAAAAATTAATAAATGAATAAAATTGAGAAAATGTGTTTTTGTTAGCCTTTGAAAAACATGTAACCCCTTAATAAAACATCGCGCTATATGGCATATACTTAATTTATCACTAAAGGAAAATATTTTGAAACATAATATTAAGTTGAATAATCTACAATACATTTAGATAAACATCCGTGAAATATTTTGTAAATTGCTACCTCTAATGCCAAGAATAATTTACTTTCAATATGAAATATATTGAAGCGACTTTTAGGCATAGACTTCAATAAAAATTATGTCAAATAATATACAGTAACAGCATAAAATATGTGCCATAAAAGAAATAAATGAGCCAGAAACATATAATAAAATGAAAGTGCAAGTGTCTCTCCATATCATTCTAGAAAAAGAGTTAAATAGAAAATATGATACACGTGAGGAAAAAAGGAAAGATACGTCAAGATGAGAGAAGAAACTTTTTTTCTCCTATAACGTAATATTTTGCTACGTTGATATAATTCGGTACTTTTGCTATTTTTTTTTTTTGGGGACTTTTACGAAAGGTAGAAAAAAATAAAACTCACAAAAAATGTTAGTGAAATATCATAAGAGATATTTCATTTGTAAATTATCCTGAATAGTTATTCTTTTATTTTATTAAAAAATGTTGTATTTTTTCTCAACGAGCAAAAAATATAAAACATTTTCTTTTGTTTGATTTTGGACATATTTACTTAAAACTATCATGAAACGAACAAAACCTGCACTTAAGATATTAGACAATGTTCATAGCTGCTTCAGATTTTTAGAAACAAAAATTATTGTGACACATATGAGAAAATTAAGATTTTTGATTGCACATAGCATAATCATTACTAAGAATATTATTTATGCAATTTTTTTTTTATTTACACACGGGTTTTTAAAATTATTCTTCTAATTAAATATCAGTTGAGTAAAAATATTGTGTTTATACAAATATATATTTCCTCGCATCATTTGTATCTTATGATAGATCGATTAAACACTTGTTAAACACTTCATAAACAGTTTTTTCCGAGGAATTTCTATCGATTTGGCCTCATAGAGCTCGCTGTAAATGACAGGAAACTTTTGATGATAAACTTTTGTTAACTATATAGAAAAGCACCTGACGTATTATTCTGAAATTTCAGGTATATAAAGAACATATGATATCTCATACACTTCAGAGAAACTTTTGTGCCGAAGGCAGAAAGGAGGCCAGTAACAGATTCCAGAAAAAAAAAAAAAAAAAAAAAAAAAGAAAAAACAGAATATTTGGTGTCATTTTATTAAAAGCAATGCTTGAAAAGCGTTATAACTGTAGCATGTGATTACGCGGCTTTTTTTAATTATATGTATCTATTTATATTTGAATAATGCATTCATTTGCGGAGTTATAAAGAATTCATTAAAAAATTAAACAAAAATTGCCATTTTTTTTTTTTTTTTTTTTGTAATAATATACTGATTTTTTAATCTAATGCAATATCACTTTTAAGGAATATTGAGTTACTACCTTAGACACAACATACAGCCTTCAGGATATCAAAACATTAAATTTCCGAGAAAATATGGCAATTTTTACTAATTTTTAACTGCGCATGCGAATGCAGTAACAAAATTACTTTAGCATGAATTAGAAGCCTAATGTTTTGAGCTACTTATATGAAAATCCCTATTGAATATCGTGAAAATTCAAGAAGTCAATAACTACCGATGAAAAGAATTAACTTTTAGTTCCTCTCAATGGAAAATAAAAAATAAAAGAAAGGAAGAAAACGCTAGCGGTGCTTACACATATTTATTTGAAACTACAGTGCACTATATTATGTAGTTTAAAATAAAAGTTTGAGTAAAGCCCCTTGTAGTTTTGTTTTTATTTTCTAAGCAACATAAATTTAGTTTATTCTTTCTACGCTATATGATAACATTTTGACTTTTTGCTATATTTGCTTGGGTTTTCTATTTAAGTAGTTCAATACATTTGGCTAATAAATTCTGTACAGCGAATTCTGTTAAACCTTTAGCATGCGCGCTCAAAAATTATTTAGTAAAAACGCCCATATATTGTTAGATATTTAACGTTTTTATATTCTAGTAGCAGTATGTTCTGTCTAATATATTATGTCAAGTTCCTTAAAATAGCATTGCATTGGGCTGAATATCCTACTACATGATGTAATAAAATAATTGGAAAAATATTTTGAATTTGTAAAGAAACCTTTATTTTTCTTGAATATAAAAGCTATTTAGATATAAACGAATATAGATAATATAAAAGAAGCTTCATAATCACATGCTTCAGCTACAATGCATTTCAAATTTTACTTTTCATACTATCCCAAGCAACCTGAATATTCTTTAATTATTTACTGGTTCCTTTTATGCCCTCGGTACAAAACTTTCGCTGAAATATAGGAGGTACCACACGTTTTTTTACACGGAAGAAGTTTCAGAATAAATCGTCAAGTATTTTTCTAGATATTTGAAAAAAAAAAAAATGTCTAAAATCGAAAATGTCCGATCATTTATGTCAAGGTAAGGTATCTGATGTCAGTTTCTTTTATTTAAAGTCTCTGGTATTCTTTATTCTAAGATACTTGTTATTAAGAATATGAAAGATTTATCAACGGCGATAGTTTTTTGAACCGTATATACAGCAAGTTCTGTTGCATTTTTCAAACCAGAGAACAAAAATTATTCAAAGCGTTTATTATTTTTTTCTTTTTCTTTTGAGAAAACAGATTATTCTTAAACAGAATAAATATATCTTTAAATTTAAATACAATGGTGATTATATGAAGTATCCCTCTTTCCACATAAGTTTAAAGATTAATTTTAGAAAGTTACTTTGTAGAATTGTTTTGCTATTTCTTTAGAATATAAAGTACGAAGCTGAGATATTACATCATGACTTACTGGCTTAAATCTTTACATGGAGATTTATGTAAAGAATATCTCCAAAATAAATTAACATCTAGTAAGACTAACTTCATTTAAATAAATTTTTTTACATTTTTTTTTTTTTTTTTTTGAAAAAGTTTAATATAATTTTCAAAACATCACAAAATGTTCAATTCATTTTGTGAAATAAGTTTGTAGAAACTTTTTAAGGAAAAATAAAAGACAATTGGTTAACTTCAGCTTTCAGAAAAAAGTATTTAAGTTTGGAAATGCCATAAGTTCGGTCTTGATATCACTTTCAATTTTGCACATTATTTTTAAACGAAAGTACGTAAAATCACAAAGGAAACTTCAAAATGTTTAGAACTGTTCATATTTTCAATTTTTTTTAAAATTCGATATTTTTAAGCTTAAAATGCTCTAATCCTCCAACAAAATATAACACAGAATATGATTTTTTTTCCCTCAAGTAAACACTGATACATCATAAAGTCTTTTAAGCAACTATGAATTTACACTGAAGAGCCAAGGAAAAAAAAAAAAACTGGTATAGGCGTGTATATGCCAATAACACAGGTATGGAACCTATCAGAGTAGTCAGCAGTGTTATATTGAATTTTGATGGCCAGATATATTGACGTATGTATGAACACAATTAAAAAAAAAAAAAAAAAAAAAAAAAAAAAAAAAAAAAAAACATAACTTGTGAGAGTACATACGAAGTAGTCCAATAACTCAGGAATTCTTCAAAAAAATTAGGCATTATTCAATAATTGACATCACAAGCAGTACTTGTATAAGATAACAGATGTCTGTCAAATCTTTTGGATCGATTCCTGTTGTTACAATGGCAGGTTACCAATATTTAAGCGACTTTGAACGTTGCGTTGTAATCGGTGCACAAAAGAGGGTTGAAAGCATCTCCTAGATAACGGTGGAATTTAGAATTTCACGCAGGATCATTTTACGAGTGTACTGTGAACATCGAGAATTCTGTAAATACATAAGTCTGCGACATTGTCGGAAAAAGATCGTCAAAAAACGGGACCAACGACGAGTGAACAAAACAATAAACGTGACAGACGTGCATTCCTTCCTCAAATTTTCTGCAGATTTCAATATTGAGGTATGAACAAGTGCTATCGTGAGAATTATTCAATTGAACATCATTGATATGGGCTTTTGGATCCGAAGACTCACTCTTGTATCATTGTTGACTGCGCTAATAAATCTTTACGCCTCTGCTGGGCCCGCCAAACACCACCACTGGACTGTTAATGACTGGAAACACGTTTCTTGGTCTAACAAGCCTCGTTTCAATTTGTATCGGTCGGATGGTTGGGTACGGTTATAAAACCTCATAAATCCATCGACCCTACATATAAACAGGGGATTGTTGAAGCTCGAGGAGGATTTGTCATGTTATGGGGTGTGTGCAGTTGGCGTGATATGGGACCACTAACATGTTTAGATACGACTCTGACAAGTGATTGATAAATACGGGAGCATCTTGTCCGATCACCCGCACCCGTTCATGTCCATTGTTCTTTCTGACGGATTTGGACAATTCCAGCTTGAAAATGCGACACCCAACGCGGAGTGAATTTGTACCGACTGGCTCCAGGAACAATCTTTTGACTTTAGACACCTCCATTGGCGATATAAATCCCCTGGCATCAACATTATTTAGCCTACCTGGAGTGCCTTGCAACGTGCTGTTCAGGACAGATCTCCCCCTCCCTCACACTCCTATAGATTTGTAGATTGCCCTGATGAATTTATGGTGTGAATTATCTCCGTCACACTTTCAGTCATTAGTCGAGTCTATGCCATGTCATGTGTGGTTTTTCTGGGTGCTCACAGGGGCCCGGCACGATATTAGTCTGGTGTACATCTTTTTTTTTCTTCAATGTATTTCAATGAAAATCTTTACTTAACAATTAAATATCCGAATTTTAGTATTATATAAATAAGCTCGGAATATTCTTCCTTGGAAAAAAAAATCGACAACAATGACTTGTTTAGTATCTAAAGGATTCCGGACAAAGTGACATTAAAAATTGCCTTACTTTCCGTTTAACTTTTTAAATTACATACAGACTCGAATGTTTCTTTTTTCCTTTTTAAATATTTGCACTTCACAAGTGTTTTTTATCTATAATGAATGTTAAGCACCGCCTTCTGTCGTTCCTCTAAACCGTTATGCTTTTAAGACAAAATATATTACATGTTTATATTTGTGTAATTTAAATTTTATCCTCAACATGGCATGCAGTAAATGCCAGAGTCATATATTTATACATTGACGGCGCATACAGTATTAAACCTGAATACGCAAAATTCTTTTCCAAAGTAAAGTATTGATTTAGAGGAACGCTTATAAAGCGGGTTTTTTCCCCCCTCTTTCGTTCTGTTGTCATAATCATGCGCTTTCAATGTGTTAATTTAATGTTTCTTTTTAATTTATATATATATATATATATATATATATATATATATATATATCTGTGTAAGTGGGTTTTTACGTCGTACTAGTGCTATACTATGGGCAATTGGTGACGATTTATTATATCTCAGGGAGCCATTTTTTCTGCTCCAGGCATTCTACTGTGTTCGTTATGTCAATGCTAGTGTCAAATGTACTACAGCTACTACAAATGTCCCTCTAGCGAAGCAAACGGATGGATGAATGGATAATGGTTTTTTGTGTCGCAAGGTCCAAATTAGGACATTCTGCGCCAAACCGTTATTAATTAAGGCAACTTAGTTAAAATAGTAGATTGTCAAGAAAATGGTCACTTTAGAAAAGGATGAGACAAAAATGAAATATAAATAATTAAAAGTTAGATTTGACTGTAAAAGCCTGAGTCTTTTAAAAAGCTAATTAATTCAGTGTGTGAATTTTTTCCCAAAAGGATCATGAGATTAGGTAAGGAAGTTCCAAAGTAATGGCGATACAAATGACGGAGGCAAGGGCAGTTGGTCAGAATGTGGCGTATGGTAAGCTGGCTGAAATGACATTTGGGACAAGAAGGTTCATATTCTGCAAGAAGTAAATGCTTGTGTGTCAATCTTGAATGCCCAATTATAAGTCTGGTAATGATAACATCAAATTTCCGTGGTGTAAAATTCGGCCAGATTGCAATATTTGATTTAATTTCTCGTAATTTATTATTGTTTTCACATTCCCACTCTCGTTGCCATATATTTCTTAGGAAACTTCTTAGGGTATGTTTTACATCTTCATAAGGAACTGGACAAGTAAAAGGAGTCAAAGCCTGTTTTGCTGCCTTATCTGCCTTTTCATTACCCTTAATACCAACATGGCTAGGAACCCAGCAAAATAAAATGTTATCTCCCTTTCTTAAAAGGTCATTATGCATTTTAAAAACAGAAGTAAAAGAAGGTGAGCAAGAGCTAGATTTCAAGGAATCCAAGACACTCTTTGAGTCAGTGTAGATAATGAATTTTTTATGACTAGGAGATGAAATGAATTTGAGAGCAATTTCAACAGAACAAAACTCAGCAGAAAAAATGGAAAATGAGCTAGGGAGACGATAGCTATAAACAGTATTATTTGAGACAACACCACAGCCAACAAAATGATCTGCCTTTGAGCCATCTGTGTAAATATCAATATAGTCCCTATTTATAGCGATGAGATGTGAAAAGTGTCTGAAATACAGATGCATCAGTACATGATTTGTCGAAACCCTTAAAAAGGTGTATGCAAGTGATACTCTCTGAGTCTCAAAGATCCTATAGAAAAAAGAGCGAGGACGAATATTGGTATCGCTATGAGATGTGCCTGAAACAATGTTTTTAATTCTCAGTCCAAAATGAGGAATGCATGAGGGGCGATTCTGGAAGATTTGATGAATTATGCTGCCTATATAAGGATGAAGCGGATGATGAGAGTGTGAAAGGATGCGGTAATACAACTCCAAAGAACGTTGTTGTCTGATATGAGATGAAGGAGGTTCCACACAGTCAGCATATAGGCTGACAACAGGAGAGGTGCGAAAGGCACCAGAACAAATTCGCAGAGCAGTATTGTGCACTGTGTCCAGTTTTTTCAGATAAGATGTGCAAGTAGAGCCATAAACCTGACAAGCATAATCTATTTTGGAACGGATCAGAGCTCGATAAATTTTAAGCAAAGACGTACGATCAGCACCCCAAGAAGTGTTGGAAAGCACTTTTAAAATGTTTAATGTTTTATCACATTTCGTCCGTAAATGTAAAATATGTGGAATAAAATTAAGTTTTTTGTCAAAAATTACATCCATGAAACGAGCAGTGTCTACAACAGAAATTAGATTTCCATTCATAAAAATCTCTGGGTCAGGATGGAGAGCACGTTTACGACAAAAATGCACAGATTGTGTTTTGTCAGTAGAAAATGTAAAGCCATTTACTTTTGTCCATTTTGTAATGCGATTGATAGCAAGTTGTAATTGGCGTTCAATGAAGCGCATGTCATTTCCCTTGCAAGAAATCTGCAGGTCGTCAACATACAAAGTGCCTTGTACAGTAGGTGGTAATTGTTTAAGAATATCATTTATCTTTAATGAGAAGAGTGTGACACTCAAGACACTGCCTTGAGGTACACCCTCTTCCTGAAAATAAAAATTTGAATACACCGAACCAATGCGAACACGGAAACGTCTAACTTTTAGAAAATTTTGAATAAAAATAGGAAGGTTTCCTCGAAAGTCTAAATTAAAGAGATCTTGTAAAATACCATAACGCCAGGTTTTGTCATAAGCTTTTCCAATATCAAAAAATACTGATACCAGGTGGCTACGTCTAATAATAGAATTGCGAATATTGGTCTCCAGAAAAAGGATGTTGTCAATAGTCGAACGGCCTTTTCGAAACCCACTTTGCCATGGAGAAATTAATTTTTCTTTCTCGAGAATGAAAATAAGACGATTATTAACCATTTTCTCTAACAGTTTGCACAGGCAGCTTGTCAAGGCGATTGGCCGATAGTTTTTTTGGATCAGAAGCATCCTTACCAGGTTTGGGGAACGGAATAACGATAGCATCATGCCACACAATAGGAAAAACATGCTCCGACCAGATTCTATTATAAAGTTTAAGCAAGTTTTTAAGGGAATATTTTGATAAATGTTTAATCATGGGGTAGGTAATGCCATTAGGCCCAGGAGCAGAGGTACGAGTACTCTTCAGACTATTGGTTAATTCGTTTTCCGTAAAAGGCCTATTGTAATCTTCAGATGAGTTAGAATTAAAGTTGATAGTAGAACGTTCAACTTTATGTTTGTATGACAGAAATGGTTCAGAATAGGAATTTGAATTTGAGGTGCTAGATAAAGTACTAGCAATGGTATCTGCAATATTTTTGGTTGAGGTAATGGTCTGATAATTTTTAGAAAAGTGATACAGCTATTTGATTGGATACCCATAGTTTTTTTTTACACGTTGCCATAACTGCTTGCTGCTAATATTTGAAGTTATACTGGATACATATCTGATCCATGATTCTCTCTGAGACTTTCTCCTAATTTTACGTGCATTGGCCCTCGATTGCTTGAATGCTATGTATTTCGATGTGGTCGGATATCTGCGAAATATCCCCCATGTTTTTTGTTGAAGCTTTTTAGCTATTTTGGAATCCTCATTCCACCACGGTTTTGAGTGTTTAATAGGATGACTAGAAGATTTAGGAATACATAGATTTGCTGAACTAATAATGACATTGGTAACTTCACTCACTGCCCTATTAATGTCACCCTGAATTTTATCACTTGTGATTGTTGCATTTAAAGAAAAAGCAGCCCAGTCAGCTTTGTCATAAATAAAATGAGGATTACGAAGAAGAGTTTGATTAAAATCATAAAAAGATAAAAACAATGGGAAGTGGTCACTATTGTATAAGTCACTGCCAACAAAGAAATTAAAATATGGGTAAAGAATAGGTGAGCAGAGGGCAAGGTCTATTGCATGGAATGTTTTGGTAGGTTCATGGAAATAAGTATTGTCTCCGTTATTTAAGATGCACAAGCAGTTGTCTGTAACAAATTCTTCAATAATTTTTCCACGAATATTAAGGTCTGGACTTCCCCAAAGAGGGTTATGTCCATTAAAGTCACCGAGAATCAGAAATGGTGCAGGAAGTTGTGAGATTAAATTATTCAGGTCGTGTTTTTGTAAAGATAATTTTAGTGGTAGATAGAGTGTGCACACAGTAATCAACAGGTGTATGTTAATCTGAACAGCAACAGCTTGGATGTTAGTCTTCCGAGAGATGTTTGCATGTGGGATATTGTTTGAAATAAGAAGTGCTACACCTCCTGCCGCTTTGTTCGTTTGCGGTGAATCATTTCTAATGCAGTTGTAGCCACGAAAATTGAAATTATCGCATTGTTTAAGATGTGTTTCCTGGAGAGCGAAACAAATTGGTCGATGATCAGAAGTAATGTCTTTTATATCATCTCGTTTAGCAAGAAGACCTCGGCAGTTCCAGGAAATGAAATTAGTCATGTATTAGGATAAAATTGTATAGATATTAGATTACAACATCTACATCACTTTCTTCTGAAGCAGTAGACATATACGCTTCTTCGTCAGAAGGGTGGAGACCAATACAATCATCTTGTTGATCTTTATTATATTTTTTCTTTTCAGGCAAATTAATAGTAGATTTGGAAGAAATCTTTTTCTTTTTAACTATATTACTCTGTGAAGATAATTTTGAATGTTTTAAACTGTCAGAGCTATTATTTTTGTAAGATTTTGTTTGTATGGGTTTTTTCAAGGTTTGCGAGCTTTTTCTTGGGTATGTGGGTTTTTGATTAGAAATCAGAGTTATCTGACTAGACTTAGTTTGGACATTCTGAACATTTTTATTATTTGTTTCTGCTGGAGAACTGCTTTTGATAGGTACATTTGTTTGAGTTGCTGTAGTTTGATATATTTTCTTTGAAGAAGTAATAGCTGCACAAGATTTACCAATGGTAGGCGTCCTGGAATCAACTATTTTCCATGCTTCAGGATATGATATATTGTGCTTTATTTTGACAGTCTGAATCTCCTTTTCAGTTTTCCATTTCTCACAAGATTTTGTGTAGGATGGGTGGTCCTTCTTACAATTAACACAGCATATAGTAGCTTGACAGTTTTGATTATCATGTCCCACAGCACTGCAGCGGGCACATGTTAGATTTCCACGACAGGCTGTTTTTGAATGACCGAATCTTTGGCAGTTGAAACATCGGAGTGGATTAGGAACATATGGTCTGAGAGGGCAGTCAAGATAACCAGCTTTTATTGATCGTGGAAGAGTAGGTGAATCTATAGTAAGGATTCTATGTTTAGTGGGAATTTTATTACTATCTCTGAAAATGTAGATACGTCGAACAGCTGTAACTTTTTGATCTTTTAAGTTTTCTAGGATTTCAAATTTAGGGATATATTGCAAGTCTGATTCTGAAATTACACCACGGCTACTATTTAGTGTTCTGTGGGTACTCACGGTTATAGGTATATTTGCAAATAAAGTGCTTTTCTTTAAATTAGTTCCTTGTTTGGCATTCATAACTTCAATAAGCAGTTCCCCAGATTTCAGTTTTTTGACAGAATTCGTTTCACTTACTATGGATTGTATTGCTTTCTGAATTAAAAATGGTGATGTTTTATTGAAATCACCATCATTCCTTTTAATAACAAAAATCCTAGCATCCGTGCTCGACCTGCTAATGAAAATATTATTTTCGTTCAAGGAAGAAGAAAAGTCTTCCACTCTATCACCCCAAGATTTAGAATTCGCTTGGCCCGAGCCAGACGCATTAATCTCACTTCCTTTAGTTGTAGCCATAATTAAATTGAATAAAAAGGTTTGAGGGTTTCCTTAGTCCCACAAGTCAGCCCAGTTCTTGAACGGACGGAAAGCAAAGGGTTTTCAGAATCGCTCCCTGGGACATCCATAACCACTCATCAGCTACCAGACCGTCGACCCAGATCGGGAATCACATGTGGTAGTCGTGTTAGTCCGGTGTTTCTCGTTCGAGTAGTCACCGTTGTCTCACCTTCACCAAGGGCACCAGTCTCTCAGTGTGATCCCAAGGCTAGACTACCGTGAGACCCTCACCAAATCGCCAACCCAATAGCCAGCGCCACATCTACACCAGACTTAGCTTAATTAATACATTAGTAATTTTATGGTTTTTAGCTTAACAAATGAGAACAAGACCAACAAAAGGTGAATAAGAACGAGGTGAGTAGAAACCAAAAAGGTGAGTAAACAAGGTGAGTAGTTTCATTTTTTTTTTTTTTTTTTTTTTTTTTCAAATTTTATATTTTTTAAAGGTTTTTTATTTTTCCAAAAACAATACAACAGGAACAAGTAAGTACCAAAAACTTATTGAAAACAAAAGCAAAAGCAAAAAAAAAAAAAAAAAAAAAAAAAAAACCAAAAGTGAAAGAAATAAAAGGGAAGGGGAATAAGATAAAAGAAGGAGAGGGAAAAAAAAGATCACTCGGGCCCGGGGTGCGTGACTCCCCCTGAATACCTAAAGAAGGTACCCCCCTGGGGGGCGAAGCAAACGGAGTGCAGATGGTCAAAATATTTGTATAAGAAAAAAATTGTCGCCGTTTAAAATGTTACAGATAATTAAATCAAGTCATGAATATTTTAAGTTAAAGGTTAAGTTTCTCAAATTCAAAGAATACTATTGAGTATTTCATCATAAGTGAAATTAAGTTTCAATGTAACTAGAAATAGAAAAGATTAAATTTAATTTTAGTGCTAAATATATATATATAATATCTTAACATTATAATGAACAAAAGAATAGAAAGATGAAAATTTATTTAGCAAGGTACCAATAAAATATTTTACAAAGTAAGAAATATTGAAAAGGTTAATAAATGAAGAAAAAGTAAGTTTGAAATTTCTCAAAAATCTATGCTATATGTTTATCAAGGACAATTATAACAGCATTCAATGTAAAGTATAGTAAGTTGTTTTTGAGACAGTAATATATGAGAGCATATAAATCACTATCATTTCACAACAAATCTTCACTAGTGTGGTGTAAAATCAACTCACTCACTCACCCCCTCCTAACAACTCTTAGATATCAACAACGAATTAAAATGCAAGTGAGAAATAAAACCAAATTTTTTTTTTTTATAAATGAATTGTCGAACAGCATTCATCTGCATGTTAATTTCTACGAAAAAAGAATAATGCAAGAGTATAGCTGACACTAACAAGAATGATGAAACGATTAGAGTAATAACTTTAAACAGTTAACAAAGTGATATTTAAATAAAACAAGAGTAAAAAAAATAATATAATGCTTTTATAGAGGAGCCTTAAAAAGTGGAAAATAAGGAAAATTTCGGAAAACTGCTGTCAGCTTGAAGACAAAAATAATATTTAAAAAGTATTCAAAGTTGAGTAGATTTTTTTTTCAGGAGTTAAATTTACTTTTGTCAACTTTAAATGCTTTCAATTTATTTATTTATTTATTTTTGCTTTTTTCAGTTGACTACAATGTTCGAAAACTTTTCTTACATTCTGAATTTAGGGCAGCCACTATAAATACATTCTATTTAAATATTTCTTTAGAAGGTTCCATGAACTTTCTAGACGTTTCCATAAAGTTTGTAAACATATCTAGAAAGTTTCATGAAGATTCTACACTAAATTCATATTAAAATAATTGATGACAGGCAAACAAACAGATAGAGAAGCCGATTTGATATAATAAAAGCATTCTAAAAACAAAAATTAGATTCATCATAAATGAATTTAATTACAATTAAATGGCAACAAATGTTGAACATTATACTATATGGCATTCGAATTAAAAATGCTGTTATTGCGTTAATAATTTCAAAACATTTTATCTTTGTAATTCTGTACAAATTATTTTCATTTGAAAGTATTTTCTTTCATAATGAAACATCTTTTTGTATAATGGTAGCTTTTATGTCTGTTCATCAACGAGATAAACCACGTATATGGTAAGTTTTGGCAAATTAATTTATTATATGTATATATATATTTAGCTGCCAAGTCTTCCGCTTTTTGCATAACACTATTACTTATACAAATGTTTGTTTTATTTAAAGTTCATTTTCTAAAATGAAATAATAGCACGTTATTTATTAATAAAAAGTGGTTTATAAAATTGGGGAACTTGGCAGCTATATATAAATTATATATATAATCTGTTTAACAGTTTCTGCACATTGTCCTAACGAAATGTGATCTATATCTATATCTATATCTATATCCTGATTATATTTATATAAGTAGATATAATCAGATATAAATAGATATAACCTTTTGCCTCTGACGTCATTTTGTACTTGCATACGTAGCATATCTTCCAAGTATGATGGCCTTGTGGGTACCTAACCGTCGCGTCGTCTTGTCCAGAGGTTCTAGATTCAAATCATGATGTAGGTATGTGTGTTGGTAGTGGTTCAGTATCCATTTTAAACAATAGGTACTGGTATAATAGACCTCGTGCAATTACATAATCGTAGTGTGAGAAACCAAACCAAACCCTATGTAAATTTCCAGTTATAAAATGCATCACAATATGTTCCGTAGAAAGCTAATCAAATGAAACGTTGTCCTTTCAAAATGACAAAAATTAAACGATTTTGAGTATTACCTAGATAACATAGTCTATACTTTTCATGAAGTAAGGGTAAAGTATACTTGCGAGGAACTGGCAGATATGCACTTCATATTCCGTGAAGAAAAAGTGAATGGATGCGAAGCACAAAGATTCTACGAGCAGAAACTGTTTCGTTTTCCAAATCAAGCCCCAATACAGGAAGTTCGTGAAATGTACAATCAGCAGAAATGGAAGAGTTAGTCATTAGTTATTATCTATCTATATATATTTATTTTTTAATGGGGATGAGAATAAATCAGGAATGCGAGTTCTTACGGTATTTTTTTTTTCAGTAAAATGTGCTGATTACAGAAGCAATGCTTAAAGCTATTTATGTTAGCATTATCTTGATAGATAAGTCATAGAGGTACTTTTAAACAGCTATATAGAGCCTCAAACTTGACACCCCTACAATTATTTCTATGGTGTTTCTTCAAGTAAAAAATTTACGAGTCACCAATGGCCAATATTGTCCATTTACGTCGATGAATTGAAAAAAAATTGTAAAGGAATCACTCCTGCTACGATTTTAAATTCGAGCAGGCATAAAATATAAATTGTATTACTGCCAGGCCTGTTAAGGGAAAACGGATTTAATTTAAACATCTCATTCAGAAAATAATAATAAATAAATAAAATAATGAATGGCCCATAATTAACACAGCTTAAATGTAGACATTTTTAAAATAAGTGGCAGAGAAAAATTTCGCATCCCGCGTTCTGAAATGTTACATTAATGCAATCCTATGTCATCTACTTTCGATGCCTTAAAAACTTCACAGTTTGAAAAATAACTGTAAACTTTGTTTATTTTTAATAACACTAGCTTCATTATTGTAACGAGCTCGAGTGCCTATTACGATTACATAACATCTATGCTCCACAATTTTACTTTTAAGAATATGAAAACTGTCTTCTAAATTTCTGATAGATTGAGCGGATGTTGAAATTTTTGGTGTCGTTGTCTTCAGAATGTGACATATTTTCTAATAATCTGAAACCTGATCCACCCTCTTATCCGTAGAAATTGAGTTGCACTGCGCATGCGCGAAAATTTTACTCATGTTTCTCTCTTTTTCAGTTTAAAATAAAATAGACTGAACTGATTGACGTTTGATTTTTATTTATATATATAGTGTAAATCGTTCAAATTTAAATATTTTAACACTGAAGTACAACATAAATAAAGCACACTGTATATATATATATATATATATATATATACAGATATATATTCTGTTATTGAATTACAGAAAATTAAAGGAACATGCTGAATTTTTCTATATTGAAAACCTACAATTTGTTAAACTGACAAATTCCACTGAATGTATCACGACATTTTGCGATAGACAAAAAAAAAAAAAGATAAATTTATAAACATTCACGTCAACTTCATCTGATTACAAAAATTTTGCATAATAGACAAATATTATTCTTTATAGAATGGTAACAATATCTACAAATAGTTAATTGTTAATTTTAAATCCAAATTTGTTCCAACAAATCATGTTAAAAAATGATAACTATTTCAATAATCCTATTATAAAAACAAGGTGATATTTTCTATAAAGAAATAATTCATTTTTTGGATGTATCCTACAGCTTTTATTTATGCATTTTTCTTAAAAAGCATTTCCAAATTATTAGCTACGTGATTGAGACAGATCAGTTACTTAACCACCAAAACCTTTTGCCATTATCTCATTTAATACCTTCCTGTAGGAATTAAGGATGACATTAAGTGAATACATAGCGAGAAAATAAATCGCATAAGGTGTATGTTATAAGATCTCTAATGGACAGGAAATCCGGGCTTGGAAATCGCTAGCTGAAAGCTCATAATACGTAAAGAAATTTATTGCATTATTATTATTATTTTTTTTTCAGCATAATCTGTTTGATAAGCGATTAAGATCCAAACGTTTTAGGAAAAAAAAAAAAAAAAAAAAAAAAGAAAAGAAAAAATCCTAGAAAATTCTATGTATGTTATTTTTACCCTTCATCTTTACTAATGGCTTTTTATTAAAAAAAAGATAATGTATTTATGCTCTTTGCCCTAAAAATATTTCTTATATAAAGCCAGTATTCCATTTAGATAACTCCTGAATGCTAATAATCTATAATAATAATAATAATAATAATAATTGAAGTTGATAAAAAATATTTCTAAATGAGGATTTTTATCACCATTTATAGTAACTATTTACCACGTTTAATATTGAGGCATAAATACCATATTTACTGAAACAGTTTAAATCTATTAGACAGCATTCATACTTGGCTAAAACTTCGCTTGAATGTTTCGTTTCACCAAAGAAATATTTTCCTTAACCTTTTGAGGAGCAACGTGATTATGTTCATTTAGTATGGAAAGCAACCAAAATTTAAAACAGATTTACAAGAAAATAAATGAATGGATTTTTTTTCCTCCTAAGCTATAAAGGTAAAATTTTGTTGAAAAAAGTTCCGAGACGAATTTTTACAGTTGGAAATTAAAATTAGGTGATATGTAATATATTCATAGCTGCCAAATTTACGATTTTTGGCTACCAAAAAATGTTACTAGAATTTATATATTTATTTCTGTGACAGTTTTCATTGATTCAGTAAAATAAAAATCTGTATTATTTTCCGGTAGCCAAAAAGCATAAATTTGGCAGCATTTAATGTAATTGGAAAGCCACAACTTCTGTTTGACAATTACTATGCTCCAACTCTCTAGTTTAGTGGTTCTCAAAAGGGTTTTCACTAAGGAAAACTTGGATACCACTTTTTTATACAGTAACTATAGACATGACTATTCGCTGGTATTCGTTGATATCTATTGGGTTGTTCGGAAAGTAATTTCGTTTTTCTCAGCAGAGAACTTAATTGTATTCACTATTAAGCTGCATTACCATTATATATTGTGACAGCTGATATTGCAACGCTTGCTTGTGAAAAAGTTCGTTTTATTCTGCACAATAGGTTTTGATTGGTGCCCTATCAAATAAAGAAAATCGGAAGCGACATTTTCGGCATATTTTGTTTTTGCTATCAAAAAGGCTAAAATACTGTTCAAACATGGAAAAAAAGTATACGATGTTTATACAGAAAATTTATTTAAAGAACGTCAGTGTCAAAACTGGTTTACCAAATTTTGTTCCGGCAATTTTGACGTTGAAGATACATTACGTTCTGGAAAACCAGTTTATGCTAATGAAGACAAAATAAAGTGTTGATTTATGAAAACTGCCAAACAACAACTCGCGAGACCGCTAAGAAACCGATAAAAGTGGAAAATATATAATTAATATATATATATATTTACACAATATAAGAAAATCGTCTTTCATTTTCAAAAGAAAAAACGAAATTATTTTCCGAACAACCCAATATATATATATACATATATATAATTTTATATGTAATATATATAAATATAATTATATATGTATATATATATATATATAAAATTACTGTATAAAAATTCTGGTAACCAAATTTCCCCTTTTGAGAACCTTGGTGTATCCTAGGAGATTTCTGTGTGTTCACTATGACATTTCAGGAAAATGTAGTTAGTGATATGAAAATAAATGTATACTTAATTATATCATTCCATTTCAGGTATCCATTTCAGACGTTTTTTTGAACAAATCGTTACTTTGTTATGTTACATTACTTAAATACATACTTCATTTATTTAAGACCTTTCACCACCTTGCCCCGGGACATCATCGGTTGTTCTGTTTTCGTGTATGAAATTCTGTACTCTTAATTTTTCTTTCTTTCGATTCTGACATATCGCGTCGTCTGGCGTCGATAAAGCTTGGATCTGACTGCTTACGTACGTTTGTATTTATCAATACTTCCATGCTGTAATGCTTACTATGAGATGGTGGAAGTATAATGAAATATAGAAACGTATGTAACCAGTCAGATCCAAGCTTCACCAACGCCAGGTGGCGTGATATGTTGGAATCAAAAGAAAGAAGAATTAAGAGTACAGAAATTCCTAGATAGAACAGAATGATGCCCCGAGGCATGGTGGTGAAAAGTCGTAAATAAATGAATGCAGGTAACTAATTTAATATAACGAATAACTTTATTCTAAAATTCAATTTTAAATCACTATTTTATGTTGTTTTTTTTTTTCTTGCAAAAAGCAGACACTCATTCTTGTTATGTCGTGTATTATATAATTAATTTTTAAAGTGGATAAAATGCATATATTACTTAATTTTGGATAAATATGTGCTCGTTTCTGCAATTTGCGTTTGGTCCCCTAATTGCACTCTGAACTAAATCGATAGTTGAAAATGTGAGTTTTTAAATGTTCTTTGCAAATCTGAAGTCCCGGACCATTTTGTCTAGTATTTTTTTTAGAAAATCCAAAAAATGTAAAAAGAAAAAAAATTCTAATAATTTGAACACTCACTTACACTATACACCAAAATTGGTGGCAACTACTTTACACCAAAAATAGTGCAATAAAATTTTTTTAGTGTAATGGAACACCAATAACTTTTGGTGTTTCCCTACACCAAAACTAAAGGTGTTTCATTACACCAGAAATTTTATTACACCATTTTTGGCGTAAAGTAGTTGCCACCAATTTTGGTGTGCAGTTACACATTTTTTTTTTACAGTGTAGAGACGCAATTTAGTTTATAGATGTCAGTCACAGAAATTTTTTTTCAGTGATGCCTTGAAAAGTCCTCTGCCCCCTTAATTATTTTTCGTGCACATTTTTAGTGTCAACTGACATTTTTTGTTTTTTCTGACTTACAATAGTGTAAATTTTTTCCTGTGATTATTTTATTTTATTTTTTAGGTTATAGGCTGTTGTATTGAAAACTAACCGGACGAAATTGCTTGTATAGTAACAACGCTCAGGTTCGATGTGTTCAAACTAAATTGGCCGTGAAGAAATACTTCTGAATGACAATTCAAAAATCCTGAAGTCAAAAGAGCTGAACAACAGGATATACGGCAATATCCTAACAAGTATAGGGGCCGCGGTAGCCCAGTCGGTAGAGCGCCGGCCTCGTAATTGGAAGATTGCGGGTTCGGTACTCGAGCCGGCCAAAGACCGTCGTGTACACTAATGGTGGCTGGTGCACGTAAAATCTGTCGTGGCCACAATGTCCTCCATGTTCCCATCAAAAATTATACCTCTGGGGGTTACCGAAGCGGGAGAGCCATCCCTTCCGTGGAGGATCAAAATTGTGATGGCATGTCTCCGGACCACCTCTAGTGGTGTGTCCCAGACCGTCGCCAATTGCCCATCTGCGCAGCATTAGTGCGACGTAAAACCCAATCACCATAATCACCACCTAACAAGTATAGTGGCATCATAGGCATATTTAAAGGAAAACAGTATGTTCTGTTTGGGGACTGCAAAGAATGAGAGAGAAAGAGTGACGAAGAATATGTAATCCTAATCCAGTATTAAGACATCTTTAGATCACAGTGGTCAGTGAGAGAGTGTCTAAAGTTTTAGCCAAAATCAAAAATCCCGATCATGTTGGCATACAATTTTTTGCCGCAAAGAGCACCACAAAAACGGTTTCTTCAGATCCGTTGTATATTCATTAAGTTAATAATTTTGAATACTGCGAGCAGGTTTGCCATGTTATATTAACTCCAGTATGTCGCCAAACTTTAGATATGCGAAATGAAAAACCACAAACGGCAGATGTTTAAGAAAGTAATATAATTAAATCTTTTTTAAGGATAATTTTGAGAAACTGATCAAAACTTCGTTAGCTATCAGACTTTGATTTACGCAGAACATAAGAAGCCATGTGATAGTCTTTTAAAACCGAAATGATATAATGAGATTTTGCTTACCGCGAGATTTTCTTTTCCACTTATTATTTTATTCATGGAAAAAGAATTCAGCGGTTAATTAAAGACTATTACTGAATACACGCGTAAGTTATTATATAAAATGTTAAACTAGAATTTAATTAAATATACCGGGTGATTCAAAATAGATGTTACAGCGATTATCTCGTAAACTAAGAAAGATAGAAACAAACTTCCAATTACAAAATTAGAGCAAATTAAGAGTAGATTTCAGATATGGAATTTATTTTGTACAAGGGGCTGTATACATATTAAATACGAAATTTAATTTTTATACGGCCCCTCCTATCATGTGACTTATATTTAGAAAAATATTCTCCTCGCTGTAACAATCAAAATAAAAAAAAAATCATCTCTCTAAGTCAAAATCTCGCTGAGTTATTGCAATTTGAAAATGATGACTTACACCACTTTTTTTTCAATTTTGGCATATATTTTTCAACGCCAACGAGCTCACTTTAGGGGGTTATCTATGAGATGAGAAAAAATTAAAAAAGATCCTTTATTTTAAAACAGCAACTAAAATCGTTCAAACGCGTGAAATCAACAGTTTTGAGAACTTAATGCAAATTTACATTATTTCGTATTGTTAAAAAATTTAATACTTAAATTTCTTAGGGGGGTCACCTGCAAATTAAAACACGTTAAGAGAGGGAAAAAATTAAAAGACTAGCAAAACCGTGTAAAATTTTCGTGCTTTATTTTTACCACTTTCCATCATGGTTGAAAAATTTAATGACTTCGGCTCTTCAACAATTCCAGCAAGATTGGAAAGTGTTAATGACTTCGATTTGTCTGTCTGTCCATCCGTCTTTCTGTGTGTCCGCGCTCTAACTCCCGTGAATATTCATAGAATTCCCTGAAACTGATATATGTTATTTGAGTTTACGATCGGATGTTCCTTATAGAAAATGGAGTGAATACCTCTGCTAGCTTGTGCACAGGGACACCCGAAAGTATTCCAAGGCATTGTTTGCATAAATCTTAATGAAGTTGAAATATGTTATTCATATGCACAAAAGGGTGCTTTCAATACTGTACAGTACGATTAGCATTAGATTTACAGGGCACACAAAAATATTCAGTTACGTTAAGGGCTATTATTGAACATTTGCTGGAATTGCATTTTCGTTTACTTTAAACATTTTCTAACAATTTTTAACTGCGAATAAGATTTCAATTTGCATTTTTTTTTTTTTTTTTTTTTGTCTGACTGTCCATCTGTCCGTCTGCCCGTCCCCAGCGTCTATAAATATTTTGAGAAAAAGAAATGACATATGTTATTCAGGTTTACTATATGATATTCCCTATTTAAAATGACATTAATTAATTCTCTACAATTGGTTTATGTACAGGAACGCACAAAAAGTGCGTTTTGGGACAGATATTCTTATAAGTTACATTTAAATAACTTTATACTGTAAAAATCATAAGCAAATTCATATTTATTGTTAATATTCTAAAATAATGTTTTGTATAGAATATAATATGGTATAGATGTATAATTCTATGTCAAGGGGGTTACCGCCCTTCTCAACCCCTGTTTAATTATAGTGCCTATACTTATCGAAACATAAATCAAGTCTGTTATCAATTTCCTTAAAACTTGCAAACCTTGATCAACTTTTCAAGTGGCAACTAGATATGGAATCCAAAGAATCAAATTCGCATTTCCTGTAGTTATTACTTTCTCATACCCATAAGGTAGAGAAAGTATTGTTTTTGGGCCAAATTTTCGAAAGTGTGTTTTTGTTATATTTACACGTTTTGAGGTCCCCTGAATATGAAAATCGTGTTTTTAGCGGTTGGTCTGTGCGTGTATCTGTCTGTTATCAGCATATCTCAAGAACAAATAGCAGCAGATATTCCAAACTTGGTATTTTAAATATGTATCATATAGGGATGCTACACTAAGCTTTTCATTGAGATGAAGCAAATGGTTCATGTACAGGGACACACAAGAATATTCAAATACATTACGTCTATGGGGAAAATTGCAGGTAAGTAGAGTTTAACACCTATAGACTGCACTAAACAAAATGAAATTAATATATATTTTTTATATGCATAAAAACATGCCTCATGTAGAATACGGCAGGGAAATTATTCTTGGTTCATTTACAGGGCTACACAAAATAATTAGATTATAATGCGACAATAGCTGAAAATTGATGGAAGTGCATTTTAGGTTGTTCCGTATATTATTACTATAGGTTTATATTTAGGTGCACTTTGTGGTTTGTACATATTCTTCAAAAGATATACAGGGTTGCAAATATTTAAGCTATACTTTTCTTTTTTGTTGCTAGTGAAAGTGCTTTAATATAATATTTTACCATGTCCAGGAAAGCTGCTCAGGAATGGAAATGAATTCCTCATAGACATATGATAAATAATGTATGTTTTTAAGCTAAATATACAACGCTTGTGTTTTGTGTATTTACACGTTTTGAGGCTTCCTTATTACCAAAGTCAAGATTTTTAAAGTTTGATTATTGCCTGCGTCGAATAATTTCAGGAGATTCCCCCGTCACAAAGAACTAATTATCATATAAAACTCTTCCGAAGCCTAATTTGAATTATTTTAACATAGGTTTACATAACAGTACTCTTTATGTTACCTCTTAATTTCCAACCTGTATTTAAGGTATTAAATTTCAGGGTAAGAGAAAGTCATGTGAGTGACACACCAGATTATTTGTTGTTAAATTAGGCTGATAATTCATATATATACAGATCAACGAATAAAAATTTACCTTTCGTATTCAGGAGGCCTTAAAATGTGATATTATACAGAAAAAAAATCGCTCTCCAAAAGCTACTTTGTTTACATTATGGGTATGAGAAATTAATTTTTCGTTCTGTGTCAGCAGTGTTCTTCGAAAAAAAAAAAAAAAAAAAAAAAAAGCAGCAAATGCTTACACCAATTACATTTAATAATAATAAAAAAAATTTTTACCTTAATTTTAGGTTGCCCTGTATATTGTCTATAAACTATATACACATGACTTTTTATACGTAAATTTAGTGTTATATGTAAAATGGGTAACACAAAATGAAATACACTTCCAGCAATTCCCAAGTATAGCTCCAATATATCGAAATACTCTGGGTAACCCTGTAAATGAATGATGAATGGTTGCTATACCACAACCTACATAAAACATGCTTTTATGCGTATAAAAAAATTTTTCTTTTCGTTTTGTTTAGGGCAGTCTATACATGTCACACTGTACATATGAGAAATTTCGCTCACAGACGTAATGTATTTGAATTCTTTTGGATGACTCTGTAAACAAACAATTGTCTGATCGTAACGTATACTTTAGTGTAGCACCGTAATATGATACGAATTTAGAATATCGAATTTAGATTTTCTGCTACTATATGTTCTTGAGATATTCTAATATTACACAGACACACTTACACAAGGAGAGAGAGAGAGAGACCAACCGCTAAAAACATGATTTTTGAATTCAGAGGACCTGAAAACGTGCTAACATAACAAAAACAAATTTTCGGAAATTTGACTCAAAAACATTTCTTTCTCTACACCTTGTATATGAGTAAGAGAATGTATATAGAAAAAGAAAAAAAAAATGAATTTGAAAATTCCCTTTTAGTACATAAATTATTCATAAATTTTATTTGTTAAATTATCAGTGAGTATTCTCTTGTGTATTCACTAGGGGAAAGAGAGACATTACAGGTTAAAATAGCCGTCTTTCCCTGAATGATTTCTTTCCCCCCCCCCCGAAACGCTGATCAACGTGTGTCATATTACAAAAGCAATAGTAATTACAATTTCTCACTTTTGATACAACCCCTTAAGACTTGGCGAAAAATGCTAGAATTTTCAAATTGCAATAACTCAGCGAGAATTTGACTTAGAGAGATGATTTTTTTTTTTTTTGATTATTAGAGCGAGGAGAATATTTTTCTAAATATAAGTCATATGATAGGAGGGGCGGTATAAAAATTAAATTTCGTATTTAATATGTATACAGTCCCTTGTACAAATGAATGCCATATCTGAAATCTACTCTTAATTTGCACCAATTTTGTAATTGGAAGTTTGTTTCTATCGTTCTTAGTTTACGAGATAATCGCTGTAACATCTATTTTGAATCACCCGGTATATATTTTTTAATAAGTGATTTCTACATCACATAGGCCTTACCAGTTTCGAAAGGACATGTCCTTTCTTCTTCGAATGCAAGAAAAACGTGCTACGACTGATTCCAGATTCTGCCTACAGCTTGTAAAATCTTGTTTAGTTCCATTAAATAATTTTCTTTCTTCTTGTTCAAAAAATTAATAATAGATAAGTAGAAAATAAATTAAAATAAAATAATAAAAATAAAATAAAAATGTGTTAAAAAATTGTATTTAATAATAATAATATTAATAATAAATCCCTTTCCCATTTTTTGTGTTTGTTTCCCTTGTCTCTTGTTTTCTGGTTGTGTTTCGTTCTCATTGGCTGTTGCATACTGTTTTCCTATTGGCTGTTTGTTTTTTCTACTTTCGGTTCTGCTTTTGCCTCCAAGGTTGAAATATGTGTTTTTAACACCTGAAGAAGACTTTTTCGCACTAAACAAAATTATTCAAGCTGTAGATAGCAAAGTGGAAACAGTGGTAACACGTGTAGAAAAAGGATAAATTGACAGGATATACGAAGTCACATTCACTACATGAGAAAATACATTGTTATTCACGATGAAAGAACAGAAAAGAAATGATAATATAATTATAAAAGAAAAAAATATAGCATCTAAGAGTAGGGCAAGAAATAAGTTCGAACAGAAACTGTTCTTAAAAAATGATGGATAATTATAGAAGATAAATTTTTATTTATTTAATTTTTAAAGGTTTACTAATGAAACTTTATGTAAAAAAGGGGAATGTAACTTTATGTAAAATAAAACTAATTAAATCGAAAGTTTACAAAGAGATCCAATACGATCATTTCTGGCTATGTGAATAAATTCATGTATCGATAGTTCAGTCAGTGGGAAATAAAATTGTATTCAGTTCAAGAGGTGTTGTATTCATCTACCATTTGGCAGAATCGTTATAGTATGTCTAGTAAATAAATTTATACATTGCGCAAAAAAGAAAAATCTCAATCTCTCTCCCTCTCTCTCTCTTTTTTTTTTTTTTTATACGACATTGATGTTCGTTGAAAAGTAAATTCGTGGAAAATATTTTATCCTTTCATTCATTTATTTTTAAAGAAAAGCTTACTAATTTAATTTTAAGTTTAATATATACCTTACATAAGCTTTTCATCGTTTTGGCTGATTAATTTCAGTCGCAATCGCGACCATCCTCAGAGCCATGACAATCGTTTACGTCCTTCTGTTTATAGTATAAAAGATCTTATAAAAACTGGCCAATGGCCCAACAATAATAAACCTACCTTTAATAACCATGCTTCTACTATACCTCGCCTCTTTGCAAAATATAAAGATCACAAAAACCCTCCCTCTCTCCGCCCAATAGTAAATAAATCCGAAGGCCCAACATACCAACTCGAAAAATACATGAAAAACATTTACACTGCACTTCTCCCCCCATCTAACCACTCAATAAACTCAAATGAACTATTTCTAGATAAACTTCGTAACACTAATATAAATTATACTGATAAATTAGTTAGCTTTGACGTAAAAGATCTCTACCCATCCATCAATATCCCAGAAATCACTACAATAATTAACACTAAAATAACCACCATGTTTGGAGATAACAAAATCAGCGAAACTTTAATCAGAGCAAATAACCTACTCCTTAATGAATCATACTTTAACTTTGACAATAATACTTACCATCAAACTCAAGGTGTCCCCATGGGGTCCCCTATCTCCGGTATCATTGCAGAATTGAAACTCCGCCTTATTGAAAACTCAGCCAACCATATTATCAAAAATTGTAAACTTTGGACTCGATACGTTGACGACATATTTGCCATTATACCCGACACCGAAAACCCAGATAACCTTCTAACTAACCTTAATAACCTGGATAATAATATTAAATTCACCATCGAAAAAGAAACTGACAATACTCTCAACTTTCTTGACATAAAAATAATAAAAAACCCTAATAACACTATTGACACTACAAGTTACAGAAAACCCACAACTAACACTGAAATTATAAACAGAAATTGTAAAACCCCCCTCAGTTACAAATTATCTGCCATTCAATCTTACATCAATCGCGCTATTTTAATCTGCTCTAACAAACAATTACTAAATACAGAACTAAACAATATAAAAAAAATCGCCTCTAAAGCAAATTACTCCAAAACTCTTATAAATAAATTATACAAAAAACGCCTCAAATCCTTAAACAAAATCAATAATGCCCAAAAAACTAAACCTATGTTCACCACTGCAATCCCATTTTGTAAAGGCGCCAGCATTAAAATAAAAAATGAAGCTAAAAATAATAACCTAAACATTCCAATAAAACCAGACAAAAACATTTTTCAACATATCCGAAACGAAAAAGACCCCATTCCACCAAACTCCACCTCCGGGATTTATAAAATCAACTTCGAACATATCAACGGTAAAAACGCCTGCTACATTGGGATGACCAAGCGAAAAATCACCGATAGAGAAAAAGAACACCGTGCAGACCTTAAATTAGGAAAAACCTCTACCGCTTTCTCCACTACCCACAATAATAACCCCATAAACATTAACTCCATTAACATCCAAAAAATAGCACCTTACAATAACCATAATTATGCTCTAAAACGGGAGGCACTTGAAATTATTACTAACCCCAACACTGTAAACAATAGAGAACATTCCATCATCCCTACTGCATGGCAACACATCTTGGAGGAATATGAAGTGAAGCGAAATAACAGCCACAGCAAACCGCCGAACTATAAACAGAAGGACGTAAACGATTGTCATGGCTCTGAGGATGGTCGCGATTGCGACTGAAATTAATCAGCCAAAACGATGAAAAGCTTATGTAAGGTATATATTAAACTTAAAATTATTTTATCCTTTTTTCTTTCTGTTCCATTTTTTCCCATGAAAATTGTGATAGTTGTTAAAAAATTGCATAGCTCTAACAATCCCAATTCATAACAGTTTATGGGAGAAATATCAGAACATTTTACAGGTAATTTATTCCAAACAGACTTTATGACTTTTACTTTATCATTAAAATGTATCAGTGGACTTGTCGTTGTGCCTAAGATTTTTTATCTTTAAAACTGAATTTTATTAAAGATGTTTTTTCTTCCCAAATGAGTTTTATTAAAACTAAAGCACCAAATGACAAATGTACAGTTGCCAACTTTTACGCATTTTGAATACTAATATAAATGCGTATAATCCACATGCCAGATAAATAAATTTTATACCAGAAATTTTAATTAACAGACAAAGCTATATTTTTACGGGGCAATGCTTTGTAAAAATATAGTTTTGTCTATTAATTAAATTTTCGTATGTAAAGCTGATTTATCTCACCTGCGCAGGAAATCTGCCGCAGATTTAACTACCATAAGCAGGAACATACGATATTCTTATTTAATTGAATAATTTTTGTCTTTAAGTAAGACCAAAAAAAAATAAAAATTAGAAATAAAAAATAAATAAAAAATAAAATCATATAATCGTTTTTATAAAACGTAATGAAATAATGTGTTATATCAATATATATAATGTTGTCCAAAATTAAAGTCACAACCAATTTTATCATCTCTTTCTTTTGCGCCTAATTTCTAAACAAATGAACGTATAAACATAAAATTTCAATGACATGGTCTTTATCAATCTATTAATCGAATTTTATGGAACTTTAACAGAAGCAATGATTTTTAACTGATATTATTTAATTTTTTCTCAAAAGTAAGTTTTCGAAGAAATGAAAAATTTAAGCAATTTTAGAAAAGAAAATTATTTGAGAAATGTTGTTAAAGATGCATGACAAATAGGACAAGATACACAGGTCTTCAAATAATAAAATAAAACTGTATTTTCTTTCCTGTATTCACTTTTCTTTTTCCTTCTTCTTCTTCTTTTGCGAAGAACTTTTTTTAAAAATATACAAATGAACATGAAAATCGGATTAGATATTCTTTATAAACTAATTCATTGACGTTTTTATTATTCTGGTGGCATTCATAGTTCATAAATAAATAATTATAATGTTTAAAAAAGTTTGTTATGGAGGAAAAAAAAAAAGAAAATGAATATGGGATTTGAAATCAATTTTTAATTTCCCATTTAGGGGCATTTGTATCTTCATCTAACTGTAAGGCATCCTTATCACCGTATCTCATTTAACATTCTCTTCTAAAACTGTTTATTTTTTCATTTCTTCCAAAGCTTACTTTTCAGAAAATTTGAATTAATATCAGTTTAAAACTTATTGCTTAGGTTAAAATTCTATAAAATTCTATTAATGGATTGATAAAAAACATGCCATCCAAATTTTATTTTCATACCTTCATTTGTTTAAAAAGTATGCGAAAAAGAAAGAGATGAAAAAACTTTAGTTTTGGATATGAGCGAACATACATTTTTTTTATGATGTGTATAAACAAATTTTCAATTTATTTTTAAAGCGTAAATTACATAAATTTTTAGCATCGTTAAATTAATAAATGAGTTTCATACCTCATTATGCTTAAATTTGTTAATACAACATTCCTACAGTTTTTATGTATACTTTGTTTCACATATTTAAGAAAAAGTATTTGTAATAAAAAGCAAAATTTATTCATTCTTAACCCGTTAGTAGTCGCTATACACAGCGCCACCTATTACAGATTGCGAACTTTTTATTTAACTCTCACCAATAATTTTAAGAAGTGATGTGATCGACGTTCCTTCGATTTTATTTGCGTTTTATGTATATCAAATGCTACTTCTAAAAATTTTTGGTGGCTATTGAATAAAAAAATCTGGCATTATTGAAGGATGGGCGGCAAATCGACCAACTAGCGACTACTAACGGGTTAAATAAAAAGACTACCTCTCTAAAGGGCCAATTTGGTATTGCATGGTAGGTGGACGTCTAGATAGGTTTTATTGTTTGATAAATAAAGAGGCTAAAACTTAAAAAAAAAGTCATGCTAATCTATATGTATACTAATACATTTCTAATATTTTCCCGAGCAGATAGTAACTGCGTTTTGTTCATACCACATTTTTTGTGCAGTTAATTTATATAGTATGTAATTCTGATTAAATAAAAGAAAAATACTCCTTAAAAACATAGTGTGAAAAAAAAGGTGGCAGCTAAAAATGCTCTGAAATAAATTAAAAATGTTGGCATAATTGCTAATTTGCTTCACTATTTCCAACTTGCAAGGACATTTTTATTTAATAATTACCATTATTTTGGAAAAATGATCTTTAATACAGATGATAGTCGATTAATCTAACATACAATCAGAGCTGCCATCTTTTTAATTTATTCCGTAGTATTGTTAGTACCCACCTTTTTTTCACACCACTTTATTTAAATGGTAATTGTCTTCTTATTTAACCATAACTACACATCGGAGAAAATTACAGGTACAAAGAAAGTGGTGTGAAAAAAGGCAAGTATGAACAGTGCTACGAAATAAATTAAAAGTAGGCTCTGCAGATAATTAGAAAAATATTTACAAATAAAAATTAGTGATGGACATTAGCTATAAAATTCCCTACAAATTGTCATCTTTGATCTGCTTCACTAATTTCTAATCCATAAAAAAAAAAAAAAAAAAAAAACTAGATAAATTTATGAAATTAAATTAGTCTATTTAATGTTAATAAGGATTTTATTTTTCCGATATTTAAGAAACAGAAAAGGATTTAGTTTGAATATTGAAATGCATTAAGAAAAAAAAAATATGTATTAAAAAATGATCTTGATAATAGTCATGCAGATGAGATCATTTATTCCCTTTCTTGGATGTGTATTTTTTGTTTACACTAATCTCTCAATCAATCGAGCTTGTTTCCCGATTTGACATGTTTTATAATTTTAATGAATTGAATTCAAATCCGTCTCTGAAGCATGAAAAACAGTTTTTTATTTTATTTTATATATTTTTTTAATTTAATTTTTAATTTTTTTTAAATAAATGCGAAAGTATTTTCAATTTTACTTCTCCTACGATAATATATATATATATATATTGTTTTGATATCCTGTTTTGATAAAATAACCAAATCAGGAACAAAGAAATGATCAGGATAACTAAGAAGACAACGAAATATGGTCTCTCAAACGAATTTAACACAAAAGTATTCACTCAAATTGTAAAAAATAATTAAATTTTAATTCAGTTTGGAATTGTATGTTTGTTTTTTGCTCAACAGTTCTGGATTCTGTTAATTTATACATTTTTATTAAGATAACACAGTTTTTAAATAAAGAAAAAATACATAAGAGGAAAAATTGTTTTTTCTCTATAACGACGCTGATGTATTTTCTATATCTAAAAATGAAAACAAATTTTATTCATACATGTATAGATACATATACAAACACAGGGTGATCAGAAACGTCTAGTCAAAATTTAAAGGAAGTTAGAGAAGACGAATATAGAAGGATTAGAAGTACAATACGTGTTCGGAAACTCTCCGGGAAAATGGTAGAGTGCGCTGTGTAGCGCAGTCGAAACAAGCTGACTATGCGAGAAACCGTCATTCCCCGCTGTGTTTTCATACAGTGTGCAGCACTTAACGAATGCTGAGCCAGCAGATATCCATCTGACATCATAAAAAAAAACTGTTACATTGTCGACATGTTTCGACTACTTGTGCCGTACACAGTGCCCTCTGCCACCTTCACGCGACGTTTCCGGACACTCATTGTACTGTGAAAAATTTTACATTCGTACCCTCTAACCCCTTTTAAATTTTGGCCAGATTTAAAATATATATTTTAAGATATATCTATCTATCTATATATTTATACACCCGCTTCCCCCGTCTTAAGCCATAGTAGCCTTTGCTCCCTTTCATTGTTATTTCAGTTTCATTTGTTTGGATTTCCCCCATACTTTTCAGTTCTTATATTAAATATAGGTATTCATTCCGTATATATATAAGGTAATTCGGGAAGGACGCAAGTTTTTCCTAGCACTTTTATGTGTCCACAGGTGGTAATACTGACCAGCATGTGTGATGAGTCTTGTCCCAGAGAGCACACGGATTGTGAACTTGTCTTAATCTATCGCCTTTAATCGCCATTATTTTGATTCTCGTAAGCATTTAACCGTGTGAGTAAAGCTCCTATAATGCTTGATTGTTCATATTTAAAGTTATAAATAGATGCTTTATTTTAAATACAATATTCCCAATATAAGTGAGTTCCTTACTCTATTACACACACAAGGTAAGTAGAAACGGTGTTAACTTTGCAGCAATACGAAAATAAGCGTGTGTAGAATCTTCACCCCTTACTTGGGGTGATACGCGACATGGCTCAGAAATAAATTAAATGACTTTTAAACTTTATGTTTTATTTTATGCACTGTATATTATAGTGTAAAATATAAACGGAATTAATAATTATAATCAAAATATTGTAATAATTATCATTTTTATAATATTACTTAACAAACTCAAACTTTGAAGTCTTCAGTATAAGGATCTCTCCTGAATACACCTCGGATAAAGGCAACCGCAGTAGGACATGGGACTTCTGGGTTTTTAGCTACTGGGATATAGGGAGGCATACTATTGTAACAATTACAGCTATCGTAGATCACAAGTTGGATCGTACACTCCGCAGCAAAAGTATCCGAGCACTAGCAATAATCCCTGTCTAAAAAAAGTACACTTATTTCTGCTTTGTTAAATAAATCCTTGTAGAATCATGTTCTTAGACAGACTAAGAACATGACTCAACAAGGATTTATTTACCAAAGCAGAATTAAGTGTACTTTTTTAACACGGGGATTATTGCTAGTACTCGGATACTTTTGCTGCGGAGTGTACGATCCGACTTGTGATCAACGATAGCTCGGATTGTTACAATAGTATGCCTACCTTATCCTTATAAGCTACAAGCAATCCCAGATCATGAATATGCTTTCTCTGATGGTTCCAGCAATGATGCAGCTGTTGCCTTCACAATCGGCACGTGTGACAATAGGCCTACCCCAGCAGTTGCTTCCACGAACAGAGCAAAAAGCGGTTGACTGTCACCAGAAGTTGCCTCCACCAGCACAGAAAAGCCATTGTCTCCTCTAGCCTTGCATATCGAATTCAAGAAATGGTAGCACGAAGATTGCAGTGGTGATCATTTGCACTAAATTAAATATTGTGCAGGCTAACATTCAAACGTGTAACCTTATTAGTTTTAGCAAAGTAAATTTCCCAAAATTTATTTCAGTTTACAAATTTGTTTGTTTCTCCATAATTGATCTTAATTCACTGGTTATTTTCCAATGTTTGCCTCATTTTTGTTATTTATTGTACCGTTGCATCTTTATTCATAACTGGTGACATTTTCCCTGTATCTATGGGGGAAGATGCCACAATAACACTAGTTTGTTTAACATTAAATTTGTCAATTGTGTACACACACAGACTGGAAAAGGAATTAATAAGCATGCATAATTAATTAAACATTGAAGAAAAAGGTGTATTTTTTTTCCATTATCATTTTATTGCAAATTTTGGCTTTACTAAGCAAAACACCCTTATACATGGCGTCTTCCCCCGATTTACTTTATATATATATATATATATATATATATATACAGTGAAAATTAATGTGAATATAAAAAATAAAAAAATAAAAAAATAATAATAATAAGGTCCTTCTAAAAATTAAATATTATTGCTTTCTCTGAAATAAGAAAAAAGAAAAAAAAAAGCAGATAATATTAACGTTTATACATTATTTATTGTAAAAATTCAATAAAATTTCAGCATGTGTAAAAATCATACGGCCACAACACAAAAGCACAATCTAACGATTTAAAAAAAAAAAAAAAAAAAAAAAAAAAAAAAAACAATTATTAATACTTTGCCGAGTCCCCTTCATTCTTAATAATTCCGGATGTCCTCATTTTAATGGAATTTAAATTCTAATAAACATTCTAATTAAATTCTAATAAACAACTACATGCAGGACTCTCAGCGCTCCTAAAATGTCACTCACATTTTATCATATTGTCACCACTTTCCTTAATGAAAAATGTTTCTGGAATATTTTTCAATATTTTAATGCTAAAATATTAGGTAATAAAATATTGCTTTAAAATAGTGGTGACAATATAATAAAATGAACGTAAAATTTTAGGAACGTTGTGGGGCCTATACATGTGAAAAATCGTGTGTAAAAACCTGTTTCATATTTTGTCGAAAAAGGATCGATAGATGGCGCCAGTAATATTCATTACTCCAATGATTCTTCATTCTTTGTGACAAAGTCACGAAACACGAAACGTCACTCTTTCGTAAAAAATAAAGAATGTCAAATTTTTGAGAGTGAGAATAGTGTTTTCTCATCTTTATTGGTTATTATTGGTTAATTGATTATTGGATATTATTGGTAACAAACCAGTGGTCAGCTTTCTAAGGAATGCCGTTCTTACTCCAAAATTTTTAGAAAGTATATATCTTTGCAACAAGAAGTACGGTTCGTTTTTAAGCTCTAATTGTAATCCTAATGCATTCAAATCATTATATGAACAGAAATATGAATGTGGTTCTGAGATAAAAGGAAAATGGTCATTGCCTTTTTTTCAGCTTTTTATCTACTAAAGAGCAAGAAAATTGTCAATATATCACTATGGACGATTTGACGAAGTTCTCACTACCTGTATTGAAATGCCGTTGAATATTCGGATAAATATTTATTTGAGTAGGAAACTAAAAATACATAGATAAATGGAACGCTTGTTATAAGAGACACTTTAAAAAAATAAAGTATCAAAATTATTTCTAATACATTTTTTTAAATCTAAAGAAATATTATGAAGAAATTATTTCTTTTAATATTATATAATACATGCATGGGATTAAAGGGATGGTGGACGTTATAAACCTCTTTCGAAAGTTATTGGCTTAAAAAAAAAAAAAAAAATGCATGTATATACATTGAAAAGTAAAAGTATTAGCTACAGTCGGTAACAAAAGTGTCCGAACACTAGCAAAAATTCCTATGTAAAAAACGTACAGTTCGTACGGTTTTGTTAAAGAAATCCTTATCGAATCATGTTCTTACACTGACTAAAAACATGATTCGGCAAGGATTTATTTAACAAAACCGTATGAAGTGTACTTTTTTTACATAGGAATTTTTGCTAGTGTTTGGACACTTTTGTTACTGACTGTAAGTATACATCATATTTCACATATTTAATGTAATATTATTTGTCTAACACTAGTAGTAACATAGCAGACATGCCAACATTCTAATTTTTTCTGTAGTATTGTTAGTAACCACCCTTTTTTTCATACCACTTTTCTTAAAGGGCCTTTTTCTTCTTATTTAATGGTAATTTTTATACTGGGAAAAATTTCATTTCAAATGTGGGAGGAATATATTAAAATGTTGGCATGACTGACATAGTTGCTAACCTGAAATGGATTTTAGCATTAGAACATTACTTAAGAAATTCATTAAAAATATTTAACATTTAAATTTATTTTCCATATTTTAATCTTTCATCTTTATTTTTTACTTCATTAAGGTTTCAGTTTTAAGTATAAGATATTTAAATTTTTTTTTTGTAAATTTATATGTAGTAAATAAAAGAAACTTTACATAGTTTACCAGTTTAGATATAGTCGATATGTAAATTTAGTGATAAATAATGAAAGTTTAATATTTACGCATTTTAATAAAAGATACATTTTTAGAACAAATAAATTGGAATTACATTTCATTTATGTAATTTCCATGCGTGTATTAAAAATATAACTAGTTTAAAAAAAAAAAAAGAAGAATTGCTAAATATGTAATAGTTAGATTAGTTGAGACAACTAAAACTCGTATTCCTAAAAATAATCACCAGAATAATGAAACTAGATATCATTGTTTGCATAAAAACATTAAATGCTAGCCCATAATGAAAATAAATCGTGTCTACATTACATCTTGGTTGGACCACACCCAACTCATTTTTATTTATTACTTTTTAGTACTACTTTATGATTTTAGGCGGAGGACTATTTGTGTACTTTTATGCTTTATGATACGTACAAAATCTTGGAGGTCACCTAGAAGAATAACATAGATAGAATTGGTGATAAGCATTGCATTGCAATAAAAAGTGCTCCATAATTAATACCTTATAGTTAAGTACTTCAAATGGCAAATTTGCAAATTTTTTCTAGAATAATGTAAAAAAATATTAGAGATACAATTTAATGCAATAAAGTTTTGTTTGTTCTGAAAAAAAGAAGAGTTCTTCATTAGCCCAAATAGATATTTTAATTTCACATTTAAACTGTACCAGTTTTCTTTTCGTAAAATTATTATTATATTATATCAAATATTAAAGAAGACAAAAAAAAAAAAAAAAAAAACATAAATAAACAAATTAATAAGTTAATTTACAATTGTGATATAGAAATCCCATATTTTTAATGAATTTTTTCCATTTATTTAAATTTAAATCAATATTAATGTTTTATATAATAATATATTCGTGCATACAATAATAGTCTTTAATTTAACCGCTGAATCCTTTTCCTCTCAATAAAATAAAATAAAAAGTATGTGGAAAAGAAAATCTTGCTGTAATCAAAAACCTCATTCTTTCATTTCGGTGTTAAAAGAATACCACATGGCCATTCTTATTTTCTGCGTAAATCAAAGTTTAATGGCTAACATACTTTTAATCTGTTTCTCAAAATTATCCTTGAAAAAGAATTAATTACATTTCTTTCCTATGTATTATTTGCCGTATGTGGTTTTCAGTTCTCATACTAAAGTTTGGCATAAAACTCGGGTTAATGTAATATGGTAAACCTGCGCGCTGCATTCAAAAATTATTAACTAAATGAATATACAACGGATCTAAAGAAACCGTTGTTTGGGCGATCTTTGCGGCGAAATATTGTGTGCCAACATGTTCATGATTTTCGATTTTGGCTAAAAATTTGGACACTTTCTCACTGATCACCGTCAAGAAAACATCTCTTAATACTGGATTAAGATCGCTCTCTCTCTCTCTGTTTTTGCGGTTCCCAAACAGAATGCACTGTTATTTAAACTGGATTATCGTGCCACTATATATTTTCCTGATGTTGTCTTACAGCTCTTTTGGATCGCTAAATAAAAAGCATTTTTTTGAATTGTCATTCAGGAGTGTTTCTTCACGGCCATTTGAAAGAAATTATCGAACCGGGACTTTCTATGATTCAAATAAATTTCATCCAGCAATTATCAATATTACAACAATTGTAATTCTTACTATGTATTTTAGCTCTCTAACTTTTTTCTTCTGAACTGAATCCTTTAATATTCCTAATAAATAACATTCAATAAAGTTTAAAATGCTAAGTTTATCTAATGATACAGTGTAATGCAGCATCATATTATTTTTGAAAAAGGGAGAAATTGTATAAAACTATTCCCTTTATTACAAAGTAAATTAAATTTTAAAATCAAAGTTTTGTCATATTTAATTTCCAAGTAGATCTGTGAACGTGAGTGGATGTCGCCTTTTTTCTTTACGGGAATTATTTTTTCTTCTCTACCTGGATTTAGAATAAAAAATTATTATACTGTAATACTATCTATCTATCTAGTGTAGATCGTTTAATCTTCAGATTTAAGACTTCATAAATTATATAATTTTTTTCTAAAGTCAACTATTAACTCTTTTTTTTTTTTTCTTTTTAATATATACTATTTTTTTAAAACTATGAGTAATAATTTATAGCGGTTTTAACTAGTTGGTTGGTTGGCTGGTTGGGTTTAACGTCGCACTAGTGGGTTTAACGGCGACGGTCTGGGACGTACGCAATTTTGGTCCTCCACGGAGGGGATGGCTCCCTCGCTTCGGCGACCCCCAGACGCTTTCAATCGAAAAAGCATTTTATCTTATTACATCTATCTTTATCATTAAACGAAAGCAAGAGAACATCTCTTTGGAAAGGACACATATACTGATTAGCAGGTCTACTCGGCGTTGCCCAGGTTAAACCAATGAAAGAACTGAACGAAAGTGTAAAATGGAAAGAAAAATGCATGAAACATTTCCCGAAGTCTTTAATAGAAAATATTATAAATAAATAAATAAATAAATGCAAAAGGTACAGCTTTAGTATGGGAAGCCCTTGGCGACTTTAAATATTTTTGGCCATTTTTGTGATGAGTTGAAATGACTTTCGCAATTGCGTAACTAAAAGTGTTGGCGAGAAACGTCCAAGCTACTTCGATGCCAAATTTCAAATTTTCCAAAGGGGTCAGATACTAAAGCTGTTCCACACACAAAAAAAAAAATCTTAATAAAATCCTAATTATGACTAATTACAATTAAGGTGAGAACATAAAAGAATCTCATAAGGATTTTTTGTTACTTTATCCAGGTTACTTGTTTACTTTATACGCCGGAAATCTATTTTTCTAGTTTAGGGATTTAGAAAACGTCCTCTTACTTGTTCTAGATTTAAGCGGTATATATTTTTTCTCAGTATACTTGTGAGAAGATATATTGATTAAATTTTTGTTCGTATAAACTGGTAGGTGGCGCTGTTATATAAAATAATTTATAAGAAAGCATTCTGTTCGTAAAAATTTTCGACTTCCGACTTTCTACGAATTTACACGTTTTGATATGCCCTAAACATAATTTGACCATTATTAAGAAATGACTTTCTGTGTGTGTGTGCGTGTATGATGCGTTAGCAAAATTTTGTTTCTCATGAACCAACAGAGTGAATTTAAGCAAAATTGATATTTGATTAGACCTTAGTGCTGATTAGCTTTTGGAATGTGTATCACCCAATAGGTGGCGCTGCTATTCTGAGGTTCGACCCATTTCAGTAAAGATTGTATATCAACTTCTGTAGTGTATAAACACGTCAAATTTGGTATAGCGAGTCGTATTAATCCTGGACGATAGGACCCATGCCCCAGCCCGCCCGGTTCCCGCTGTTCAATGTATTTTTCTAGTCAACTTTGTCCCCTTATTACTTCCGGTGTGATTTTTTTTTTTTTTTTTTTTTTTAACACACTTGACATTGTGAGTTTTTTCGCTTTTCTTTCCATGCTATTCCTATGGGGTTTTTAGCTTTTTTTCCCCTCCCCTTGGGGAGGCTGAATGTTGCCAATTTATACGTGTGACTGTCATGATGTCTAGTTGTACACCTGCAAGTGTCGTCTTAACACGAGCTCTCGTTTTAGAGATATAAGGGACTTTACACGATTTTTCGTGACGTCTGTATGTGTGTGTGTGTGTGTCTGTCTGTGTGTGCGTATGTCGCATAACTCAAAAACGGTTGGACGTAGAAAGTTGCGAATTGGTACATAGGTTTGTTATAACATCTAGTTGTGCACCTCCCTTTTTGGACTTTGTATGATTTTCCGTTTTGGGGATATTTAGGAAAATTAGGTTCATAATGACCAAAAATACATAGGTTTTGGCCATAATGTATCAAAAAACGGTAATAACTCAAAAACGGTTTGGACAAATCTTGCAATTTAACTGACTTCCCGACTAGCTAGACATTTGAAACTTTCAGAAAAGCTCAGAACACGTTGACAATGCATTTTTTAAATATTTTTAGCCAACTGTTTCCGATACCTGCTGCCTTCAGCAACGTTTATGTGATTGAACAGAAAATTTATTTAACTAACTTCCCGACTAGCTAGACATTTGAAACTTTCAGACTAGATCAGAACACGGTGAAAATGCATTCTTTTAATACTTTAGGCAACTGTTTAGGGTCCCTGCTACCTTCGTCAGCGTTACCAGTACAAATCTTGCAATCTGTTTTTAACTAACTTTTAGAAAAGCTCAGAACACGGTAATAATTCATTTTTTAAACTATTTTTCCCCTCTTTTTCTACATTCTAAAGTGTAAAATTAAGTTGCTTCATCTTGAGTGAAAATCGACTGACACGTGGCGCTGCTGTACTGAAGTTGAATTCTGTTTACGAAAAGGCAATATCTCAGCTTCTATAATATATAAATGCGGCAAAGTTAATATGTGAAATTGATAATATGTAAAACCATGCTGATTCATTTTGGGTGCATATCGGACGAAATGTGGCACTGTTATGCTGCAATTAATTTCCATTAACTGAAAAGTTAAAACTCAACTTCTATGTATATATATGAAGCGAATTCGGTATGTATTTTATTTATTTATTTATTTACTTTTTTTATATTTAGTCTAAGTACACCGAAATTTTAAATTTTTATATATATTATTTAAATGCACGAGGAATTTGCACGTTTTCTAATTTTATCATTAAATGATAGAACATGAAAAATAGTAAGGGTAGAACATGTGTTTTTACTTTCTCTTACCCATAAGGTAGAGAAAGTATTGTTTTTGGGTCAAATTTTCGAACGCGAGATTTTGTTATATTTACACGTTTTGAGGTCCCCTGAATACGAAAATCATGTTTTTAGCAAATGGTCTGTGTGTCTGTGTGTGTGTCTGTGTGTCTGTGTGAGTGTCAGTCTGTTATCAGCATTTCTCAAAAACAAATTATGGCAGAAAGTTCAAACTTGGTATTCTAAATGTGTATCATATAGGGATGCTACAGTAAGCTTTTCGTTAAGATAAAGCAAATGGTTCGTGTACAGGGACAATCAAGAGAATTCTAATACATTACGTCTATGGGGGAAATTGCAGGTAAGTAGAGTTTAACGTCTATAGACTGCACTAAACCAAATGAAACGAACATATATTTTTTGTAATAGAGATAGTTAACTGTGAAAAAAATTTTGTGTATGTAGGAGCCTCGCCTCCCCCCCTGGGGGGAAGTCCCCCCTCGAGGGGAGTAAATTTTCATGATGGGTATCATTCAAAAGAGCTTGCGAATACCTTTAAAACGAATGGTTGAACTATAAATCTGTGATAATTTAAAACAAAGTTATAGATTTTTTTTTTTTTTTTAACGAAAAATTTTTTTTATTATTATTATTATTATTATTATTATTATTATTTTTAAATATTGAGAGTAAAATGGACTTTTTTGGATATTTAGTGTTACACTACCTCTCTAATATGGAAATCGTCTGCATTATCATACAAAATAATTTTTTTAAATAATAATTTTAATAAATAATTTTTTAAAAACAGAATAATTTTTTAATAACCGAATTAAATTCTATATAAATGTAGGTGCATTAATGAAACGGGGGGTTGAGGGGGGCGGTAGCCCCCCTCACACAGAACTAATTATCGTATAAAACTCTTCTGAAGCCTAATTTGAATTGTTTAGCATAGGTTTACATGACAGTTCTCGTTATCTTACCTCTTAATCTGCAACCTGTATTTATAGTATTAAATTTCAGGGTAAGAGAAAGTCGTGTGAGTGACACACCAGATTATTTCATTTTGAATCGTGGTTATTAATTTCTGGTAGCTTAAATGACATACTATTTACCGTGTCCTGAAAACGCAGCAGAATACATATGACGTCACACTGTATGAAGACGAAACGAAATCCTCTCCTCTCTCGTAAGCCTCAGCGTAAAAATCAGCACACCGCTGATTTCGTGTGATGTTTTTCAGCGCTTCTCTTTTTAAAATATTCTTTTTATTATAATTGAGATTACACAATCTTATTGGAAATACTGTATCGTGCGAGTCTGCCCAAATATAACACCAATTTTACAAGGAGGAAAAATGTCTTTAGCTATGGAGAAAGATGATAAAGCTAAACCCACAAATATTTGAAAAAAAAAAAAATAAATAAAAATAAAAATGCCTTAAGGGGCTTATTTACGCATTTCAAAAATACTGAAAATATCTTGATATTTATATGATTTTGTATAGCCATATGACATCTACAAAGGTTTATAAACAATAATTTTTTTTTCTATTTATTATTAAATAAATAAAATGTAGAATCATCCAAGGAATGACATGCGCAATGTCACTGCTCTGAATTTAAAATTTATAGAGCTTTATTGAGTACTCTGTGTAAGTGATTGAAATTGTTTGTATATATATATAGAGAGAGAGAAAGAGAGAGAGAGAGAAAGAGATAGATAGTAGCAAAAAGAAGTAGAATAGAAAATAAACAAATGATTAAATGATTATATCGCCATAAACAACTCACAAAAGTCCAAAAGTTTATTAGTTAATTAAAATAATTTGACCAGTAATATTTTAAATTAGATATGAAAAGAAGAAGAATATTAACTTTAAAATAATTCCAATGAGAATACAAACTATGTATACATTATATAAAGCAGCGTTTAAAAGATTGTAAACAAGAGTTTTCAATTTGAGCTAATAATAACACACACATGTGTGTCGTGTGTGTGTTATTGTTAGCACGGCTTGCGCTTAGTTTTCTTTTCATATTTTAATGGTAGTGTACGTTCTATCTATAAGTAGTGCAATAGATTATTTTACTTACCATCACTCAAATATGAATAACGTTCAACAGAAGATTTAAGACCCCCTGAAACCATATAGACCAACAAAAATAAAATTTCATCAAATAAAATAAAACCAAATTTATCTGTGAAGACTTTTTGTTAATTATTGAAACAATTAATTTTATTTTATGATTTCTGAAACAATAAATTTTATTTATTTATATTTTATTTAATTTAATTTAACACCAAACTTACCTTAATATTATTCCTAGATAGTTAGTTGCTATTTAAATAATGTTGCCTGTACTTTAAAACGACATAAAACCAAAGCAAAAGAATCAAACAAGCAATGAGAAAATAAACAAATCAAACATTTTTTTTTTTTTTTTTTTTGGACAAAACATTTTTCAATTAAGAATAGATATTTTATCTATTTATGATAAAAATATTATTTTCGGGTGGAATTTTTAAACTGGGTTTTTGCTATAATTACACGTTTTGGAGTTACCTTATTTCAAAAAGCAGGTTTTTAGCTGTGGTGTGAGTTTCTCAGCCAGTAATCAGTTAAACTCAAAAACAGGTGTTATAGCAGGAAGTTTAAATTCATTTTTCTAGGTTTGGTATCACACGATGATAGTCATTCTTGAAACTTTTCATTGAGATCGGACAAATAATCTGTATGTATGTATTCATGTAAGGGCGGAATTTATCTTTAATATATTTTACCAATTAAACTACATTAATGCACACTATAATTTTCTATACTAAAGATGATAGAATATATATATATATATATATATATATATATACATTAAAATGCATTTTCTATATACAATATTTTATGAAAAGTATTCATCATTCGTAGTGTGAGTGCCAAATTAAATTACTGTTAATACTAATATAATGGATTTTTATTTATTTTATTTATTATTTTTTTTAAAGAAATAGTTATTTTAAAAGAATATATATATATATATATATATATATATTGTTTTTTCTTAATAAGAGATTTTTTATGATAGAATGAATCTACTTAAAGTACTTGTGTAAAATTATTATTTTCACATTTTTAAAGCTTTTAGCGCCAGCTTCGTTTGCACTTAGTTTTGTTTTCCTATTTTAATGGTAGCGTACGTACTATCTATAAATAGTGCAATAGAACTGTTTATTTACCATCACTGATACATGAATAATTTAAAATAATTTCCCTTTCTCCACTTCCCTTTTTCCACCCTTGATTTAAACAAATGACCTTGATAAAAATCTAAATAATTCCAGTATCTAGAATATAGTAAAAAAAAAGGGGGGGGGTTGTCTGCTTAAGAGGTAATTAGCAGATTAATACTAAAAAATTTTTGGAAAAAGAAAAGAAAAGAAAAGAAAAAAATAATAAAATCAACGCTTTTAATGGAATATTTTTCAGAAGAATGACAGAAAAATAATATAAAATTAGAGAAAAATTAACGTAGTTTTATTAGAAAAACAACTATCTATAACTGTTTTGCCATTTCCCTTTAATAAACATTTTTTTTTTACTTAAAAAAAAAAAAAAAAAAAAGTAACATTTTAGTAATCGAAGCAGATTAGGTATTAAAAGAAACAGCTGAACTATTATTTCTTTTCAAAAGATAAACAAAGTCACGGCATACAGAATTATCATAAAGATCGAAGTTAAAAATTAAGAAAAGACTTTTTTTTTTTTTTTTTTTTTTAAATATCACTTAATAGACAAATCGTCGCTGCTAACAAAATAACATTGACATGCCATGTACAGTGTACAGTACAATAGGATCTCCGGTTGCACTTAGTTGCAATGCTAGATTCTTTCGCTTCGGAAGAGTAGAGAGTCATAAAGTGTGACGTCACGTCGAAACGCATCCCTTTTTGGAATCGGGCGGTTTGCGCCGAATTTTAAAGTTAATTTACAAACGATTGATACATTTTCTTGGATTTTTAAGAACATTTTTGGAAACTGTGGGTCTAAATCTATCAGAAAAAAGTAAATTTGATTAATTTCCCCATGTGTGCAAATTCCCTATTGAAAAATTGGTCGAATTTCGACCACTGAGCGATATTACTAACAATAAATATCCAAGGAGAGTCAATTTTATTCTCTGCAAATAGAAGTTTTAAAAATGCGTTTTCTTTTCTCTTCTCTCTCTCTCTCTATCTATCTTTTTGTTCTAAAAGTGATAAAAACGATAACTTCTCTTTGTTAATTGTCCAAAATCGATGGTTCAATCATTCTTTTTAAAGGTTTTGATGAGTTTTTTTGAAAGACACCTATAATGAAAATCTCCCCTCGCTGCCCCTTGGAAGAGAGGAGGAAGCGATGCTCCTACAAATAAATAATAATAATAATAATAATAATAATAATAATAATAATAATAATAATAATAATAATAATTCCACTAAATAATTCACTTTTACTATTATGGATATTTCTTTTTAATTTCATAATGATTCGTTAAAAATAATTCTCATTATGCACATTTATGCGAAATTTCGTCCTTTACCACTATGTTAAAAATTTAGAAAAAATGGAATGGCAGTGCCACCTGTTGAACGGTTTTTGCCAGAAGTTCATAGGAATTAATTCATATCAAGGTCCAACTACTTATCAATTTGTATGAATTTCTGTGGAGTAGCTCCTAAGATACAGTTGTCACAAAATTTTGTTACGCACACACAAAGACTAAACATTTTCTAAAAATGGTTAAACCGTGTTCTAGACCTCTCAAAACGTCTAAATCCATCATAAGCACAAAGTCTAAAATTTTTACGAATACTCTCTTCTACCGAATATACAAGAAATTAAAAAAAATAATAATAATTTTCATATATATATATTATTTCTATTACCATTGACTTTCTAATTACAAGATATTATTAAAATTATCATATTTCATTTAATTTGTATGTATAATGGAAATTGAATGGTTGTTGTTTGCCTTTACTTCTTACAAATAAACTTACATAAATTCGTTTTATCTTAAAATAAATTCACTTAGATTATTCTTTTCATATCTAGATTAAAAAAATACTCGTCAAATTTTTTAAATATTTTAATTTAGTTAACTCATAACCGAATAATAATTACAAAACTTTGAATAAACACCATTAAATGCAGTAGACTGGCAACAATTGTTTTGGGTCCAAAGAACACAGGACTCTTCGTCAGGCGAACAAAGTAGACATGAGTGCTGCAGGCAACGCGTGCACAGCTTTGGTGCGTTGTTGCTTTGATTGCAGCACATTGTTCGCCTGACGAAAGGTCGTGTGTTCTTTCGACCCGAAACAACTGTTGCGATTTTATTGCATTTTATGGTGTTTATTCAAAGTTTTATAATTATTACTTTAAAACGCCAGTTTTGTGGTGCTTTCTTATCTTATACTATTAAGTGAGCAATATTTGTATATTTCACTGTTCTCGAAAACGGTAGCTTGGACAGTCACGAGATTTATCACAAAGGTGCCCCCGAAGGGTCATCGTGCACATCGAAGTCAGAATTTCGAATTTTTGATTAGTTTTTTCTTAATTAATTAAAATGTGAAAATAATAACCTTCTAATTTCTGATAAATAAGCCTTTTAAATTTTAACATTTTATCCATAATTTAATTGTTGCCAATTTTTTTTTCGACAAAATAATAATAATAATAAAAAAAAAAAAAAAAACGTACATTTATTTAAAATGAGGAAAATAAATCAGAAAAATTAGAAAATAAATTAGAAAATAAATTAGAAATATCAGTCGCATCGTTACAAATAAGATACCAAATGAAAGGGAAAATTTTTGTAAATCCGATGCATTAAACAGCTTATCAATCGGATGATTAGTTTTTCTTAATTAATTAAAATGTTAAAATAATAACCTTCTAATTTCTGATAAATAAGCCATTTAAATTTTAAAATTTTATCCATAATTTAATTGTTGCCAATTTTTTTTGACAAAATAATAATAATAATAATAATAAAAACGTACATTTATTTAAAATGAGGACAATAAATGAGAAAGATTAGAAAATAAATTAGAAATATCAGTCGCATCGTTACAAATAAGATAGCAAATGAAAGGGAAAATTTTTGTAAATCCGATGCATTAAACAGCTTATCAATCGGACAATTAGACTTTTTTAAAATTAACTAAAGTATGAATTTTAGGTGGCAACAGCAGAAGATTGTATGGAAACCGTTAGGAGAAAAAAAATGAAAAATCTGCTTCACATTAAGTCACATGATTTTTAAGTGGAATTAAAAATTGCAGTTTTCAAATTCTTTTAAATTTTCTCTCATGAACACAAAAATATAATATACAGCCTGTACCCCACAAGACCAACTTGCATTTCAAATTTCATCAATTATTTTGGTTAATAAACAAAAGTTATTATTATTTTTTTCAAATTAAGTTTTATTCTATCTTCGAAAAGATTTATGTGATCATAGATATAATAATATATATAGATCTATCATCCCCATATTATCGTACAAAGATTTTTTGAAGCCGAAAAAAAAAAGATTTGGAATCAGCCATTAAGTGGTATTGAAGGAAAAAAGGAAAAAAAGAAGAATGAATTTGAAACTATATCTGGAGCTTTTCATTCACCTTTAGTAAATAAATTATTCATGAATTTTATTTGCTATAACATTCGCGTGTATTCCCGTGTGTATTCACTCGGGGAAAGACTGCCATATTTTGGTAAAATCACCGTTTTTTCTCGAGTGAAAAGGAATCACTTTTTTCTCCCCAATGATCAATCTATATATTATTACTATATCTATGTATGTGATACGATACATTAATAATTTGGGTTTTAAAAGTTTTTTTTAAATAGATTGTTTAAACTCTATGAACCATACTTTTTATTTTATCAGTTTCATTAACAGATCCTGCTGGGCGATTTTTTAAATTTTGGTGTTGAAGTACACCGAACGTTTTTCGACAAGAAGTTTAATATAGCAACAGCCATTTTAATCTAAGTAGCGCATCAAATACACTCATGTCCATAAATTAAGGATAATTCAGATTCACACTGAAATCGAACTTTAATGCAAAAATTTCACCTGTAGAAATACCACACACATCTTTAAGAGTAATATGCAAATTATAGGAAGCCATCAGATGACTCCGATATGGTGTTACAATGACGAAAGTGTAAGAAGGGGGTAGATAAGGAATGGGAGCAAAGAAGGAAAATTCTTCACAAGCGTTCTGTGTGCCGCTCAGTGACACAACCAAAAGGTTATGACACAGAGGACGCATGCAGATAATTTTTTACGTGGTAGAATTATCGGCCGACTAGAATGTGGGCGTACTCAGATAGAAGTATCGGGGGAACTTAGAATCGTCCAAAATGTCATCTCTAGGCTTAGGCAACGATTCTAAAATGATGGAAATGCCAGTCGGCGTTACAGTACTACTCGGCCCCGAGTTACAATGCCGAATGACCACCGGTATTTTGCAGTAACTCCCAAAATAAGCAGGTAAAGCCCAGCATCAGACCTGTCTCGTCAGCTGTCTGAAGCCACGAGTGCCACAGTTTCAAGACAAACCGTGTACAGACGTTTCGGAGATATTGGTCTATATGCTCGCAGGCCTGTTAGATGTGTTCCACTCAAGGCAATGCACTGTGCCAGCGGTTAACTTGGAGTAGAGAACATGCACTGTGGACAGCGGCACAGTGAGCTTGTGTGATGTTTTCCGACGAGTCCAGGTTTAGCTTGCAGTGTGATTCACGCCATACTTGCATATGTAGAACGTCAGGTACCCGTTACCACCAAAACAACATCATTGAACGACACCATTACTGTGGGGCAGGAGTGCTCGTTTGGGGAGGGGAGAGTGATTGTGCACCAGAACAGATCTGCATGTTCAAATCGGAAGAATGATAGGCCAAATTTATCGGGACATCATTCGGGAACAACATGTACGTTTGTTTAGGGGTACCATGAGCCCAGAATTTGTGTTTATGGATGAAAATGCGTGTCCTCACCGTGCAAACGTTGTACACGGATGCCTACAATCTGAAGCTATCACCCGCATGGAATGGCCAGCATTCTCACCTGACTAGAATCCGATAGAGCATGTGCAGGACATGCTTTTCCAACGGGTTGTAGTCCGTCAACCACCTCCTACATGTGTACCGGAACGTCGGAGAGCATTGCTTACTGAGTAGAGTAATCTTCCCCAAGACCAGATCAATAATTTAATACTCAGCATTCCTAGGCGTTGTAAGGACTATATTTCGTTATCTGAGAGACATAGAATGTATTAACCATCATACCAACCATGTAATGTTAAGTTTTTGTAAGGGAGATATTTTTTGCAATTGCTTCAGGGAGCAAAAATCGTAGTTTTTATAAATGGTATCCTACATAAACCACCCTTTTCTGTTCTTGATCTTTTGTTTAATAAATGGACTTTATGAATAAGTCACGTTTGTTTTGCTTCTGAACCTTTATTTGCCTCAGCTAGCATTATCCTTAATTTATGGACATGAGTGTATATAAAAACATAAATGATTTATTTTTACACAAAATTTACAGAACAAATGCAGTTTTAAAGATAGGAAATTTATTTCAACAAGCACTATTTTAAACCTAAAAACCATTAAAAATATAAGCAGAATATAAAGGATTCTTATGTATAAACAAAAAAGAGTCTGATAAAATTATTAGCAAAATAGTCTTCCCCTTTTCATACAAAAAAAAAAAAAAAAAAAAAAAAATCCATCGCTAATATGGCGACAAAAATTCAAAAGCCGCCATTGGAGCGACATAATAAAGTTGTGTAACACGATAATGTTTGTTAAGCCTCTGTGTGTTACTGCACTTGCACGCTGTCAAACAGAAATATTTGAAACATTCAAATTAATATTTAAATAAATAAATAAAAATATGTTTAATGGGAAATATATATAACCATAAAAAGATTAGTTGTCTAAAATACAGCAGAAATAGCGCTCATAGCATATTGTTACAAGGGATTAAGTCTTATTGTTACAATGGATTAAGTCTAAAATGGTGGCAAAAATTCAAAAACCGCCAAAGAGAACTATATTAAGGCTGTACTATCAGGTTTACAGCCCATGAATTATATATAAACACAAAAAATTGTCTCATGCGACAGACGTAGCCAGTCACAGCATATTGTAATATTTGGCGTGAAATTGCTGTCATTTAATGGTTGATTGGATAAACAAAATAAACATATGAAATAACGTAAAAGCAAATATTATGTTGTCTAAACCCATTTACATTTGAGTCCAGTCCGAATTACATGTGAACAACACGTATAGTGTTGTTCACATGTAACTGGGATTCAAATATAAAAGGGAAACTCCAATTTTTTCGATACTATCTATTTCGAAACTGTTATATAATAAGCACCTAAATGGAAGCTCATTGGTAAACTATTGTCGCAGGTAATAGGGACAAGCGCCCGAGTTGCAGTGGATGACCAAATCGCTGCGGAATGCAGCAGGAACCTGGAGCGAGCTTTTGAACAATTTCAGTAATTTATTTTATTTTATTTTTATAAAGCTATATAGAAAAGAGTTTCCTTTAAATTTAGTGGCCAGCGAAGCGGGCAAAGCCTGCTAGTTATTAATAACAGAGTAGGCTTTTATCGATTGTTGTGGTAAATTAAACATATGTTTATTTTCCATTATATTTCTTATTGTTATGAAATATACATGCTTACAATTAAAATTAACATTGCTGCATATGCGATAATATTTTGATTGCATTTTGGAAAATTATTATCTTTATTCTTTACCTTGGTAAATACGTTTTAATCAACATTATAAAATACGTGAATTTCATGTATTTTATTTTTTGTCATGTGAAGGCTAATACAAATTCTTTCATATTATACACTATGCCAATAGCTTAATTTGCGTTAATTCTACGTGCATTAATTCTAATTTTATTTGTATTACATTTGACTTCTTAATTATTACTATATGTTATTAAAATTATCATGTTTCATTTAATTTGTATGTATAACGAAATATGATTGGTTGTTGTTTGCCATTATTTCTTACAATTGCCTTAAAATGATAATAAATATACTTACTTAAATTCTTTTTATCTCAAAATAAACTCACTTAGATTCTTCTTTTCACATTTAAATTAAAAATACTGTCAGATTATTTAAATATTTCACTTTAGTTAACTAGTAACCGAATAGGTTTTTGTGAATTGTTGTGGCAAATTAATCATCTGTTTATTTTACATTATAATTCTTATTGTTATAATATATATGTATAGAATTTTGATTAGAATTAAGGTAGATTTCTGAATTTGGACTTTTTAATGAAATTTCTCTCTCTCTCTCTCTCTCTTTTTTTTTTTTTTTTTTCATAAATTTTTCAAATTTCATATTTATCAAACACTTTTGAAAATACCTTAAAATGTGTTAAATCAACATAAACTTAGATCATATCATTTTTTTTTTAAACGTACGTTATAGAACAGTTTTGAAAATAAGGAAAGGAGTACACAACTGTCAAAAAACTTTAGTTAAAAAAAAAAAAAAAAAAAAAAAAAAAAAAAAAAAAACGAGAACAATCATTAACGCAGGGATGGCTAAAAAGAATATTTATTATTATTATTTATATATATATATATATATATATAAATATACTAGCTGTTACCCGCGACTTCGTTCACGTGGAACTTTTTATGTGTATGTGTGGGAACTGACGGTTTGATCATAATATGTAATGTAATGAAACCTTATCATTGTGGTGCTGTGCAAAACAGAGTCTGATAAAGTATACTAAAAAAAATTGTAACTCATTGAAAGATCTACGGGAAAAATATACAATTTATTTTATTCTAATACCGATCTGTATACAACATTAAATGACTTATTATTTTCCGTCAGCACATGCAAGTTCTGGGCACTTGAAACACGTGAACAACCAACATATAATTGACCGTGTGAAAAGCATGAAGTTCCTAAATGAATGCCTGTCACTTTTAAGGTTTGGGCCTGGGATTTGTTGATCGTCATTGTAAAAGCCATCTTCAATGGAAATTGCAATCTCTTGAAATGAAATGGCAAAGTTGTTGGGCATAATAGGTATGCGGGAACCAAAACGCTGTCTCCTTTAGCAGTTCCTGTAATAATGGTACATTTTATAATATTAATACCCAGCTCTGTGATACGAAGCTCAGTGCCGTTGCACAGTCTGGGTGCATCAAGGTTACGCATCAGCATAGCTGGAACGCCAACTTTAAGCTCCAACATATGGGACGGTACTCCCGTTAACTTTAGAGAGTTGAAAAATTCAACGGGGTAGGCAGTACTATCGTCATCAGCCATCACAGTGTCTATGGATGTGTATAATTTTGAATTGCCGGCGGTCATGTCTAAAATTCTTTTGTTTATTTTATTGACCCACTCGTTCTTAGGCGATAGCACTGCCCTCTCACACAACCATTCATCAATACTTATATTAACATCCAAATCGAGAAAGACTTGCATGATAAATTCGTCTTCTGTAGCCACTGGAAGGGAAAATTCTTCGGAAAATTGAATTTTCCCGTCTGCATCCGTTTCTAGACGACCTCACCAATTTTCAAAAGCTTATTTGCAAAGACACCTGATTCTTGGTCGTTGTACAGTCGGACGCGCATGTTGCATGTAAGATGGAGCTTTTGAATCCTATACCATAGTGGCGACGCCTTGAGACATGCGATTATTTCATCCGCCGGTGTGCCCTTCTCAATAACTGGTAGTGTCTGTCTAAAGTCGCCTGCGAGCAAAACGACAACGCCGCCCATCAACGTATGGTTGCCGCAAATGTCCTGCAGGCTGCGGTTCAACGCCTTCATTGCATGCTTTTGCGACATTCGGCAGCGACTTGTTCGTCCTTGCAATCTCCGGTGCCTGTCCCTATTGTCTACGACAATGGCTTACCCGTGGGCTTCCATCTGGGTGCTTATCATATATGACAGTTTCGATACGGACAGTATCGAAAAATTTGAAGTAGCTTTTTTATATCTGAATCCCAGTTACATATGAACAACATTATACGTGATGTTCATAATATTTGCTCTCAAGTTATTTCTTACATTTATTTGATTTAATCGATCAACCATAGAATGACAGCAATTTCAAGCCACATATAATATTACAATATGCTATGATCGGCTACTTCTATAGCATGAGACAATTACTATTATTATTATTTTGTGGTTATATATACTTCATGCTTAGTTAATAGTAGTTGGTATATAGACAAATAAATAAATTAATTAATATGCAAACTTGATCATGGTACAGCCTTAATGCCCTTGGCGACTTTTGAATTTTTGTTGCCGTTTTAGACCAAAATATAATTTATGCGATTATTGTTCCTATACGCAAGCGAAGTGTGACGTCACTGACCGTCCGTGGATGCAAGAAAATGATTTCCTATGTTAATCGCCCATTGGATTTTTTGTAAAAAAATATTAAAAAACGAGGAAAATTATTTCCCGATTTTAATCCCCATATTTCGTGGTATGTATTTGTATTAGTTATCATGCGCATGTGTTAGATTGAGTTATTTTGCTGTCAAATTGACAAAATTTTAATTTTAAATTTCAAAACTCTGTCGTTCTTGGCACTTATTGTATTTGGTGATCAAAAACGTAATACGAAAATATACATGCCAGATGTATATTTTCGTAATATGCATTGTACGAAATATTGTTTCATATTATTCATTACTCTCTTAATATAAGTTGTTAAAATAACCATGATTTTTGAAAGGAATTAAATTATTTTCGCCAAATAATTTGGAGATTTTTTTTTCTGCCAAGGATGACCGATATCAAATCTATTCCGCTGCAACATATTAGTATCTTATATCAGATACTTTATTTAGGCATTTGAAAACGAATTTGACTTCAAATTATGACAGAATATTTATCATTTTCCTTTTAATTAGTATATTAGTTGGATATTTATTGTGTTAATATCATCCTTTGATATGAAATGTTTGTGCTTTCAATCGAATATGGAAGTTTGCCTTTTTTTTTTTTTCTTCTAGAGTTTTGAAATTAAAAATTCAAATTTTGTCAATTTTACAATAAAAACAACTTAATCTAACACATGGACATTATAACTAATACATATCTATACCTAAATATGGGGATTAAAATCGGGAAATAATTTTCCTCGATTTTTAATAATTTTTTGCAAAAAATCCAATGGGCGTTTAACATAGGAAATGTTTTTCTTGCATTCACGAACGGCCAGTGACGTCATCACTTCGCTTGCGTATTTCTTTCTATCTTTTCCTTGGCGAAAAATGTCCGATCTACTTCAGCATCAAAATTTAAAAAAATGTCCAGAAAATACCTTTAATATAATGCTGAATTAGCTTTTATGTCAAGCGTGTTTCCTCCGCCGCACTAAAAAAAAAAAAAAAAAAATCTGAAGTTGGGGTATATAAAAAAATGCTATGAAATAAAATTCAGAAAAAGTATGTTAGATTTGTAATATTACTATTTTATTTTAAAATTATAAAGTGTCATTTTCTCATCGACCAATTTAACATTTAGTAATTTTTTATTTTTCGCGTGAAAGCATATTTCATTTTATTTTGAAAATGAATAAATAAATAAAAATACCTCGTAAACTTTTTTGGCAACAATTAAAAATTTAAATGGCTTATATTAAGTCAATTAACAGTTTATTATTTTCATATTTTAATTAATTTTAAAAAATCTAATCAAATTTCCGGTATAAATAGTAGCCTATGTTTTATTCCAAACTATTCTCTATCTCTGTACCAAATTTCATCCAGATCCGTTTAGCCGTTGTGGCGTGATTGAGTAACAAACATCCATCCATCCATCCATCCAAAACTTCGCATTTATATATTAGTATAGATACAGTCGGTAACAAAAGTGTCCGAACACTAGCAAAAATTCCTATGTAAAAAAAGTGCACTTCATGCGGTTTTGTTAAATAAATCCTTATCGAATCGTGTCCTTACACTGACTAAGAACATTATTCGACAAGGATTTATTTAACAAAACCGTATGAAGTGTGCTTTTTTTACATAGGAATTTTTACTCGTGTTCGGAAACTTTTGTTACCGACTGCATAAAGACAAAAGTTTTTATGTTGGAGAACGTGTGTCAAAACACGTTCTCTAACAGAATCAATATATTAAATATCAAACACATTTACACCATAAAAAGGGATGTATACTTGATAAAGGTTTATAAATAAGCAACACATTAAAAATTATATGCACTGCAACTGTTTTAAAGAGAAAAGCATCAACGTGAGGCAATAGTTCCACGCAAAATTTAAATTTAATTACAGAGACATAAGGTATATTACTGGCTTATTACAGCCTATATAAATTACTGTATTTTTTCTTTTCTCTCTCTCTCTTTTTCACGATTATAAAAGATATATAGTGATCACTTGTAATGAATGTATTATTCATATATAGAAAGAAACTAACTGCATAGAGCTCTTAAAATACTTCCCCTGTTCTAAATTCAAAATGAACATAAAAGGCAAGTAACAACATTATGATTCACCAGTCTATCTACATACTTAGCTGGTTCTATTATCGATTCCTTAAAAGCTAGATATTGCAAGTGCAGTGGGATGAGGGGAAATATAGTAAGAATGTATGGAAGGTTAGTAATTAGGAGAATGAAGTTTTCAAAAATGGGTATCTATAATTTCTCACGGAAGATTTACTTTCAACACGCTTCGAATAAATATTTTTTAAAGTGTATAAGTCTAACCAATGAATGAAACTTGAAATAATACATATATTTGCTCTGTTTCATTATTTTTCTTCCTAAATTGGAAAATAATTGAAATTTTGTTTTTTTAACCATAATTTTTTTTTTTTAATCTGCATATATATACATATATATATGTAATGTTTATTTAGATGGCCGTCGATTATTGAACTCGAAATTAGAAAAATAGCTTTATAATTCTTGCGATATGAAACGCTAATAACACAGGAAAGATCCAATTATACAGGCAATTTTTGTAGATATAATGATGAATTTATTATTTATGAATTGTTGACTTATTGAACACAGCTATAGGTGACCAGATAAGCATATTATTATAAAATGGTAGATATAATTGGGGTAATTAAATAATTTGGAGTGGAGTGGGAGCCCAAAACGACGACTTCACTGGTCAAGTCATGATGATGAAGTGACGCTTCGATTTCTTGATTAAATTCGCCAGAGCTCTAGTCGATGCCAAATTCAAAAAGTAGAGAAAAAATGGTTGTAGTTATGTGACGTATAAATACATACAATTTTTGAAAAGGTTACCACATGATTATAATTCAAACGGTCCTCACTAATAGCCAAAAAAATCGCCATGAGAACCAGGAACTTTTAAGCAAAATTAACACACCATGTTATGAGATAAAGAATGCACACAAGGCGACAAACTGCCTTTATTTTGTAAGATGAAAAGAAACCGAATTAGGAAAAGTCAAAACAAGCTATTGTTGATCTGCATTAACGTTAAAGAACGAATAATATATGATCAAAGGTTTCGATACTGTTGCAATAAGCAAAAGATACATATGTGGGAAGAGGGAGAATGTAAAAATTTAAAGAACATACTGTATGTGAATTTAAGTTGCAATTTAGAGGTCATAAACATATGTTCTTTAGTTTAACTTAATTTAATTTTTAATATGATAATATATTTTTTAGAATAAGCTATTGTGGATCTGCATTAACGTTAAAGAACGAATAACATATGACCAAAGGTTTCGATAGAGTTGCAATAAGCTAAAGATACGTATGTGGGAAGAGGGAGAATGTAAAAATTTAAAGAACATACTGTATGTGAATTTAAGTTGCAATTTAGAGGTCATAACCATGTGTTCGTTAGTTTAATTCAATTTAATTTTTAATATGATAATATATATATTTTTTAGAATATGTGATTATCGACATCACAATATATATATATATATTTTTTTTTTTTCAGTGGCATATATTCGCCTGTTACTTTTTTATTTTTACAATGTCTTAAATTATAATTTTGTAATCTAATTTATATATATATATGAATGCAAAAGTTTTATGTAAGTAAATTAGTTTAATAAATATTGTAAGTTAAAGCTAAATAAATATTCCTTAATCTTGTTGAAAATTTGAATCTTACGCACCTTAACATGCGAGCAATATATATATATTGTTATTCGGAGGATGCAGTTTATTAATACTTGCTGATTATTACTTATGGTTTTATTTATTTATCAAGTTTTATAAAAAAAGAAAAAAAAAAACATAAAATAAGCCAGTATTCGTGATTTAAAAAAATATAAATATTAAAAAAGGCTAAAAATTCCTCAATCTCAAGGGTTTCATAATATAACGAATGACAAACTACTATAAATAATAAAATGAATATACTATAAACACTATTCTGACACTATTCATATGAGGAACAATAAAATAGATTTTAAACCGATGTAATATATTGATTAGCATGAATATATTTCCTACAATTTTGAGACTATTAAAGGCTTTCGCGGACGGCAAAAGATATGTGTAAAAAGTGATCTTGGATAAATTCGTCTCTTGATTATATCATAAAGAAAAATATTATTAAAAAATTATTCACAAGAAAAATATTATATATAAAGAAAAATATTCATATTATACTCATTATATTCATTCATTAAAGAAAAATATTCATACTATACATTTATAAAGAAAAATATTATTAAAAAATTATTATTTTTTTTTTCTTTTCGAAAAACGATAATAAATAAATAATAATTTCCGAAAATGCAGTTGTTATCTTACTCGTAAAAAAGAAAATATTGCAAAACGTTTCTGAGGATATTTTAAACCTTGTTTTAAGATAACTATACGATGTGACAATTAAAATAATGATGATTTTTTATTATTGCAAATACATACAAAATATCGTTTAAAACTATAGCAAAAATATTTTTTTTCATTTTGAAATTACAGCTATAAGATGAAAATGATTAAATGACAATGGAGTATTTATAGATAGCAACGAATCCAAGCTTTACTAAAAGATATTAAGGACAAATGGAGAAATTAGTAGTAAAAGTATTTATTTACATTCGTGTATTTATTTAAGTCATATGTATGCCTAACTATGCCTTAAATATATCAAATTTAAAAAATGCACGCGTATTAAAGTGTTAAAACGTAATTATAAATATGCACAGGAAAAACAAAATATTTTTTAAAAAACAAAAACCTGCTTCGCTAATAATTCAGATATGCTTAACGACTTTTATTGTTTTAAAATATGAATTAGATTTATTATTCTGAAGAATTTTTTGCGGGAATCAATGATTATATTTTTAACCATATGAGAAATTTTATTTCACAATGACACATTTTTCTTATAGTCTTACAACTTTCTAATAAATTATGGCTTTTTCAAAAATGTACGATCTATAAATGTTTACCCTGATAGAAGATAATTCATGTTTAGTGTTTTGTAATATGAATCAGTATACTATGTAGAAACTTTTAAAATGAACTCTTTCAGGAAAACAAGCTGAAATTATATAATCCTGTTTATATAATGCAAACGGAAAAGTTAAAACATCAGTGTATACATTTTATCTTTGGTAATAGGCGTTTGAAGACACCTGAATGGTTGATCAATGAAGATTGTAGTCTCCTTATTTAGACATGAATTACTACTTTCTTTTATATACAATAGAAGAAAGAAAGTATTAGATGTATATATAAAAAAAAAAAATAAAAAAATAAAAAAAAAATAGACTTCTAGGTCTCGATGAATTTATCCGTTTTAAGAGGTCCAGGACATAATTTGACTACTTTTTTTTTTAATAAAATGTCCGTCTGGTTGCGTGTATGCGACACAAATTTTCTTCCAACTCTAATTCGAGAACTAATGCACAGAATTTTGTAAAAAGTTACATATAGTTGCACCTCGACATAAATTAGTATCCATTACTTTTTGGTGTAAATTGCACAAATTGCGATTCCGTTATTCCGTTTTATCATAATTTTTAATACGGCAGTATAAGGCAAAATTTGGTATAAAAGTACAACACCGATCGAAAATAGTTATTCATAATGGCAAAATTCAATCAGGAAAAATTTTTCGTATACATAGGATTATCACGGTACCTCCCGAGGTATAAATTTTTAATATGAGTATTTTTTTAAAAGAATCATAAATAAATATTAAAACAAATAATTGAACCATAAATATATGAAGATTTTAAATAAAGAAGTTATTCTTTTTTTTTTTTTTTTTTTTAACAAAAAACAGTTGTCGGAAAACGCACTTCAGATGCCGTCAGTGGGACAAAAAATTAACTTTCATTTAACATTTGATGCTATACTTGTCTCAGGTGAAAATCGATTATATTCCACGTGGAAAATAATTTTTTTAATTATTAATTTTAATAAATAATTTGCACTTCGTGAATTTCTAAAGGAAAATATATATGAGAATTTTGTACTGCCCCCAACATACTAGTTTTCAACTGACATTTGTCACAAGTCGTCTTTGACAGAAAATCCTAAATGCACAAAGAAAGAGAATAGAGATTTTAGAAGTTTATTATGGATATTTAAAGCGTACTGTTTATTTTAAACATGATTTTATCCTAGACAATGTTCGCAGCCACTGTACTCATGTGTTTATGAAATAATCTTGAAACTAAAGAAGAAAATTAATTGGTCAGCAAATCCTAGACGTGGTCGCTTTGGAGCCCATTTATTATGCGCCGGAAACAGTGTTGCCAGATTTTGCAACTATTTTATTCAATATCCACCACTAAATTTTAAATGTAACGATTGCCTAATCGCTTCGAATATTAATTGTCTATTATCTGTATCAAATAACATTTCTCAAAATTATTGGTGACTATTGAATAAAAAAGTAGCAAAATCTGGTAACACTGTCAGGAAAGACGAATTTAACAGAGAATTTGACAGATAATTCTACATCGAAAGTCAAACCTAAAAATTGTTCTGTCACCAGATTGAGTCTAATTACCGTAAGTTTTTATCAAAAACCTTATAAATAATACCCACGTTCCTACAGTTTAAATAGCTGTTGTATGCATAGTTGCCAACTTTAGCCTTTCTTGACTATCGGAAAATTTAAATAGAAATTTTTATTTAGTTTAATCAGTGAAAACGGTTACAGAAATATATCTTTATATATATATTTCTTTTGTGCGTGTGTATGTCACTGAACTCCTCCTAAACGGCTGGACTGAGTTTAATGAAATTTTTTGTGTGTCTTCAGGTGGATTCGAGAATGGTTTAGATTTACAAATGAAAGTTGTAACTTAATTAGTTCTTTCTTAATTAATTTTTAACCAACTCTTATAACAACTTTTCCACCTAGATGGCGTGAGTTGTCGTAAACACGATGTCAGAATTTATTTAATGTTAAAATGAATAATATTACAGTTTTAAAAAATTAAAGAACACGCTTTTATAGAAATGTGAACTAAAAAGCACGAAATATCTATCTTAGTATTAAAATTCAGGGTAAGAGAAAATCGTGTGAGTGACACACCGTAATATTTACATACATTTAAATCTTTAATTAAAAGAACTTAGAATTAACAAAAACCATTTTTAAAAAATCTCCCCTAACGGGGATCGAACGCTGGACCTTTATATTCGTAGCGCGGCGCCTAACCTCGACGCCGCATCGTTCACGTAAGAAAAGTATTTTTTTACAATATAAATTTTTTGTTTGCTCCCAGAGACGTTACAAACAAACATACATACATACATACAGGTGAAGCTAATAAAAGCGTGTTGAAAATGAATTTTTAACCGTATCTTACGAAGTGTTTAAAATATTTTTTCAAAATTAATATTTTTAGAATCGTAACCGTATCTTACGAAGTGTTTAAAATATTTTTTTCAAAGTTAATATTTTAGAATCGTAAACACGATGTCAGAATTTATTTAATGTTGAAATGAAAAATGAATTTTTAACCGTAAGTGTTTAAAATATTTTTCAACGTTAATATTGTTAAAATGTTAAAATTAGTTAAAATGGTATATTCTTTTAAAAAATTCGTCAATATCCGACGGAGTTATTTTATGTTAAAATGAAAAATGAATTTTTAGGCCATTATTATTTGTGCAGATGGAAAATGTACTAAAAGTTTTCCGAAAAATTTCACGATCACAAATGTTGACGGATATCCAATATATCGTCGAAGAAATCCCGATAATGGCGGACAATCTTATCATCTATGGCGGTCATCTATGTCAACAACATAGATATTGACATTGATAACCGTTGGGTGGTCCCATATTCGCCTCTGCTGAGCAAAACATTCAATGCTCATATTAATGTTCAGTTCTGCAGTTCAGTGAAGAGCATCAAATACATTTGCAAGTATGTGAATAAAGGCAGGCTGTATTTCGAGTTGAAAATACCAATGTGAATGCTCCTCTGGTGAATAACAACGATGAAATAACACTTTACCAAACTGGCCGGTACGTGAGCTCCAATGAAGCTGTTTGGCGTATCTTTGGTTTCCCAATTCATGAACGGGATCCAGCAGTTCTTTATTTAGCCGTCCATCTTGAAAATGGCAAGCGCGTATATTTCACGAGCGAGACAGCGATTGATCGTGCTATAAATCCACCAAAAACTACACTTACCGAATTTTTTGAATTGTGTAATCTTGCGGATGCTTTTGGTGCTTTTGCACGGACATTAGTCTATTCAGAAGTACCACGCTATTTCACATGGGCTTCAACAAAAAAATGGATGCCCCGCAAGCAAGGCACGCTGATTGATGCATGTCCCGGTTTATTCAAATCAAACACCTTGGAACGAGTATTTACGGCCAATCCAAGGCAGACTGAGTGTTTTTATCTTCGACTGTTATTGGTTAATGTCATAGGCCCTTTTTCATTTCAAGATTTACGTAAAGTGAATGGACAACAGTATCCAACGTATAAAGATGCATGCCTTGCACTCGGCTTGCTGGAAGACGACAACCAGTGGGAGTGCATGCTTGCTGAAGTAGGACTGAACTGTACAACAAAACAAATTCGTCTACTATTCGCTATAGTGTTGACTACATGTTTCTCGGCCCGAGCAGAGACATTATGGGATAATCACAAAGATTCAATGACTAATGATATATTGCATCAACATCGTTCACGGTGCAACGATCTAACGATAGTATTCAGTGACGCTATGTACAATGAAGCATTGATTGCTATTGAAGATCTTTGCATTATCATTGCCAACTTACCACTCAGTCATTTCGGTATCCATTCAACAAATCGAAATGCACCTGATTTAATAAGCACTGAATTGAATCGTGAACTACAATACAATACTGTAGAAATGGCAGCGATTGTTGCTCGCAAAGTCCCACTAATGAATGAAGAACAAAGAACCTTTTACGACCGCATCATGCTCGCAGTTTTGGCAGGACAAGGTGGATTCTTTTTTTTTGGGGGTGCACCAGGTGGAACTGGCAAAACATTCCTTATTTCGCTAATTCTCGCCGAAATACGATCAAATAATGGCATCGCATTGGCTGTTGCTTCATCTGGCATTGCGGCAACTTTATTGGATGGATGCAGAACAGCTCATTCATTATTTAAACTGCCACTAAATATTCAAAATAACCCAGACGCAGTGTGCATCATAAAAAAAACAATCGTCCATGGCCACAGTGCTGAAATAGTGTAAAATTCTTATCTAGGATGAATGCACTATGGAACACAAACATTCGATTGAGGCGTCGAACAGGACATTGAAAGATATAAAAAACAACGACAAACTATTTGGCGGCACTCTGTTACTCTTTTCAGGTGATTTTAGACAAGCATTTCCCGTTATTCCGTGTTCAACATACGCTGATGAGATCAACGCGTGCTTAAAATCATCGTCATTGTGGCTTAATGTTGAAAAAGTACAACTGAAAGTAAATTTGTGCGTTCAAAAGCTTCAAGATCCATTCGCTGAAACATTCTCAAAACAATTGTTAGATATCGGCGATGGAAAAGTTACTACAGATGAAACTGGATGCATAAAATTACCGACCGATTTCTGCACAATCATTGATTCTCAAGATGCTCTTATTGACCAGATATTTCCCGATGTACACAGACGATACACAAATCATGAGTGGCTGGCAGAAAGAGCAATTTTAGCAGCAAAAAATGTGGACGTCAACGAACTGAATCTCAAGATACAACATTTGTTACCAGGAGACTTGGCGTCATACAAATCTAATGATACAGTTTGCGATGCCACCGAAGCTGTAAATTATCCAACAAAGTTTTTAAACTCATTGGATTTACCAGGCATGCCATCGCATATTTTACAACTGGAGGTTGGATCTCCGGTTATTTTGCTTCGTAATTTGAACCCACCACGGTTGTGCAACGGCACGCGATTAGTCATAAAAAAATTAATGAAAAATGTTATCGAAGCCATCATTTTAAATGACAAATTCCGAGGTGAAAATATATTACTACTGCGAATTCCTATTATACCCACAGATGTGCCAATTCAATTTAAACGCCCTCAATTTCCAATTAGATTGGCATTTGCAATGACTATCAATAAGTCTCAGGGCCAAACGATGTCTGTCTGTGGCTTAGATTGGAGCACATCATGTTTTTCACACGGACAATTATACGTGGCTCTCGAGTGGGCAAACCATCCGGTTTGTTTGTATTGGCGAAAGATGGGATAACAAAAAATATTGTACACTCTGTTGCATTAAGTGTATGATATTGTTTTTTAGTAATATTGTTATAAGTAGCGATATGTATATAATTTTAAAGAATCAGTTTTAATAAATTAAAAAAATAAATGATTGGTGTTTTGTTATTTTTATATTCTTTCACCGTTCACAGCGCTCCATACATCTTCCACTTATATACCACATCCTAACACACTTACAATAAGTTAGTTATTTTTTTCTAGCAAAATATTCTCTAGAAATAATTTATATGACAAAACAACGTTTGTCGGGTCAGCTAGTATATATATATATAAATTATATTAAAAAATTTCGGTAACCAAAGAGGGTGTGGCATCGTCAAGGTTTTCTTCTTTTGTACTCGACTGCCAGTGTGAGGTCCGAGGTGCCCCTCTGTCTGCAGACTCATGAAAACGGACATTTCATGCAGCCTTTCACACTCTCAGATACAAAGTCACCGCAATTTTACGCTCGACTTTGATAATGCCGCTTTGCGCTCCCAGGCGAAGGTGGTGCCTAGACATTTTGACGCCGAGCAAACACGAATAAACTATTAAACTAGGTGTGAACTTATGTATCTCACGTGACCAAAAACTTTCCGATTTGTTTTCATCTTGTGGGAAAATAGTTTCTTCCCCCCCCCCTTTGCATCTCATAAAAATTTTGAAGAAATCAAAAATGACTCTAGAGACCTGGATTATGACTGTGTAGAGAGAAGTCGTTCTCTTGAACGTCTCTGTGATTTTTACACATGCTAGGAATCACATATGTATGCGATGCATGTGTTTACGATTATCCTGTATGAACAGGAGGTTAAATAGTATGGTTATGTACCATTTCGTATTATTATTAAAACTTTGTTATGTTTTTCCATTAGAGTATTTATTTTTTTAATTTCACTAAAATTATGAGTTGGAATATTAACAACAGTTGCATATCAAGTGAAAACTTCTGTACCTGTTTCCGAATATATCACAAGTGCAAAAATTGACAACTATGGTCGTATGTAGTTACAGGCCGTACTGTGCTAACCCTTGCCTTAGAGAACTACATATGCAGCATGGGTAATCGTGTATACTACTTATTAACTGTTATTTTTTTGTATGTGATGAAACTCACAAAACATTGGGCTAGGAAGACACTAAACTACAATCAAAATAATAAAATAATTTCGAAAGTAATTTCGGATGCCATTGTTAAGGAACATTTGAAAAATGGTAACTGACTATAAATTACTTAAAAATAAACCACAGAAAAAAACCCGCTTTTTCTTACTTACAAGAAACGGATTTTTTTTTTTTTTTTTCTATAAAAATTTATTGTTTAAAAAATAATTCAAAATGAATTAGACTCAACTCTGTAAAACAATGTAGAAAAGCAATACATGTGGCATTACCCTAATTTACAAGTATAAACATACTACCTACGAAAATATGCTATCTAAATTCACTGAATGCACAAAGTGAATGAACTTTAAAGAGTGAGATGATTTATTTAGCGAAAATGCATATAATATTAATAATAATAATAAAAAAAAACATTAAGACTAAAATAATGGAATATTCATATTTGAAAACCGTTACTAAAAATTTTTAATGAATCAGCTGCATCATATTTTAATATTAAACACTTGAAAAATATTAGCTTGAAAAATATGCAAAAGTCAGCGATAAATCTCAATATCCCTTCTCCATTTTCAGAATGAAAGGAATTGATAAAAAATGTTAATTTTTAATGTGGTGTAAAAAGTGAATTTAATAAAATTAAGTAAAAAAAAGGAGACTGTATTAGCATAAGACTTTGAAATCTTCTGATGCAAAAATATTATTTTAAATTAAATTATTTTAGATATCAAATAAATGGAATCATAATCTAAAATAAATTTTAAAACAAAATAATTCTCTGGAGAATGCGGTTTAGTTTCAAAATATTCCAATTCATAAATTAAAACTGTTTTTTATGTAGTAGATTAATATATTTTTTATATAGGACTAAGTTTTATTAAATGTTGTATTTATAGGAAAATGCATTTTGCACCTTGGCTGTCGAATTTTTGAACTTGATTTCAAAAGTTTTTAAGAACTAAATATTTTTGTAGAATTTTTGTTAAAAGGTCATTCTACCGTGATATTCTAAAATTTTAAATTAGTGACGACCATTATTTCACTTATAATTACATTAAAAGCTGCAGACTAAAAGTTCCATTTACATGTTGGGCTAAAATACCTAATACCTTTGAAATTTTACTGCAAAACCAAGTAACTTGCATGGAAGAGTGTGGTTTGTACCACTATGATTCGTATATTTTGTATAAGCAAATGAAATGTGTTTCAAATTTTGCATAGAGATGGCGCTGTATTTTAGAAAAATAAAAATAAATAAATTAATTAATTAGCACGTTGAGCACCATGTCATCCATTCTGGATTCTAGACATTTTGTCATATATCTCTAAGTACTGAAGGAATCATCTTGAAACTTTAGGAGTGTGCAGAACATGTTATACTTCAAACATTTCAGTGAAAGTTTTACCCCGAAAGTAAAAGCAGTACCAAGAAAAAATTAAAACGTTGAGCGCCATGTCAGCCATAGGTGGCTGACAGTGCCTAATATGATATAAAGCCGCGTCAACCATCGGTGGCGGATATAAAATATGATATGAAACTGAAAATATTACATTCAATGATTGAAAATTTATTAAAAATTTGCTTAATTTTTATTTATTACAGGAGGAATCATTATGGAATTTTAATAGATTTTAAGAATTTGCGTGACGCTCAACGGGTTAATTAAAAAAATTCTTCGAAAACGTAAGGAAAGTAATTAAAGAGCATTTTATTAGCGACAATCACTACAGTGTATCATTAGGTGCGCAATAAGAAAATTAGTAAAGAAGACATAACTCTGCTTTCAAAAGCAACAAAATAAATTATGATATAGAAATAACGTGACTTATGCCATTTTCCCGTATCATTCACAAGGTTGTGTATTCAGAGAAAACAGGGACAGTATACAAATTGATAATTGGAAATTTTATGTCAGAAATGAGAGATCTAGGGTTTCGATAACGTATGCCAAAAAATTCTAAATGCACTAAAAACCTTAATAAACAGAGATAAAGAGTGGTTTGCCAATACGAAACGTGGGTCGCATCCGACGATCAATTTCATTTTATGATGAAGTTTTGCAGCTGCTCACATAATTAAAATAAATAAATGTTTTATAAATTGTATTTTATGAAGAACTCCTCATTGCTATTAACGTCTGATACAAAGAAAAAAATGATACAGAATATACTTTTGAAACTTGATATGTTTCGACATCAGCATATTATAAAAAAAATGCAATTATATTTTAAACTATTTAAAAATTTTCAGGTTAGCAAACAGATATTTAAAGCCAAAAATTTCTCAAAAATTAAAAAAAAAAAAAAAAAAAAAAAAAAGAAAGAAAGAAAATGCTGTTTTTTTTTTTTTTCTTTTCACATATGTTTGTTTAGCTATGACCACACTTCTTTAATGTGTCTAAGAGATATGTTTGAAATTAATTTAGCAATTTCCAAAAGAAAATATGTAGTGAACGTTAAAGGGTTAACAATTTTTTAACCTGTTTACGATACATACTAAGCTATTTATAAATTTCATGGAAAAAAAAAAGCCATAAGCTCTTAAAGACAATACATTTTTCCATTATACTTACAGTTTTTCCGAAAATAAACTAAAACGGAATGAAAAGTTTCATCAAACTGAAGCAAATATTTAAAGCGCTAAAATGTTAATCTTATTTTCTTGTTTCTAAACTGTTACATCGTAAAGTTGTAACAAATATAATCCTGATAGACTGATACTTTCTAAATTTCTCCGTAAAGTATTTTTTACCAGGATGCTCAATAGCCACGTCTACCATGGGATTAAGGAAGCCTGTCAGCACACACTTCTTAATCTTGTTGAAGGGATTGAGGTCACAAGCGTGGTCTCGTCATTTATCCCACCAAAATTTTTATATTTAGGGATCATTTTACAGCCGTTTGCGTATACACTTGATTTTATTTAATACATAGAACGACTAAAAATAAAGTTTACTTTCGGACTTAGACTGTGTGGGAGCTGAGCAACATTACTTTAATGTCACACTGGGATTCTTTGAAAATATTGAGCTTTTTTAGAGCTGTGACGTATTTTGTTCTTTACTTTCTACATCTTTTTAGCCTAAATGATATGTTAGTTACTGCTTATTCTGCCAAAAAGGATTTTTAATTTTAGTTAATTCTGGAATATATATATATATATATAATTTCTCTTAAAATCATAAGAATTTGGGTTGATTTGTAGTTTGGAAAATTTCAATCTTCAAATTTTTATTAGATTTTTATTACATATTCAGAATATTTGAGTACTATTTGATTGAAATTTATTGACTAATGTTTGTCTGTCAATGCATTACATATTTTTGCATGCCGAAACTTAATAACTAATGCGATTCATTCTGTAAACTTCTTTTTCATTTCAATCTTGAACTTAATTTGTGCTGATTAGGGTTGGATAATATTTTTTCCAAAACGATGTTAATAATTATAATTATAATGATAAACGATTCTAATCCATGGTTGTTAAGATTTACGTAATAGCTATAACTGTGTAATTGAGAATCGGAATTATTCTAAACTTTATATGTATGATGCTTATTAGAAAAAAAAAAACTATTCTTGTTTATCTTTCGTTCTATATGGCGAATAAGCCCCGGGTCGTTTTGCTGCATACAGATATAGTCATGCACGCTACACTTATTAAAAATAAGCACTAGAAAAAATTTAAATTTAAGGCCTGTGAACCGTAATTTCCACCATATAAGCTGCCGATCAGATGAATCAGTTTAGCATTCGAAATTTTAATTATTAGATATGTTTGTACCAAATGCAGATATAGATTTTTTTTAAATAAAATTTCTGATGTAAAACGAATGTGTCTGGCCTACGGTTTTTTTGCACCGGAAATTGCTGTACATGTTCTAATTTTTATTTGTCTAAAACAAAATAACATTGGTCTGTGTTTTTATTGCTTTGCCGCATTATGAAACAAACAAAAAATGTATTTAAACAATATTTTTTTAGATATTTAAGAGTACTTTTTAAATATATATGAAATAAAAGCCATAGATATTACCTCCTCATAGTAATTAATGAAGATTTAGTGATGTGGTACTTCAGTGTATCTTTGGTATACAGAGGTCGAAAAAGATATTCAGACCTTAAAAAAAGATAAAAAAGTATTTATTTTTATGCTCTTTATATTGTTCAAAAATTGATGGTAAATTCTTGAGGTAATGTAAGAATTCATTATAGCACTCGTGAAAAATGCCGATGAAAAACAGCTAGACCACACTATAAAGTTCTTTCTAGAAAATACACGGATGCATGTAGCGTCTAGTGCTATGTAGGGAGATTAAAGTGGGATGCATTTTACAACAGTATTTAATTAACCTTCATATTTTTCAAAGCAATTTGTTATTTGTTTATAATTTTAATATTACTGTATTACATTTTTATTTAATACTATTCAAAATGTTCTTCAACTACGTTTCTTGTGACCATGGGAGCCTCTGTGCAAGTGCTAACTCAACCAGTTTAGTGGTAAAATAGGGGTCGTAACTCTTGTGGTTGAGATAAAATAAACGATACGTCGAATTAAAAGATGTTTACCAAATCCCAATCTATCGGTCAATTTTGCACCCCTCCAAGCCTTTGGAATCGTCCTCAATGCTAAGTGCGAGAAAAGTGGTTGCACTATATTACTATTATTCACATCACATCAACATGGCTTTTTACCAACAAAGTTGTTTAAAATTTACATTACTTGTGTTCATTTTATTTTACAACTTAAATTAAGAGTAAATTATGCAATAAATTTTGTAACAGGGTAATCGCAATCAGCTTTCGCCTATCTTTATGTACAGATTTAATTTATAATCAACATGCACACAGATGACGCATACTAACAAATACAATAATATGTATGAGTATTTAAATTGCGTATGAGTGTATGAAAGGTGTTTAATAAAATTATAAAGTCGGTCTAAGTGTCTTAATTTATAACTGCTCATTAATTATTTTTATTTTCCAAAAATATTTTAATTAAAATTAAAATATTTTTAAAAATTAATAAAAAAGAAATTTATTCCTAACTGAATTTTTCCTGTATCAGTTTATTAGAGTACATAATATATGTAAATATATTTTATATATATATTAATATATTAAAAAATTTATGGTATATTTTTTTTTCATAACTTTAGACTATCTTTCTCTATTTTATCTACTGCATGTTATAGACCTTTTACAACAAAGAGATGAAAAAGATCTCTTTTCTTATTGAAACTGGTCATTATTATAATACTACACTTTTTAAAAATATCTCATGAGAAACCTCAAATACACTATTGGTAAATGAACTGCTATTATCTGAAATGCTTTTTAATGGCGTTATTCTGAATTTCACCATCGTTCTTGAAATACTTTTGCTGAATATCACTTTTTTCTGTTAAAATTAGATATTTCAGTGCATTATAATACATATGAGTTTCTCTTTGAATTTTATTTGAAAGCGATATCTTTCTATAATTCAAAATAAATTTAATGTAACCTTTAGATAAAATTCTGAATGATGTTCATACACGTTACTGACCATAGATAAAGCATTCTTACTCAACAAAAATGGTTTCACTTCAGCCCATTGAGAATAAAATTCTATTTAAAAATGAGTTAAAATAAGAAATTTACAAAAATATCTTTTACGTAAAGAAAATTATATATATTTGTTAAAGGGATTGCTGTAAAAATATCTTACTAAACAAATAAATAAGTGGTAATTCAGTGCATGGATTTTATTTATTTATTTATTTATATATTTATTTCATAATTTATTTCTACTAATTAGAATTAAATAAATAAATAAAATTAAAAGACCAATTAGAAACCTAAGAAAATAATGGTGTTCCGAGGTTTACTGTAATATTTTAGAAAATTATGTTGCATTTGCAAAACATATCTGTAGATTTTTTTTTTAACTATATAGTGCACCTAAATTATTAAATTAATTTTTCGTCTAAATAAAAAATAAAAAAAATGTATTAATATAATTTTTTTCGTAATGCAACGATATTTGTACAATATTCATAAAGGAAAATTAACTTAAAAATGTATGTTAATTTAATTACATTTAATGTAATTTAAAGGTGTTAAAATGATACAGTGAGAAATTTTGCCCATAGACGGAATATATTTTAATTCTTTTGTATGTGCGTGATAAGTAATAAATTGTCCGATCACAGTAAAACGTTTCAAGTTACATTACTGTGTCTTAGAGATTTATAATATTGAATTTGTCCTATATAGTGCAGCTAAATTAGTTCATATATATATATGTTAATGGGATTTCATTCGTAATGTAACGATACTTGTACTGTGTTCATAAAAGAAATATAACTTAAGAATAGATATATATAAATTTAATTACATTTAGTGCAATCTAAAGGCGTTAAAGTGTAGCAAGAAAAAATTTTGTCCATAAATGTAATGCATTTGAATTCTTTTATATGGGCCTGTTAAGGAACCATTTGTCCGATTGCAGTGAAAAGTTTCACAAAATATCACTACATCGAACAGAATTATAATATCGAATTTTACATTTTCTATATTAATCTGTTTTTCAGTTATGCTGATAACAGACACAGAGACAAATATGCCAACCACTGGTGCGACTTAAAATTTGTAAATATGGCACAAACTAAGTTTCGAAAACTTGACCATAGACAGAGTTGACTAGACTTTCTCTAACAGAAATTAATAACAGAAAGTAGATAAAGGAAGATCAGGCTATATTTTTTTTTAATATTTTTTTAATTTAAAATCTTTTATACAAGTAATTACATGTGCCATGGAATTATCTTTTAGTATATTTTATCTGAGACTCAGTTTTTAACATGACCCTATAATAACTGACATTATAATTCGTGCATTTCAAGTATCCAGTAATATAAGCAAAATTAAGCAGTATTATTAGAGAAATGGAAATTTATATTTAACACAAGAAATATGAAAACATCAAATGATGATATATTTCTAAAAGGATTCATCCTAAATTAGATACAGAAACATTTCAAACTGATTATTGGAATTCTGCATTTGAAACATTAATATTTGAATACCAAGTCGATACTGAAATATCGCAGTTGAAAGGAAATCAATTTAAATGTATGCAAATTCTACGCATTTCTCGTTTTACTTCACGTTTCATCTAAATAGTTTTATCAGTCCTGTTCTAGCGAAATCAACTCATTAAATTTGGAGAAGTGTAATTTAATGAAACCATTCAGCATGGCTTGATTAACAAAATTGTGGCAGGGAAAATCAAAGTAATGTAGTTTTCAAATTTAGGTGTTAACTCTGTGGTTGTGTATTAAACAAATTAATACCTTAAACGTAAGCATGAGACTATGAAAGGACATTTAAAAGCGAGGGTTAGAAAGTTTTAAAAATATTATTCCTAAAAGTACATCTAATGTTAAGGCAAAGAATTTTGAGATTATTATGTTTGTTTTAAAATAAAAATATTTCAAAAATTTTCTTTACATGAAAACGTTTGTATTGATGACGGCAAAAGTTTGTACTGGTTTTATTAATTATGTTCCATGGATTGCCACTACTGAAAAGATTACTGAGAGACTGAATATTGATAATTCTATTATTTTTTACCACTTAAAGAATTTGCATATACTCCGAAGTTCTTCAATCCAATTAGAAACGTTTTCATTACATGCAACATAGTCTTTACCATAAATGGTTCTGTTCTTGTTTTTATTTATTTTTCTGTTTCTGTGCCAAATGCCTATTTCACCTACAGTTATAACTTGATTCATGAAAGATTCTTTTGCTTAATTGCAAGGAGAGAAACACTGGAAACAAGATTCCCTTTTTGTTCCATTCTATCAAAACGTGCGGAACTCATATATAGAGTTTCAAAGTGCATCTAAGTTCTTTGAATGGTGAGGTTCAGTACAGTTATTAATACTTAGTTTCTCAGAAATTATTTCTGTGGTAATCCATGGATTATAATGACCTAAATCACGAATAAAGTCATTTATGAAATCGGGCACAAAATTTTGCAATCAGTACGATAATTATTTTATATTTATTTGTATTCAGAAAAAATTAAATAAAATATAAAATAAATCAAAACAGCTAACCTCTTGCTTCTTTTATTTTTTCAACAAAATATAAAGAGCGTATTTTTGATACTCAATAAAATCACGGAAGGAATTAATTTTTTTTTGTTATACACTTCTGTGCAAACATTAAGAACAACATGCGGAAAATGAAAAATAAATGGTATAAATGTGACAAAAGGAAGCAGAATGGACCAAAATGTGAGTCAGGAGATAGATTAGTGACAGGTACAGCAAGTCAACAGCATTGATTTGTTGTAATGTATAAAAACTTTGTATGTAAGCACCATATAAATTACAAAAGACTCGCAACAATTGTTCGGTTCGAAAATAATAGCACGACCTTTCTTCAGGTGAACAAATTAAGTAGTAGGGGACGTCTAACCAAATCTTGTGTAAAATAACATAACCATAGCATTATTCAACTCAAAAAAAAAAAAAAAAAAAAAAAAAAATACAAACCTTGCTAAATATACTGCCAACATGACAAATTGTTAATAATTTTATCTATTCTCTAATAGTTAATTTCTTCTCTTACGTGTTTTGCATTTAAAGTATAAGCACTTTTTAAAAGTTTGCGTCAGAAAAAAAAAAAAAAAAAAAAAAAAAAAAAAGATGTTGCACGCCGTGTCGCCACAGTGATTGGTGAAATTTATTTGATATATTGAAGAGACTGCAGACCGTTAACCATTAAAAAAATCGAAAACCTTTCAATCATGAAAAATGTAAATTTTCATGCATAAAAAATTAAATAGAATGACGCATTTTTGCGCTAACTTTGGAGAAAAGCTCGAGTAATCAAAAAAAGAAGTTCTTTTCTTGTTTATATTAAAATCTATTATAAACTAAAAAAAAAAAAAAAAAAATTATTTAGAGAAAAATTGTATGTGTTTACATATAATTTATTCACTTTTTAGTGAAGTTATACTTGCTTCCAATTTAAATATTACAGTTTTTTTTCTTTTGTTATCGTTTTTCTTTCTATAATTTATCTATGACGTTCATTGTCAATGTGTTTAAGTTACGCATTAATTTACTATTTCATCTACCTTATCACGGCAACTAAGCTGAAATAAAATGTTTTTTATATCTAAATTAACTTCGACAAATAATTCATTGATGTTTCTACACACACAATTAAGGTTCGTGTGTGTGTGTGTTAAAGGCATCATTGCATTATTAACAGAAAAAGTCATATATATATATATATATATACAATGTAGGGACGTAAGTATGTATACAGCCAGAGTGTATTGGTAAACATATATGGATTATTTATAGCTCATTTGAAATCGTGTGGAACGAGCAGGTTTTGGTAAATTTGCACTGAATTTATATACTTGTTTTCTGTTAATTTGATATTTTAACAATCTTTAACAACACGTGCTGTATGATTAGAAATCATTTGTTTTTAAGAATGCTCATAAGCAGATAGTAACGAATATACATAGAATCCATCGCTTTGTTGATAAGATATTTATCGAATGTTTACGTTGACTAACGCTGATATTGTTGATTTGAAGCAAAGAAAAGGCTGAATTACTCTTGCAATAGTATAACAATATTTTTTCATGCAAGCTCATTCAAAAACTGGTAGAATGGCCAAAAATTTGGTGAATTTGGTCGATTTGTAGTCTTTGTAAAATATATCAGAAATTTTAAAAATTTGGACTTTTTGAGACTAAAATGGAAACGCATAGTTTCATCTGTTATATATCTTAAAGAGATGGAGATATAATAAGTTTGCTTTATTGTTTTATGCTCCAAATAGGCTATTCTATCACCCCTCAAAGTTTGTTCTACGATTTTAACATCACCCTGTATATATCATCTGCACTGCCTATAAAAGTGTCTTAAATTCAGACAGATATGCGTCCGAAATCCCAATTTAGACACAAAAATGTTTGAAACACGTAAGTATAAAAAATTTCATACAGAACGCGAGTCTGAATTTACGGCATATAAATGTCTTTTTAAAAGTAGACTAAGTTAAATGTCTGAATAATGTTGATATGTCTGAAATTCAGACACATTGCGGTTTAGTCACTTGGAAATTAAGACATTTTACAGTTTAGACACTTAGAAATTCAGACATTTTACGATTCAGACACTTAGAATTTCAGACACTTAACTATTTTATTTTATTCTGTAGTTAATTCTGTTTCCAATTTTTAACCGGAAAACGAAACCGTACGCAAACTTTTTTTTTTCTTTAAATTTATTTATGACAAAATTGTGGCTAGAATTGTTGCGTTTTAAGTCACTTCAAGTGTCTTAAATCCAGTCACATTCATGTCTTAATTTAAGACATCTTACGTGTCTAAAATTTTAAGAAAAGATTGCGTGATTTAAAATATGGCCACTCATTTAAAACACTTGTGTGACTAAATTTAAGACACATGAATTTTCAGTGAATTTACGTTTTCACAGAATTTTTCACTTTTCCTTGTTTTCTTTCAATCGTCAGTTTCTAAAAAACGGTGACAAATTAAACGGTAAGTAGTTAACCCTGTCGACGATTCCAGAGTATAAGTAATCAGAGTTACAAAATAATTAAAATTATAAATTTCAATGCTTTAAAATGAAGAAAAAAAATAATACTTTATTTTATCATTTTATTTTCAATCAGTATGCCTAACTTTTATAAAATTACATTTAGAGAAATTTAAATTATATTTAAGCTTTTTAAATTTTATATTTTTACAAAACAAAATTTATTTCTTCTTTAACAAATTTTTTAATGGAAAAGCAAAACATTGTGATTCTCTTTTCTGATTTCTAGCTTATGTTATTAAGAAAATAAGAGTATATTCTGCTCGTATAATTTGCAGTAAAATATTTCGCTAACCTCAGACTTAATGAAAATGAAAATCTAAACTTCATCCTTAGTCTGAATCTCCCGTTTAAAACAACCGTAATTTAATTTTTTCCCTTTCATATTGCTTTATCCTCCCTTGACTTTTCTTAAGTCCTATTAATTGATGAACCCATAAAAATTCTACTGGAAATGGTATTTCACCAGCATTGCAGCCAGAGTTATTTGGACTCCTTTTATAATGCGAGCGTAGAAATATATATCATCATTTTCACGGTGAATACTTTTGTTTATGTCATGCATGATATTACTCCTTAATGAGAATTTTATTTTTGAAAGCCTTGTTGAGAAATAATAGGAAAATATAGCATGATATTAATATCGTTAATGAAAAAAAAATCATCAAGTTATTGGAGAAACTACTCCATTACATTGAGATTCTCATAATGGTGTCTTTTGTGAGTATTTCAGAACTAACTAATTAACTCGAAAAATTCTTTGACTTATTCTAACGTTATTTATACTGCTTTAATATACGAAATGCTTATATATATTAAGAGTATCCTAAAATATTCTAGACTAATGAAATTATAAGCAGTGTTTGAAATTAGTTTGCACGATTTTTAATAGTGTTTCATGAATCAGAAATCAATTGCTTTCCTAAATCACATTTTTAGAATTATATTCTATTGAATTAGGAATTTTATTGTTGTTTATGTTTATACCGGTACAACTGACGTTTTCGTTGTTCTATACAGAGGCTCGTTATCATTTTATCGAATCGATTTAGAAAATGAATTTTTACATATGAAAGTCAGTTTTCTTGAAATTGTTTGCTTGTATTTGATAGTCTTTCTTGCGAATATTTAGTATAAAAGTAAAGTAGGGGAGAGTGGGGATGAATGGGACGTTTTTCATGTTTTTACTGATAACGTTCACCAAATGTAATTCAGAATTTTGTAACATTGCTCATAAGCACACTTCAGTAATCAGTTACATATAAACATACTAACTTCAATAAAAAGTTATCATTTTTAATTAATAATAATATTTTTTACGTGCATGTGCATTGTCCCATTCATCCCCACCTATGGGGATGGATGGGACATGATTGGGGATGAATGGGACAGGACTGGAGTTAATGAAGAAAAGAAAACAAAATGGAAAGTAAATAATTTTTTAAAGTTAAATTGGTTTATGTGATTTTATTACACACTATGAATTTACTGAAATTAACATAAACTGACGTATTGACTCAAATTAACATCAAAAGGCAAAAGTCCTTTGAATAAACTACTACGTCAGAAACGCCAAAGAAAAATATTGCAAATGCATACAGCTGTTTCGGTAGCCTAAAGCGTACCGTCTTCAGTGCAAAAATCCTTTTTGCATTGAAGACGGTACGCTTTAGGTCTTTACCTTTGGAGTTATAAATTAAAAACTTGCGAAACACTTTTGCATTTTTTAATAAAATATTAATAACTCCTTAAATATTCAAGATATCCTCACGAAATTCTACCCATATATAAAATATAACATATATAACCAAATCTAAAATTAGCAGACCAATAGAAGCTTTTCAATATACAGGGTTATCGTAAATACTTTTTATTTTATTGGATTCGTCATTCGTCCCCTAAGGGCCTTCGTGACAAAATCCTTGCTGAAAAATATGATGAAAGTCATGATTTCCTTATTAAGAAAATTGAAGAACAACGCGGTAAGTATTTTTCAAGATATTCGACAAAACGTAAAAAAGCGAAAGTGTTCACGTCATTTTGTCCAACACCTGTATATATATATATATATACACACTACCTACCAATAAGTATTTGGGTGCTTTCGAATTTAGGTATTTTGTCCAAATATCTAAAAAAGTTCGTTGGAAATCATCTTGAAACTTTGGTAGCGTAAAGAACACGTTTTATCCCATATATTTCAGCAAAAGTTGTGTCCTGGTAAGAAAAGGGGACCAGTAAAAAATTAAAGAAAGATCAAAATGCTTTGAATCACCCTGTAAAAAGTAATGATTGAAATGTATTCTGGCTTTAGCATATGAATCAGAGGAAAATTTTCATTATCTGTATAAATTTTTAAGAGGCTACCACAAATATTCAAGGAGATATATCGGTTTTTTGAAAACATTGAAAAAAAAAATCCAATTTTTTAATTTAGCACGTAGGGTATTAGACCTAGAGCAAAGACGTTTTCAGAAAATTTGGCGTACTTCATTAGACACAGTATACTGTAATCAGAATGCAAAAACGCTAAATATCTTGCGAAATATAAGCATTTTTACTAAATAATTTTTATATACGCATGCGCTAGCTTAAAAGGAAAAAAAAAAATCATTTGCATAATTTAATAGCGAAATGTATTGAGCGGCTTATATTAAAACCCCAAACAAATACCGTGTAACTTTAAAGAGTTATGAGAGATTGAACGAACAGAATTTCAATTCTCCCCAAATTAAAGCTAAACTATAAGGGATTTTACTCACATTTTTATTTTGATTCAACCAATGCCCAACTGCAATACAATATTCGCTGATTGTAAATAAAAATGTGAGTAAAACCCCTTATAGTTCAGCTTTTATTTTGGGAGAAATGGAATTCTGTTCATTTTATCTTCATAACTCTCATAACTCAGCAACAAATACAGGGTTAGTATGGCGATTAAGGAATGTATGTTCGTAGAAGTTCGGAACTCACTTTGAATCGTAAGTTCCGATCTAATAAGCTTTAATGCGCAAAAATGACCATAGAGTGACAACAAACTAACCGAATAACAAATTAATCCATACTTTGCTAAATATCTGAAATCATCAATTTCTTTTTTATTACTATTATTATCAGTAGTAATCGAATGATGAATATTAAAATAAAATAAAAAAATATAAAAATATAAAAAGGTTTCAAATGATTAATTTACTACAACATTTGTAAACACTATACAAAAAAAAAAAAAAAAAAAATCTGCATTTTATCATTATTCTATTACAACTTTTATGATTCTCAATTTTATTTTCCTCATGATCCCTAAAACCTTTTTAACAGCATCTAAAATTCTTTGAAATAGGTTTAAATCGGATGTTTCAATTAATGTCTTTAACATATTTAAAAGTAACAAAATTACTTTTAAATAAGATAACGATAATGAAAGCACAATAAAAAGTCCAAAAACTTTTCATCTTTTCAATGACATTACATATTAATTATTTTTAATTGTATTTTATTATTGTATTTTTATGTGCGATATTCAAAACTGAAATGCTATTTAATTACAATTATCTAATTCGTTTTGAAATTTCCTTTTCAACCATTGATTTGTTTCTGTCTTTAGATATTTCTAAAGATTTTAAAAATTAAAATTGAAAACAAAGAGGTATAAATAAAAATTTAAAATGCATACAAATACGAAAGATTACATGAAATTGTTTTTTAATTGTTTCTCTAAAGAAAAATTAATAGCGTTATGATGTTTAGTGTTATATTTCAATTATAATTTTAATATATTTTACTTTTCATATTGTTGATAAATTAAAGGATTCAATGTTTTTAAAAATAGGAAAATTTTCTCTGTGATTAAAATTATTTCATTTACATTCAATAAATTAATTAAATTAATTCTGTTATTATTAATGATTAACTAATACAGGAAGGTATATTAAAATAATATTATAAAGGCTCTAAAAAGGGAATGTTTTTAAAACTTTGTACTTATTATTATTTAAAAATAAATAAATAAATAAAAATTATAAATTTTAATTATTGTTAATATGACCAAGAATTGCAGTTCTTAAGAATGACCTTTTAATTATAAAATAATAATGCTATTAACTCATTTAATTATGGAAAAAAATATCAAATTTTAAAAATTTCAGCATGTTCACAAAAATGAATGTTAAAAAAAGAAAAAAATCCTTCGAAATTTTCATTTCAGAATTGAACTGCGACTTACTAATAATATTAATTTAAATGTTAAAATATCAGGTTATTAAGCTATCACCTTTTATCATAAGTAGAATGCATGAGAAATAGTTAAATAAATAATATTAAATAAATAATATTAAATATTGCCATCTTAATTCAATTAATACTACAGTTCCATAAAATTGGCTGAAAGTTAATCTATCTAACAACTTTGCAAATCAAAGGGAATGGCCACAGGAGAAAAAGAAAATAAAAGGTTAAGCTATTTTGCTACCATAATCACATGCATCGAAATTAATTAATGTTAACTTGGAAATTTTTTTTAAAGAATAAAACCTTATTTATACGTAAGTTTATTATTATGAAATAAAAAATTATAAAAATAAATTTAAAAAGATATTTGGTAATAATGGCAAATAAAATTACTTACGGAAAAAAGGAAATCACAAACCTTTACAGATCCACACTTCTTCCTTCAAAACAAACAATTCCAGATAGGTTTTCTGAAGATGCAACTCTCCAACAGGTGTTAATCGTGGCTAAAAGAAATATTTCAAAATATAATTATAATGATTGCCTTTTACGACAGAGAAAGGACAATAAAACATAAACACAACATTATATATATACACATTGTATATATAAATAAAACATTTAAATTATGTAAATTATATAAATAATACATTTAAATTATGATAAGTGATGATATGAAAGTGGAATGTAATAAACAACAAGAAAAATTATTTAGCAATGTTAATAAACAAGGAAATTAGTTAAAGTTAAACACTATTCAAGCTAAAAATTAAATTATGCTGTGCTTTCCTCTTCAGCAGTTGGAAACACAGCTACTAATAACTATGTAGTACTAGCAGGTTTCAGATGATATGTAGGCTAGCATACTCCAATTATATTTCAGACAAAATAGTAATGAAAAACTTAAAATTATAAAAACTGAAAGGAGATTTATTATAAAAGTATTTTTATTTCTTGAAATTAAATATTGAAATTTGAAAACCATATGTTACAACTTATTGAAATTAAAAAGTTGTTTATAATAAAGCTTATTTATATAAATTTTATGTAAAAATGCTAGCCCAACATACCCCCACCCGAACCTGCCAGAAAAAAAGAAGAAAATTCACCACCTGCAAGAAACAACAACTGCAAAATTTTATTTTAGCTTAAAAACTTTCCAAACATTGAAATTCGTTTTCCATATCCATAGATGTCCAAAAAAACTTTCCAGGTCTGGCGAAACAAAATAGCTACAACCCTCAGCAAACGACCGTTTAAAAAAGGCTTTAAATCGTAAATATCACACTGTACACCTATATGGATCACCAATCAAAATAAAGCTAGAAGCTGCGGTGCTGACACTAAAAATTCAAATTACTAGTATAATGAGAAATACAATTTAAATGATACAAATTTTTATAATATAATAAAGCTTGAAAATTATATACTTGTTTATTAAAAGTGAATTTCAAACTGCATAATCTCTTAAATTTTAAAAGTTGATTAATAACAATATTTATGTAAATTCTATGGCGCAGATGAGGCATACCAGTGCGGCATACAGGTAGTAACGAAGTTGAAATTTTTTCTTTTGTCATATAAATCAATACATAGTTATTATTTTTTAAGACAAATGAAATATCCAAAAAATCAGCTTCAAAATTATTATTATTGGCTTTATTTAATTTTAAAATATCTGGATAAATTAAATTAAAAAAATTATCAAAATTAGTGTTAAAAATAATCAAGTCATGAATTTATCTATAAGCATGTAAACAAATATTATGAGTTACAGCGAACTTATATTCAAAGAAAAATAAGAAAGAAATAGCTGCACTGGAAGAATAATTAGTTCCCATACCAATTCCATGTGATTGTTTGAAAATTTAATAAACAAGTATATAATTTTCAAGATTTAGTATATTATAAAAATTTGTATTATTTAAATTTTATTTCTCATTATACTAGTAATTTGAATTTTTAGTGTCAGCACCGCAGCTTCTAGCTTTATTTTGATTGGTGATCCATATAGGTGTCCAGTGTGATGCTTACGATTTAAAGCCTTTTTTGGACGGTCGTTTGTTGATGGTTGGAGTTATTTTGTTTCGCCAGACCTCGAAGATTTTTATTTATTTATTTATTTATTTTTTTGGACATCTACAGTGCGTTGCATGAATATAAACGCACCTTTTCCAATAACCAGAAATAGAATTTTTTAAATTTTAAAAGAAGGAATGTGACTTACTGTTGTTGAATATTACTAACAACTGAATAAGGTGCTTTAAGCACGTATGTTTAGGCTCATGCAAGCTTTTGTAAATGAGTGTTTAAGCATTTTCTTATTCTTCACTGTTTTTCGTTTGTTGCGTGAAATTAAACGCACTCTGTATTTTGCGTTTAAAATTTATCAGAGCCACCGGAATTAAATTAAAACACAGATAGTCGTGTTGCTAAAGTTCTCTAAAAATAGTTTTAATGCTTGAGTGCAAAATTTAAGGAGTTTGTTCAGGATGGCAAGAGGGGAAACTTTGACAGTAGATGAAAGGATAAAAATCGACTTTATGCGTAGTAAAGGCTTTAGCAATCGTGAAATTGGGCGCCGAATCGGAAGAAGTGAGAGTGTTGTGCGAAATTATATAAAGAAAGAAGAAAATTATGGGAAAAAAGCGTATAAGAAGCAAACAGGAAAGCTTACCAGTTACGACAAACGTCGAATATGCAACGTTGCGAAGAATAAGAATATTTCTTGTGCGAAGATAAAGGCTCAATACAAGCTGTGTGTTCATTGGAAAACATACGGAGAACGATCAAAGCTGCAACATTAATTAAATTTAAGAAAATGAAGGCGAAACCACCCCTCACTCAAAAGCACAAAGATATGCGTTTGGAATGGGCAAGAAAATGGATTCTAAATCGACTAAAATGGAAAAAATTCATCTTCTCAGATGAAAAAAAGTTTAATCTCGATGGCCGGATGGATTTCATAGCGACTGGCACGATTTGAGAACCAAAGAAATGTGCTGTTTAAAACGTCAATCTGGAGGTGGGTCTGTCATGGTGTGGGCATCCATAGGTTTTAAAGGAACTTTCGAATTAGTGTTCGTGTATAACACTATAAACTCTGTAGATTATGTCCAGATAATCACAAGAAACCTCCGCCGTCAAGCAGTCAAGAAAGCTGGAAGAAATTATATTTTTCAGTAAGATTGTGCATCTGTACATACAGCACATATCGTGAAAAAATGGTTCCGTGACAGTAAAATTAAAGTTCTGGATTGACCCTCAAAAAGCCCCGATTTAAACATAATGGAGAACGTATGGGATATTCTGGTTTTCCGTGTTTACATAAACGGAAGGCAGTTTAACACGAAAGATGAACTAAAATCAGCCATACTATTAGCTTGGAAGACAATCAGCTTGGATGACCTCATGCCACTATATCAGTCAATGCCAAGGCGTTTACTTGCTGTTCTAGAAGCCCATGGTGGCTTTACAAAGTATTAGATACAGTATTTGTTACTCTGTTATTTATTTTTTACATGTGCGTTTAAATTCATGCAACATGTATTTTTGACATAAATTCAATAAAATTATTTTCTAAAAAATCATATTGGTCTTTCATTGTTTTGACTCGTATTTTCATTTCTTGAATCATGCACATACAGTTTGCATCAAGTGTCGCCTATTTATATTTTTTTTATTACACTTCTATACCATTTTAATTCTTAAAGCTAAGGTGCGTTTATATTCATGGAACGCACTGTATGGACATGGAAAAAAAATTTCAATGTTTGAAAAGTTTTTAAGCTAAAATGGAATTTTGCAGTTGTTGTTTCTTGCAGGTGGTGAGTTTTCTTCTTTTTCTGGCAGGTTCGGGTGGAGGTATGTTGGGCTAGCATTTTCATATAAAATTTATATAAATAAGCTTTATTATAAACAACTTTTTAATTTCAATAAGCTGTAATATATGGTTTTCAAATTTCAATATTTAATTTTCAAGAAATAAAAATACTTTTATAATAAATCTCCTTTCAGTCTTTATAATTTTAAGTTTTTCATTACTATTTTGTTTGAAATATAATTGGAGTATGCTAGCCTACATATCTTCTGAAACCTGCTAGTACTACACAGTTATTAATAGCTGTGTTCCCACCTGCTGAAGAAGAAATCACAGCATAATTTAATTTTTAGCTTGAATAGTGTTTAACTTTAACTAATTTTCTTGTTTATTAATATTGTTAAATAATTTTTCTTGTTGTTTATTACATTCCACTTTCATATCATCACTTATCATAATTTAAATATATTATTGTTTTTGTATATAATTTAGTGCTGCTTTTAGCGCCTTTTTTATACAAATTAATTTTTGTCATTTATATTGAATTTAATTTAATATATATATATATTAAATATATAGTATTAGCCAAATATATAGTATTGACCAAATGATTGGGAGTTTTTGAAAATTGTTCATATTTTTACAAAAAGTCGCATTTTTAATAGAAAATTATTCCTTTTTACTTACTAATTGTTGATATCTTATACATAAAAAAAAAAAGAGAATCAAAATGTACAAAATATTAATTTAATATTTGCTATTTTCTCGTTTGGCCTTCAGGTGAGCTTGCACTCGTTTTGGCATTCCTTCAGTGAATTTTTTGAAAAAAAAAAAAAAAAAAAAAATTATGTTCTTCCTCATGGTGTTACATCTGTGCTACATTTTCTAATATTAAACTATTAGTTTGCACATTTTGATTTTTAAGTTTATGTACAAGATAACAACAATTAATAATGTCTAAATACATAATTTTGCATTAAAAATGTGTCTTTTTGAAAAAAAAAAAAAAAAAAAAAATGAGATTAATAAACAATTTACAAAAACTTCCAAAATGAAAAACATTTTTTTTTTTTTTTTTTTTAAGAAAGTTATGCTTTTTCTTGTATAATTAATTTTTTTAAAAAATAAGTCACAACTGCAAAACATTTAGATTTCAATGTCAATATGACGTATTAAATTTATTAATAATTTATTTTTTCGAAATTTATGCAGGATTTTATAGAAATATGACCAAATATACTTGTTGTGCCTCAACTTTTAGAGACAAGTTTAAATGCATCAACCTATTATAATAATAATAATGATAATAAAAATCTTTAATCGCAGTTTCCTTAAAATCAAGTTAATAGTATCATGAACTTCCTAAGTCTAACCAAATCAATGAAATCTTTTAATAAATATTGTTTCGAAATATCATATTACAAATCAACCTTTCATATTACAAATATTTATATACACTGTTAAAGTAATGATTCAACGTTTCATATAAAATTATGCTAATTAAGCAAATTTGGCTGCAAACAATACTTTGGTTCTAGGTTTCACTATTTTAGTGGTTTTTACTACTAAAATGGCACTACTTTAATCAGGGGAAGTCAACCATTTTTTATCTACTGCCCCTCTATGGATGTTACTGTCCCTCTTTGTTAGTAGTAGTTTTCTAAGCATCCACGCATTCCACAGTAATGGTGATATATAAAATAAAGAAGTAACTTTATAAAAATTATAAAGTAGAGATACAGCAAATTAAAGCTCATAATCAAGCTGGTCCTTGCCGTTCTACCAGTTTGACTACCGTTATCTTAAATGCGAAACACAGCAATTTTTTTTTTCTTTTTAAATATTGGTTGGAGGTAGATTGTAACATTCTTTTATTTTGTAAAATGTAAGGTTTTTGCTTTAACAGTGTATATAAAAATTTCCCGTATTGTTTTCATACAGTTTTATTAAAATATTGAATGATGAATAATAAAACCATATTATAATAATTAATTTTTTATAATGCATTTTATCGTCATTTATACTACAAAAAAAAAAAAAAAAAAGGAGTTTATTGTTTATTTTAAAATAAATGAGTTTTAAAAGACTAAAAACTAAAATAAACACGAATAGAAAACGAAATATTTCGTTAAGCGTAATTTAATGAAAATATTTAAATTTGAAATTACTATTTGAAAATACTATGCTCCTCTCACATAAAATATTATTTGAAGAATTTCGCTTCGGATCGATTTTTCATTTAGATTCTCCTGAACTATATGAACTTATAGTATGAAATGATTTTCAAAGCTTTTGTTACCAATTTTATACCCGAATATATACTAAACCATAATAAGTAATGGCCTTCCTCTGTTGCTATTCTGCGATATGTTCTTCTAGAAAGGGAAGTAATGATGAGGTAGTTGAATAGATTTTTATGATATATCCCTAGTCGTGGATCGCATTGCAGGGAACATAAAATGTCAGAACTCCCTGCACATAATTGCGCCCAAGATTGGTTTTTATTGACATCAGTCTTATTATTCACTTACCTCTAATTGATATCTGCGATCTAAAGTGCATTATATAATAATAAAGACATATTTTTTAGTTGATGTCAAATATATTGCCAGATAATATTTTACTTTACGGAAGTTTATGACTTTAAAGTAAATAAAATATCTTTTACAGTATAAATCATTTTGACTGCTATAGCTTCTTTTTTAAATTTTGATCAATAGAGGATGAAAATATAAGGAAATATTTTGGTAGCATCAATCTATTAATATAAAATGTGGAGAAAATGCTTTAGTAGAACTTTAAAAAGTTATAAGAAGTAGATTTTATGAATAGGAGAATAAGTTCAAAGGATTTTAATTTTAAACTAGTAGGCTTTGGCCGCTTCGCTGGTCGTTTTATTTGAATGATTAAAAAGAGCTAGAGTCTCTATATTTTATATCACTTTATACATACATACATATATATATATATATATATATATATATATATCCGTTGAAATCGCTCAAAAACTCGTTTTGGCGAGTTGACGCTGGTTGAATTTTCACGCTTAAACGCCTGAGTCACCTGACATATCTGTAGGCGGAATTTTTTTTAGATGGACATTGTGTCGCTCATCTTGTACTCCCTTTAGGTTTTAAATTAAATCAATTTAACTAATTTGGAATGATTTAATTTAAAATTTCAACACGGAATCTTTGATTTGTTTCGTATCTTTAGGTACTTTTCGCGTCTTTCTGCGTTCAGCGGTTCGTGTGGAGAGAGCTGGATATACAAACAAACGGATTTTAACGGATTTTTTAAACGGATTCTATTAATAATATGATTAATATAGATAATAGATTAAACGAGAAAGATGATTTCCAAATACACAATCGTATTTTAATAGTACGACTAGTAGGTTTTGCCCACTTCCTTCGTGAATGTTCTAAAATGAATTTTAAAAAGTGAATGACTTTTTTTAAATATTATTTTATAAATTAAAACTAAAAAGAATTCCATCGAAATCGTTCAAAACTTCGATTCAGGCGGTCCGGTTTCGATAATTGGACATGCAATCAGATTTTAATATTACACCCAGATAGTCATTGCTTTTACTCTTATTTTCTTGTGCAAAAAGCTCTAGTACGAAAAAAGTGGATATAGCCTAGTTAATTAATCGTAAACCCGTAATCGGAGGATTGAGGATTCGGCTCCCGAACCTGCCAAAAACCGTAGTGTACATTAATGGTAGCTAGATCTCTTAAAATTCACCAAATCTGCGATGTCCTCCATGTCCGTAAAATTAATACCTCGGGGGAGGTTACTGGAGCGAGGAAGTCATTCCCACCGTGGTGGATCAAAATTGTTATGTTAAGTCACCGGACAACTCCTATGGGTGAATCTCAGACAGTGGCTAATGGACCTAATGCGCATCTTTAGTGCGAAGTTAAATTCACTCAACCTTAAATCTAGTGTAAACAATAAACCAAATAATTTAAAAGGGAAAAAATGTGCAGCCAAAAAAATAAATAAATAAATAAAATAATAAAAATGTCTTGGTTAATCGTAACTTTCTACGAATTTTGAAGTACAACAGGACAAACAGACGAATAGATTGAATGAAAAAAATAATCAAGTCAGTGCTGCTTGATCTTACTAGAAATTTACACTTATTCAATATTTGATGGCGTTGTTCTAGAGATGGTGCTGCTACTCTGGTATGAAAGAAAACGTGCCCAAAGAGAATACTTACTCTTTATAATCAAATTTTGCCACTCATTTCAGCTACTCAAGATAGAATTCGAACTTAGGTTCCATAGCAAATATTGTTTGTCTTGATGAGTACAATCATCCCTCTTATTTAAAAAAAAAAAAAAAAAAAAAAACGCTTTTGAAGCACAACACCAGTGCGACAGGCTTGAAAGAAGTTTAGAGAGCACGATTGCAAATCGGAATCACATAGCAGTGCAGGGTCTGAAATTGTTTGAGTTATACGGTATTGGATATTGAACGGGAGGTCACAGGAACAGCGATCTTGTTGTAAATGTGTATTTGCGAAAGGTTTCGTAGGCAATAGGATATACGTGTATTCGAATGTTGAATTGACCAATATGTCTGATGTAGAAATCACATACATTTTTTAAATTTCCTATTTAATTTTAATTCATATCTATTTTAACGCTTTATATAATAATTTACTCGTTTATTCAATATTAATCTTTAATAACAGCCTAATTCTTTCTCAATCAATAAAATAAGAATATATAAGTGTAAAATAAAATATTTCTACTAGCAAAATCCCATGACATCATTTTGTCGTATAAAGAATTTCACATGGCTTATTTCATTGTTATGTTCCTCGTAAATCAAAGTCTGCTAACGTAATTTCATTCAGTTAGTGAAAATTATCCTTGGGCAGAATTGAAATTATATTTTTTGCTAAGCATCTGTCATCTGCAGTTTCTCAGTTCTCACACTAAAGTTTGACGAAATTCAAGGGTTAATATACATGGCAATCCTGCTCTGTGTATTCAAAATTATTTACTTAATTAAAGTACAACGTATCTTAAAAAGGCTTTTGGTTTATATGTTCTTGTGGCATAAAAATTAAATGCCAAAATGTTACACTTCACTGAAAATTGGCAAAAAGTTGACCATTCTCTTTCAATCTGTGCTGCAAGCACGACCCAGAAATGTAATCTTAAAAAAAATTTCCGTTATGGGGCACTTCCCCTTCTTATTTTATGCAGCAATTTTAATAAAAACTTTGTGCACATTTTTGTGTCGATTATTGATTTGTGAAAGTTGCTTTTTTAACATCTCTGGGTAGAATCTTAGGTATTTTGATAAGATGTATGTAAATCAGATGTATAGCGGTGAACAACGCAAGGAAAAGGAAACTTTTCACTTATACAGAAATATGGTGGCTTAATGGAAACTGTCTAATAGAATCTTCTCTACATACCTGCATAACTACTTTACAATATGCACCTGGCGTATTAAACTGGGGAAGATATTAAGCGCCCAGCTTTTTACTTATATCAGGAACCATTCGTACTCACTTATTCATACTCCACAACATATGATTTTGACACGTTTGAACAGAAGGTTGCGTACGACTTATTGTTTAAGTACAGCATTCGCAGAACGAAAGCTATAGAAGAGGACGCAAGAAAAGAAAAATAATGCCGCAAATATTGTAGAAAGCAATTCGTGTACGAGTACTCGATAACATGCCAACAAGTGTTTTTTTTAAGTACAACAATTTGAAGAATACTGTCAGAAAACCAAATGCGTTCATATCATCTGCACTGAATCCAATCATTTGAGTATTCTGATTAGTCCTTTTAGTGAACTTTTGGTACATGATATCTTCAACAATGTGTGGTAAATATTGCGCTTGCTAGGTCGTTGGGCCCATATTCTTCACCAATGAAGTAGGTTTCGCAAGAGAGGGAGCGTTCAGTCACTATAACGCCCTTCTACGCCCCTTGGATAACCCCTCATTGTACGGGATCATGCGAACGTCTTCTATAGTATATATCGTTTTCTATATAAAACTACATTTGTACATTAAATTTCTATTGCACTAACTTGTTGCTATTTCTATTCGTTTATTTTGCTTCTTTTAGCCATAGCTCCCGTAGAAGGCATATTTGACCCTTCAGCGTTATTTGATTCCGATTCGTCTTTGTACTCCCTACATCTCCTGAATGTTTGTCACACTTTTAAGTGTAACATCATGTATAAAAAATAATAATTCCTCCCATTTTGAATTTTGAAATAGAATAATCCAAAGAGACGAATGGACAAACTGACAAAAAGTAAATTAGTATCAAGAAAATGTTTTAACATGTTGATTTCGTAACACATTTAAAAATAGTTGCGATAATTTTAAACATGGCATTTTTAACTGCATTTCAAAATGTTTAATTTCTTCAAAATACTATTAAAACAGTAGTTTATATTATTAACTTTACGATGAGCAGTCACATATTAACGTTAATAAACACAGAAAATTATTTGAACTATATATATGCTGGTTAATAAAAACAGTAAATTTTTACAGGATTTCGGTTAAGTAGTTTCCCGTTTTCAAAATTCAATAAGTAAAAACAAACAAGGAGAACATTAATTCTAACTTAACCCTTAAATACCTGATTTTTTTTTTTTTTTTAATCAATTTAAAAATGTTTTTCGACTTTCATTTCTTAAATAAATCATGGGAAAAATACATTAAAAAAACATATATTATTTCAAGTAAGGTTTATGGCTAAAAAGCAGTTTGTTGCCAATCGGCAATATTATTCTTTAATTGAAATAATAATTTTTTCTCGATAAAATTCTAAATATGGACTACATACTTTACACCATGTAATACTTTGACAAAATTGATATGTTGCCGAAAGGCAACACACGGCATTTAAGGGATATTATTTGAACAATTTTGACAGCTGACGTTTATTTTTTTAACCTTTGTTCAAAAGAACATTATGAAATGGTAACATACAGTCGGTAACAAAAGTGTCCGAAAACTAACAAAAATTCCCATGTAAAAAAAGTACAGTTAATACTGCTTTGTTAAATAAATCCTTGTAGAATCATATTCTTACACTGACTAAGAACAGAATTCGAAGTGTACTTTTTTCACATAGGAATTTTTGTTCGTGTTCGGGCACTTTTGTTACCGACTGTACATACAGTCAAATATTAAAAACAAACCAATTGCAAATGTACAATTCGATTGAAAAGTCCGGTTTCAAATTTAAAACTTAGGGTATTTAAAAGTTAATATTGCTACACAAATGTGCAAATTTTAAAATGAGAATTTTATTGACAATGACTAAGAATTTCAGAAAAGGATTTAAACTTATTTTTGCAGTTCTTTCAAGGTAAATGTCTATTATTATATTTTAATATAATTTGAAATTTTTGTGTTGTTTGGATTAAGCTTCACCTAAACACAGTGTATTCTTTTTTGTTGGAAATGGATATACATTAATTTTTGTGGTGTACTCTTACTTTATATATATATATATATATATATATACTTGTATTAATATTATAATATCACTTTTTCTTTTCCATATATTTCTAAAGATAAACTATTAAGGAAATTGAAATGTGTTAGAATGTCGAAACTGTATCCGTGAAATATATTGCAAATGTTCAAAATATCAGAATGATAATTTGAAGGGATGATTATTAATAAAAAATTGAAACTGTTATTAATAAATTACTTACTGGTAATAAACTTGTTTAGACATACAATTTCTAGTTATTTTTTATAATAAAAATCGGAGTTTCCGTAGCCCGTATTTTCCAAAACCACCATTTCCCATGACATTTTATTTTTTAATTAATCGGGATAAATCACAGAAATATATTACAAAAGATTACTATAGAATAATACTGTTTTTTGGAAAATACGGTCCGTCGGAAATTCGAGGAGAAATGAAACGTTTAGGACGTGCTGTATTTTAATGGTGATTTTAATGACCTGTGTAGATAATTGATTAAAAATTATACAGAAATGCTATTTAATGGTATATATTTATTAAAATTTATGCATAAATGTTGTAGATTTGTATTAGCTTTTGAAAAAAGAGATAAATTTTATATTTAAATTTCAAAGAGTGTTGCGAATAAGAAAGATTTAATTATTATTATTTTTTTTTATGTACATTTATTTTTAATATTTAACGTTAATGTACTTTTTTACTTTTTACGTCATCATGTATCATATTTTATTCCTAAATTTTTTATCATTTATGATGAAGTGTGTTAAAATATCATTACACACTTTTTAGATTGATATCCTTTTGATTTATTTGTTATCAGTGTTGTTATTATACCACTTTTGTAAAATCTGTAATCTGAAAAGAAATCGTTATCTTTGTAAAATTTATTTACATTCCAACTTTCCGTTTTTATACATTGCATGATGGCTTATATCATTGTATGCATGTCATTCTTGTTTGAAAATTTATTAAATGTTACTAGAAATTGTTTTAACAAGTAAGCAGATAATCAAATATGAAACATTTGGGATTTCTAAAGGTATACTAGAATATTTCTGCTGTTTTAGAAGTTTTATTATACGTTTCTAATGTTTACACTATTTAGTGGGAAAGAAGAAAAAAACTTTTTATTGTTATGATGGCTAATACATTTTTTTATAAAATAAAGTAAATAATAATACATTTTGAAGAGAAAGATAAGTTCTTATAAATTTAATTAATTTCACATTGTAATATAAAAATTAAGAGCACAACCATTCAAAATACCCCTAATCGCATACTACTCATTTTATTATTATTATTATTTTTTTTTTTGCGTTTCATTTCATTTCATTTATTTATTTTATATATAAAAATTATGTAAATAGAAACTTACTTTCTTTTTGTATAATAAATAAATTTCCTTCATATTTAAAAATAACTTTGAAAAAAAAAAAAAAAAAAAAAAAAAAACTTTCATTTTAAAATATTATATAAGTAAATATACTGACTGTGTAACGAAAAGTGATTTCTTTTCATTCGGAGGTTTTTAATATTAGTCTTATTTTACATTAAAACTTATATATATATTCTCGAATGAACAACAATTTTAGTTAACAAATATTCCTTCAACGCTTGAAAAAATCCTAAGTCTTCGAGTCCCATCAATTACTAGCACAATAAAAACAGAAATTGTGTGTCATTCTTCATGATGAACTCTCACTGCATGAAAATAATTGTAACGCGAATATTTCAAGTTCCAAAACATACAATTAATAAGCTCTGCATATTTCTTAATATGCCTCGTCTTGTACATTGACTTGCTTTCTTTTATTGGAGGGCGTATAAAGTCACGAGGAAAGTGAAAAATATGCTCTCCCATATTCCTATAAAAATACACCACTTTTGTTTTCAAGTGTATCTGGTTTTTATTCCCTCTTACACGACACCATTATTCTTTCTTTTGCAAGGGATGCTTTCTCATTGGGGAGCGATTATCTCGCGACAAGTTATTTGTCTCCCACCAACGACCTATTGAAAAACTTTTGTGAATCACAACTGCTCTGTGATCTTCTTTCTACTTTCTTTTTCTTTTTTTCTGTCTTTTTTCTATCTTTAAAGCTGGAAACATTTTTATTGCTTTTTGGAATCTTGTATCGCCAACCAGTTTTCTTAAGTTAAAACTTTCTTTTAATGTAATTGCTAAATATAAAAGTTAAGAAATTTTTTCGTGTAGTTAGGAAATGCGTATTAAGGAAAAAAAAAAAAAAAAAAAAAAAAAAAAAAAACTAGGAAAGAATGTATGTGCGTGTAGGTTTGAAAAGGATTTCATTATATATATTATTTTTCATGGGAAATCAAACAAACAGAAAAAAAAAAAAAAAAAAAAGGGTTTTATTGAGTTATTATTTTATACTCCATATTGTTTCTCTTTAAGTAAATTGCACAAATATAGTATGTGAAATTGGCTACTGTTACGTAATTTGAATAACACAAATTTACTAGAAAATGTTTTGTTATGTTTAAATATTAAGTCCAACAAATAAAAAAGACAATGAAAACTAATTAAAACAGTGGTATTCAAATGCGTAAAAGTTAGAAACTACAAATATTTACAGCACTTCCGAGAATTACTTTTCATTTCTATTAAAATATATCTGATATTAATTTATTGTAATTTCAGCAAAAGGTTATTTCTTTATCATATAAAACGACAGTTATTTTAAATATTATTGTAGTATGGGGGTGTATGACTTCCGAAGGACTTCGGCCTGGGAAATGCTCTCCATGAATTTTCAGGTATAAATTATTGTAATGGAAATGAAAATGTGTTAATCAAATTTAAAATCTGTACAACAATATATAGGGGAGAGTGGGGAGGAATGTGACATTTTTCACGTTTTTACTGATAACGTTCACCACATGTAATTCAGAATTTTGTAACATTGCTCATAAGTACACTTCAGTAATTAGTTACATATAAACATACTAACTTTAATAAAAAATTATAATTTGTAATTAATAATAATTTTTTTTTACATGCATGTGCATTGTCCCATTCATCCCCACCTATGGGGATGAATGGGACAGGACTGGAGTTAACAAAGAGAAGAAAACAAAATAGAAAGTAAATACATTTTTTAAGTTAGATTGGTTTATGTGATTTTATTACACACTGTGAATTTATTGAAATAACCTAAACTGATATATTGACTCCAACATCAAAAGGCAAAAGTCCTTTGGTTTGCACAGTTCCTAGTGCTCTCGGCTTTGGTAATTTAATCTAATAAGATCTAATCTAAAAATAAATAAATAAATAACACACTAGAAAGAGATAAATCATTATAATAGAGTACAAATTATTCAGATAAATTTTTGTTTCCGACTGATCGGGAAACATCAGCATTCTATTCTGTATTACTTTAATAATCACCAGGATTTATATAATTTGCTTGATTGAAATTGTGATTTTAATCAAATTATTATTAGTTTATTTATTTATTTCTTTTTAATTATTGATTTAAGTTGCACTGAATATTCTAACTTATAATTTTTTTAATCATAATTATTATAAACAAAAATCAGAACAATTAATTTCAATCTATTTTTCTCTAAATCCATGCTACTTTTATAATTCCATGTTATAACTACTGAACTACAGGTTATAAAAATATTGAAAATCTATTTAAGGTTTGTTTTAATATAATTCTTGTGTACAATTTTAAATTACCACATAGTGGGGAATGTCCCATTCATCCCCACCACCACATGATCATATAAAACTGGAAATAGGCTTAATGAACAATTGTCAATATTCTTCTTGAATATCATAAACACAATAAAATATTATGTCTTTTCACCATATAAGAGTTATATTAACTTTAAGCAAATAGTTAATGTCTTAACTACTACCTAATTGAATCAGTAAAAACTTACTTTGGCAGCTGAAAAAGACACTTTTTTCTCCCCTTGTATGGATAGCACAATTCTGAAACTACTTCGATGAATGACCTCAGTACTGCCATAGATCAGAAAAAATTTCAAGTTTCCGGTGCTTGCAAAATATAAAAATCTAGCTATTGTCCCATTCATCCTACGTCCCATACAACCCACTCCTGCGTACCCTCTCGTATGAACATAATTTAATTGATTTTTATTATTACAGTATTGGGATGATTTCCTGGTAAGTATTATTATGGAAGTTCACTTATGAAGATCATTTGATACGCTTATACCTTTCCATGTGTACCATATATGATTTTGTTTTGATTTAATCGATTACTTTTATTAAATCTATTGTTGTAAAAAGGTCAAGTCGTTGTTGGAAATTATAAATTCCAAGATTTCAACTTTCTAATTTTTACTGAAATCCTAGATAAATTCACCCTTGAAAATATTTCAAAGAGGAAAAAATGTTTCTTCACTTTTTATACTGGAGTAAACTTTTTCAGGAATTTTTCTTCAAACATATAAAAGAAAAGATTTTCCTAGAAAACATATTAAATTTACTCTTTTTTGATAACTGTTATTTAAGTTCATGTAAAGATATTTTAGGAAAGTTATATTAAAAAGTTTTACACTATTTTGAAAGAACATTCTTAACGTATCAGATAAAAATATTGATAAGTTTTGCATCGAAATAAATGCAGAGAAACATGAGTCTTGTTTACAAAACTATAGAAAAAGGAAGTGAATTTTACAATTTTTACGTTAGTTTGAGCACAAAAATTATAACCACTTGATAAATTAAAACTGTTACTTATTACATCAGTCAGGGCTATTTACTTAATTTCTATTTTAGAATTTAGAAAGTTGAAATATCAGTTGAAATTAATACAGTGTTTTTACTTATACTGAAATAAAAATATTGTTCCATTATAATAGTTCAAAGAGAGTGGAATAACAATATCGATAGAGCTACCAAAAATAGACGAATGGAAAATAATTTTGATTAATATTCCTAAAAAATTCTTCAAAAGGCATTTAATTTTTATTAAAGATTATAAATAAAGTATATATATATATATCTTTTGAAGTTATTAATAATTGATTCATTTATTGTTACTAGTGTGATGTAGATTATCACACATTATACAATTAATAATTATTATTAAAAATTTTATATGTTCCCATTCATACCTTTTTCAATGTAATTGAAACAAAATCTTTGATAGATTCTCAGTATTCATTTAACCATTCTAACGTAATGGAAATTCTTTTCGAAAGAAAAATAGTTTTATAATATGTGATAATCTACATCACAACCAAAATATTACATAAATTCTTGTTAAGTATTCACAGATTAGCTATCGCTGCACAAAAACCTGTGCTCGCATTAATAAATAGTAGTTTTGCTCAGTGATCAAAATTCGACCATTTCTAGTTTACTTAAGTAATAAATATATAAATATGTAAATTTTTTCTTAGTAATTAATTTATCCTTAAAAAAAAAAAAAAAAAAAAAACCGCTACCTTCATTTTTATTTGCATGGCGATGCATATCCCTATGCATTTCTCTCTCTCCCTCTCTTTGCTTCTTAATCCGAACGATCAAACTTCTTCTATTGGCCATTTAAAAAGTAAAGAACATTTTCAGTATGCCAAGAGTTTGAAAAAATAAAATTTATCTATTTCTGTCGACTGACAAATAAAAAAGTAAAAAAAAAATAAAAAATAAAAATAAAATATTCTAATTACCGTTTCTAAAAGACAAATGATAAAATAATGTTACAATAAATCAAAGAGGAATTCTCCTATAAGGCGTTATGTTTGAGGTTTTAAAAAATAAATCCAGAAAAATCACGAACCATTGTATCGAATTTTTAAAAATTTCCCGTGCAAATTTAACAACTCTCTTTTATGAGAATTTTAAATACAAATATTACGTGAATAAAATGAAAAAAGAAAAAAGTATACAAATGAAGGTATTTTTGAGTGCCTTCTCTACATCATAAAAGAACTTTTTTTTCTGCAACAGTCATTAACCATACCTTTCGAAAGGTATTACTTTTGAGCTCCTCCTCTTATTAGAAAGAAGACCAAAACCGTACGATAAATTTTATGTGTTTGCATATTAATATATAGATACCACAAAAAATATTTTGTGGTATTTCATCAAATTAAGCATTTAACATAAGGAAATAGGTTAAATATATATATATATTTTTTTTAATTTGATTTCAATTGAATTGAAAGCGATATTCTCAATTCAATCACTTAACTTTGATTTAATTCAGCAGATCTGAAGCAAAGTTAAACTGATTTTAATGTAAATATAATATTTCCGGACTTTTTCTGAGATGTTATTTATGTTTATTTTCTGTCGTTTCTTTTATTTTACGCATTTTAAGCATTTTTTAATTTTACGTACAATTTTCTTACAGTGACTTGTAGATTTAATACATTTAATTCTGGAATTAAGCATAAAGTTTTTATGTTATAAAATTTTACACAGATTTTCGAACTCCATAAATATAATTTTTAGAAATTAATTTATTCGTTTTCATAAAATTTGTATCTTCTTTGATACTTTAAATTTAAATATAAACGTTATTATTCATTATTTTTTATGTACAATATGGTTTTTAAAATTTTAATTTTAAATCAACCGTGTACCGTACATTATAGAATGCACCTGAAATGTATGCTTTATTTGAAACAAATTAATACTTTTCGAGAAGTTTCCAAAAAATTTGGAAAAAGCATACACGCATATGCATGTGTATCGTAAGGCTCGGGAAACAACAATTTACTCGCTTGTGGCGAGTACATATTTGGATATGGTGAGTGAAATTTTAAGCATTGGAAAAATATGCCAAAAACGTCCATATACGTCCACCATATTCCTTGTTTCTCTTGAATCCTAAAGGTGACCATACTTAGGATTCGTATATTTCTGGTGTGTAACTCATTTATGTGGCCACACGATATGATGTGGCCGTCGACCATAGCTGGTCGACGGGAGGTGTCAAGTTCAAACCCAGGTATCGCTCATTGGCCTAGCTATTTAGAGCCTTCTACGCTTTTCTTTGAAATTTGCGTGAATACAAGCTAGTAACCGTTAGAAATACCACCCTTGTCCACGAGGTGCACTTCACTCAAGCCTAGGACCCTTGTATATGTATAGTCAGTCGGTCGTATCTCCAGTACCATTCAAATGCTGGAAAGTAAACATGATACTAAGTTTGTTTATTTAATAGACTGGACATTAAAGTGCTTTTAATATATTTTCCATGAATTTACAGCATGGTAGCGGGTGCTGCAGATACTTTTAGACATTATATATTACTTTAACAGCTTAAAAAAATAGTTGTTTTGAGAGAAATATTCTTAAATATACTCTTTGTCGCCAGATTACTGTAATTGTATTTTTATTTCTATAAATGCAACTTTTTTTTCCCATGAGGAACTGTTACTTAGTACAATAGTAAAGCTGGCTCAATATTTTTTATTGCAGATAAATTTCTATTTGCTAAATTGAATTGATACATGATCTCTATTACTGGGCACATCAGATATACATATTTGTTTACCTATCGTAAGTTTTCATTTTTATATAGTTTCATAAGGAAAATCCCTAGCTGGTAATACTTTTTATGCATTCTCCACCCCTGTACATGAGTGCAATATGTGCTAACTTTAAAAATAGAATGGTTTTATATTTTCACATTTGTTAAAATGATTCTGCAAATTAAATATTGTTTTAATTTTTCTTAAATTTATTTCTGCGCATGTTTCTTGTTTGTTTGTAATGATTTTGCCTTATGTTAGTCTCTATAAATCATAAAATAAAAATTGCACTTTATAATAATAATAATAATAAAAAAATCTGTTAAATGTAAAAATAAAATACCATATTTTCCGGTGTATAACGCGCAGGCCACATAAATGAGTTAGAAGATTTAATTTAGAAATAAAGCTATATATGTAAGAAACAAAAGCTTGTTAAAGGATGGCTTTTACAATAAATTTAAATTTCCAGTGTATAATGATTTAACAAACCTGCGTGTTACACGCCGATGGAGACTTCAAGTCTTAAAATTTTCTTTGATCATACACTCGGCAGCAAAATTATTGAAGCGATAGTAATAATTACTCTAAAGATGTGCACCTAATACAATTTTGTTAAGTAAATATTTGTCAAATCATGATGTTAGTCTTATGCTGTTTATAAAAAAGTAAGTTTTGATGATAAATAGTTACAAGATAAAAAGAACTCTTTATATACCATGTTTTTAAATTTTCTGTTGAATCATATAAACACTACTGAAGGCAGCGGGAACCTGGAACAACTGGCTAAAAGTATTAAAAAAATTCATTGCTATCATGTTTTGAGCTATTATAAAAGTTTCAAACGGCTAGCTAGCCGGGAAATTAGTTAAAAATCGATTGCAAGCTTTGCACTGTTAACGCTGTCGAAAGCAGCAGGGTCCCGAAACAGTTGGTTAAAAATATTTTTAAAATGCATTTTCACCGTGTTCTGAACTATTCTGAAAGTTTCAAATGTCTAGCTAGTCGGAAAGTTAGATAAATAAATTTTCTGTTGAATCATATAAACGCTGCCGAAGGCAGTAGGGACCTGAAACAGTTACCTAAAAGTATTAAAAAAATGTATTGTCACCATGTTCTCAGCTACCCTGAAAGTTTCAAATGTCTAGCTGGTCGGGATGTTAGTGAAAAATCGATTACAAGCTTTGCACTGGTAACGCTGCCAAAGGCAGCAGGAACCCGAAACAGTTTGCTAAAAGTATTTAAAAAAAGAATTTTGACCGTGTTCTTAACTATTCTGAAAGTTTCAAATGTCTAGTTAGTCGGGAAGTTTGTTAAATAAATTTTCTGTCGAATTATGTAAACGCTGCCGAAGGCAGTAGGGACCTGAAACAGTTTAATAAAAGTATAAAAAAATGTATTATCCCAGTGTTCTGAGTTGTCCTGAAAGTTTCAAATGTCTAGCAAGTCGGGAAGTTAGTTAAAAATCGATTGTAAGATTTGTACTGGACAAATAAACAAAAAAAAACAAACAAGAATTGAAGTTATTAAAAACATGGTAAAATTAGCTATCTAAATAAGAAAAAAATATGAAAAATGTGGTTGTGTGCTTCAATAATTTTGCTACCGACTGTAATGGAACAGAATTTTTTGTATAAAACGCATTGAATTTAACATTTTTGCTTCTTTAGTTAGACTAATTTCTTGAATCAGTATCTATATTATTTCCATTTTTTACTAAGTTGATCTTCTTTAAAGCTCTTATTCCCTTTTACAAGCCATATCCGATAGTCAACAACACTCATAAATTCGGTTTTTCTAGATAGGGAAGAGCCGTTAAGAAGTTTCTAACAAGGAAACATTCAAAAGGTGTCGTCTAAAAAAAAATATTGAAAAAAAAAAAAAAAAAAAAAAAACGTATGTGATTCTACTCTTCATAAAACACCAGAAAGTGAAAAAAATATTGGATGAAATGAATTACAGCGACCGCAAAAAATTATAAAAATTAAGCATTTTTTGCGATTCAGCGCTGTTAGGCGATAAATTCGAGACTGCCGTGTACGAACAGAACCGTGTTTTGCTTCTCCGCCAAGTACTCAAAATCAATCGCCTAACAGTGTAAAATCGCCAAATATGCTTAATTTTGATATTTTTTTGTGATCGCTGTAATTCATTTCAGCCGATAATTTTTTCACTTTCTGGTGTTTTATGAAAAGTAGAATCACATATATATTTTTTTTCAATATTTTTTGAAGACGACAGCTTTTAAATGTTTCCTTGTAAGTCATATACTATATATCCCATTGTAATCACTTATTGTATATACATTATAATTAAGATAAGGCAGAAGTCATTTCCCTGACATATAGTGACCAAAAAAGTTGTCAAATCGTTTGCTATTGCTAATAAGGTTGCCTTCTATAAAATATTACCTAAGTTACTGCTTTAAATGATTTGAAGCTCGTCCGTGCATACATCGAGGTGTATAAAATGTCAAGCTCTTGATAATTCGGAAAATGAATAGAAATAATACAAATGCCTAGCAGACAGCTGCCCATCGAAAGCTTTGGTGAAACTTACAAGCAAAGTCTCCTTAAAGTGCATACTCAAAATATTCTTTAAAAAAAAAAAAATACTTACGAGTATTTGGTGCGAAAAAGACAAGTACACCATATGATTTGGCAAACATCATACTTTCTCGCCAGATTTTAATAAATTTGAAAATTGTTTGCTAAAAAAATGTTTAGCGAATAGCGTAGCATTGAACAAATTTAAAATTATCTGATAAAATAGTTAATTACTTTTTATATAAGTTTCTATAATATACGAAAATGATTTGTGGTTGAAAGTATTAAATTTTATTTCTTAAAAATGTTTTTATAATTAACAAGTGTTAAGTCACATACGCTTGAATTATATGTATTTTTCGAGCCCTGTTACCTTTCTTGCTGATTCTTATGTAAAACTACCTCCTGAATCCGAATATGACTCCCATTTTTCCCAGTCACCCACCATTTTCTCGGGACACCACCCCTCCCTCAATTTTTATCACTCTTCAGAATTTTATGGCCATGAATTTGATTTGGAGAATGATAAAGAATTAATTTAACACTTAAAAACAATATATATATATTGTAGTATCTTGGAGAGTGGCAGAGAATTATTGACTTGACTAATCAGAACAAGAAATTTATATTTTTTCCAAATTTTAATTTAACTAGATTAATTTTTAGAAATGTACAATATATACAAATTTTGCTGTATTGCATCTATATGAAAGGGTTTTCAATAAGATAGTGAGTTCTACAGTATATGGCTGGAAGGAATATCAGATAAAGTCCACAGTGGTTTTCACCAGTCCGTGACCGCTTCTGCAGTCTTTTCCGGAAAATAATATGAGTTCGTAACCTTTCCCTAGGTCTAGCCCGACCTGCTCTGGGAATCCTGCCTTTCCAAACTCCGGCAGTGAACTCTCGTTTTCAGTCTCTCATCGTAAAAATTACAGTTCGTATTGGGCGTGTTTTTCTGAAAACAAAATCTCAGATGCAGGCCCTGATTCGCTCGAAATTCCATCATCGGTTCTGACGCGTTGAATTCTTCTCGAAGGAAAAGTTCTCAAGGCACGCGGCTTCCCACGTTCATCAAAGGGAAACGGACATACCTTTCTACAAAGGAGAGATGTTCCGCTGCGAGCCGTTAGGCCCCAGACTGTCTGCTTCTTTGTACTGAAATGTCTCTTTCAATGATATATTGGAGTCGGAGTCTCTGCCTTTACAATATATATATATATATATATATATAATATTTAATAAATAACATTAATAATAGATTAAAAAAAATAAGAAATGTAATACATAATTTCAGTGACAAATCCCCTCTAAATTTTCCCCTTACCGCAAATGGTCATGCTTTAGAATTTTCCATCACTGTAGCCCCTCAGAAGTTATTTTAACAGTTAAAATAATCCTTTCCAACCCTAAAAATCAAATTTATAACAATAAAATTAACGAAAAGTGCTAAAAAATTGGGGCCGTTCCTAAAAAACGGTCGGTGATATGCAGAGCAGTGTAATTGATAGGTATTTCTTCAAATGTAAACTATTATGTTTTTTGTAATTTATTATGCAATAAAAAAGTATATAATATCTTATTTTAAGCTGTAATACGCAAATCTCAAATAAATTTTAAGTTAATTTAAGTGTTCTACAGTTAAAAAAATCGTTAATATACGATAGTTAGATTCCAATTTACACTTTTATAAATAAATATATATGTATTACAATATTGTAGTTTTAAAAGTGTTTATTTGAAGTAATCTTACTTAAATTATTTTTTTGTGAAGAGTATAGAAAGAGGTTTTCATTAAAGACTTCTGTTGTACTTCTGTTCCAAATTTTCTTGTGTCGAGAATGAGCGATAAATAGCCAAGAAACGGAGATTTTTTTTTTTTTTTTTTTTTTTTTTTTTTTTTTTTTTGAGACGATATATACAGATTCCGCTGAAATATTTTTATGAACATACATATACTTTCATTAGAAAAGTCTTTGGCAATTTTTTCAAAAATTTCTAGGTATGCGCATATGGCGACTTTCTTTGTTAGACATAGGATAAGTGCTCCAGTGATTGACAGTTTTAGAGCAATTTCTGATGTTTTTAATGTTTTAGTCATCAGAAACTATTTTTGGAATTCTTAAGTTATTATATATGTCATGAAATACTTTCAGAAACATATTTTGTTAAATTATATACATTTGATAATAATTTTTTTTAATGAATTTTTATTTTACACCCACTCAATGTTCCAGTAATTGACACATCCAGGTTTGAATTTTACCAGTAATTGGTACCCTATGTTCCAGTGTTTGACATGCCTTGTTAAAATTAATATATGTAAAACATTTGCTTCTTACAAACTTAATAATATGTACAAAGTAATTCATCTATGACTTATTTGCTTAAATTAAATTTATTTTAAATATTATTTCACCAAAAGTATAATACACTTTCACATACAAAATATTGATAATAATAAAATACATTTTAAGATGCAATATGCTAACTGAAAATGAAATGAAAAATACAAGGCTATAGTTAATTTAAAAATATAAAATAAAAAATAGTATTTACTCTACTATATAAAATTATTACAAAAAAAAAAAAATAAAAAAGTATTTACTTTACTTAAATGCATAAGTGAAAACAGAAAATGATATGATTCTCTAAGTTTATTATTTATTTTGTTTATAAAGTCTATAAGCAGTTTTTATTTTACGAGTTACGTATTCAAACTAAACTGTTCATTGCAAAGAAGGCTGATGGTTCCATAGTTATTTTTTGCATGATCTTTATCAGTTTTTTTAAGCCCTACAAAAAAATTCTCTATTATATTTCAGTCAAAAACTTGACATGTGATCCTTCTTCTAGCAACAAAATTATGCGTCCAACACAATATTTCTGCTCATAGTATAGTGCATAGCACTTTTCTGCTTGCAGTACAACTCTTTTCTCAGGTGTACTATCTTCGTTTACTCCAATTTCATCTATATTATTATCATATGAATCTGCATATACAATTTCCTCTGAATGAGATTCAGAATCCTCGCTTTTTAATTTTGTATGTAACTTTGGCCTAGGCCTTTTTGTAATTTTTTTCTGCTCACTTGCTGTTTTCTTTTCGTACACTAATTTCCAAGCTAATTTACTTTCTAATTTTGCTGTCTCATTTTGTTCTTTCTCATCCTTTTTTTCCTTAAAATATTTTATCCATTCACTTGAAGTAGCCCCAGATGGTGTCTTTTGAGAAATGTTATTTTTCCGTTTAACATCAGTCTTGTTTTCCGGTCAGAATAAAGCACGTTTAAAAGGTCTTCCAAGCCTTCCTTCATCAGCTGTTTAAAGTAATTCTCTGTAAAGAATATTTGAAGTTCTTTGTTCGCACTGGGGGAAAAAATAATTTATGTACCAGTATTTAGTATAGATGTTCCAGTAATTGACACCTTTCTCATAATGGGGTGTCAATTACTGAAAAAGGTTCAGAAATGATATAAATTTAATTTGAATGCAAACCCTTCCAGTTTTATATATTTAAATGTAACAACAAAAAATGTCAATCAACCACTTGTGAATGACACTCCATGCCAATTATTGGTGCATAGTCTAATAAATGATCCAGTAGCTGGCATAACTTATCAGTTCACAAAAAATACTAAAAATCACTTAAATTTACATTTCAATAGTTAAATATGCATATTAATAGATTAAAAATTGCAACTGCTTAGAAATATTGCTAAAATTAATTAAGATGTAACAAGATGAAAGCACTGACTCACCTTAAGTCTCCAAGCAAGCTGAACGTAAAAAATGTCTGATTCCTTTACTTCACATGTTTTACTTGCATTTTATGATAAATATACCATCTGGTGAGCAATGGATTTATCAAAAATGAATCAGTAGTTTAAGGGACTAAATGCAGATGGATACATTTCTGTATTAGTTCATTTTTTTTTTTATTTTTTACTTATTAATTATTTTGCGGAAAGGTGTCAATTACTGGATCATGTCAATCACTGGAGCACCTACCCTAAATATAACGCACCTTTGGAATCAGAGATGTCGATTTTATACGCGAAAAAATACCCATGTTAATTACTCATGAAACTAACGTGTACGTCTGCAAAAATAATGTATAATTTATACGTGCTTTGAACTATTTTAAAGAAACAATTTAATTTTTAAACAGAAAACACCATTCTTAGTCTCTGTTATTATAATTAGACAGTTGGATTCTGACACGAAAAGAAACAGAAATGTTAGATGTAATTTGTAAGTAAGTATATACAATAGTAGTACAATAGTAGTACTATTGCTCTATAATAAGGGTCGATGCAGTCACTCTTTTGAATACTACTTTATATATATATATATATATATATAATTTGAATAATTTAATACCTTTGTAACACTCAGCAAACAAAAGTTAGATGAAAATACCAACATATAATTAAAATTTAAATGAGATTTATTTCGAATAAAATTATTGTCACGGTGATAATTTAATTTGAGTACCAATGATTAGTAAAAACAAGTTAAAGTACTTACGCAGAAGAGAAATGACACAAACATAACACATAAGCCTAACGATAAGATAATAGTTTGCAAAAACCATTAAAGTAATAGAAACAGTCAACATTTTATAGAAAAGAGATCTGATAAAAGGAAAAAAAAAGAGAATTCATGAATTGAAAATTGGAATTTTAAATGCTGAAAAATAGAAATGTTCACACATCAGGAAACTTGCATTTCTATCAGCAGAATGCAAGATTTCGGAAAACTGTATAGCTAATTCAGGCCAATATACAGCTCAAGTCTCTATCTTGCAACAAAACAAAATAAAAAAATAAAATTAGATTAAACAATATCACAAACCAAAATTGATTACAGAGAGAGAGAGAGAGAGAGAGAGGTATTTAGTAACCTTTTGGAGTATTTTTCATCAAATAAATAAAACTAATATTGTTTAATAAAAGTAAATGTGCCGAGCCCTGTATAAATACTTTAAACAAATTAAAAAAAAATGTTTGGACATGAATTTTAAATGAATATTTTAACACTTATAACGAATTCTAGTAATTATATAAAATATACTTTAAAACAGAAGGAATGAAAAAATAAGACGATTCTAAAAAATCCTCCATCAGGGTTCGGCGCAGTCGCTTTTTTAAATACTATTTTTTCACAATAGAAATATTTAGTAATTATTTGCAGTATTTTTCTTCGACTGAATAAGAAGAAGATTGCTTAATATAAATTGCAGTATTCAAAAAAGTGATTGCGCCGAGCTCAATCTATGTTATTCAGCATTTTACCAGGTATTTTCTGATGTGAGACAATGAAGATAATGAAGGAATGTTTTATCTTGCATTCGTTAATTGAAATAATTTCTTGTCGTTACCTAGACGATAGAAGTGTAGCATTTCAAGAATTGACTTAATGTTCTTGAGCTTCACAAAGCTCTTGATGTACCAATTTTTGAGATGTTTTAGATTCATAGACCATTTACTTGTTGTTAAGAAAAGAATGCATTTTTCTTTCTAACTACTTTTAGGCACGTAAAAAAAAGTACATTTTATCGATTTATGCGATTAAAATGTAGAGAACTGATGTGCTGATTAAGAATTATTTATGTGAAATAACATTCCAAAACTTGTAGTTATTCAATTTTAATTATTTAAGTTGTTTAAATGATAATAATAATTAAAAGAAGAATACAGAATGATCCAAAATAAAAGATAAACATACGTTTTACTTAAAATATATAGAATAGTATCATGATATTAGCATGGACGGCAAAGTATGGACGGGAAAAAGACTTTTGTGACGATGAAAAGATTTATTTCTATAATAATTAAAATAGCCAGCGACTAATTTCATTTCGTTTACATCAGTCTAAACAGTTCATAGCTAATTTATGGATGCACCTTATGAATGTAAAATTTGGTGCACATTGCTTTTAACCATCTTGCTTTTAACCATAGTCATAAGTCACGGTTTGAAATTGAATCCAACCAGAATCTGAACCAGAATTGAAGAATGTTTCAAGTACCATAGCCTCCTATTTAAAAATCCCATTGTATATAGACATTATGAGCAGACTGACATAGATTAATGAACATGACATCATTTATGCTGCTCATCATTACAATAAATAAATAAATAAATAAATAAATAAAAATAGTAATAATAAATAAATAAATAAACAAGTAATATTTTTACTTTTCTTTACTTTTTATCTTTACTTTTCTGTAATATTTTTACTTTTCGTTCTGTTAGGAAATTTCCATATCGCGTTTGAATTAAGGAGGCAATACTACGCATATACTGTTAAATCGTAGGTCGACAAAATGAGTTTTTTCGAATTGGCTAAAAAAAAAAAAAAAACTCTATAAGTTTCATATTTGTTATAACACATTTTGCATAATTTAAAGTGAATGATGAAAGTAACATATGATTATTGAGTTTTAATATACACAATGTTTTTCACAGCTTTCTTCTTTAGAATGAAATACATAAAAAAATATGGTATTTTTGCTCCTATTTCGTTTCATGCGTATACGCCATTAAAATACTAAGAAAAGGAATTAAACTGAAAAATTTTCACATTTATCAATTCGCTTCAATAAAAGTTATGCCAGAATATTTCATTTTTTACGATTATTTAGCCTTGAAATTACAGATTCATACTTGCCAATATCCTAATTATGAACCGGAAGATTTTTTTTAATACACGCCCCTTTTTCCACACCAATATATTTTTTGAGTATTTTTATTCTTATTTAATCGTATTTAAATTTGGAGAAAATTACTCTAAAAATATACTGGTATGGAAAAAAGGGGCGTGTACTAAAAATCTTCTGGTTTATAATTAGGATGTTGGCAAGTATGCAGATTCTCTTTAAAAAATACATTTAACATTATTTGTTGAATAAACCTTTCTTATAAATTCATATATTACTCATAAATATATTTCTCATAATTCAAATATTCATATAGAGATAATTATTCTAAAAATATACTGGTGTGGAAAAAAGGGGCATGTACTAAAAATCTTCTGGTTTATAATTAGGATGTTGGCAAGTATGCAGATTCTCTTTAAAAAATACATTTAACATTATTTGTTGAATAAACCTTTCTTATAAATTCATATATAAGATTTAAGAGATAAATACAAGAAATTGCCATAAATGTAAAATTATCAATATTTTATTAATAATTTTCATTTATAATAATGCTTGAATAAAATTCTTACTGTTTCCTTCAGCTATATTTTTAATTTTCTTCGTATATAATTTTAATATATTTGAATGATATACAGACTACTACTATACCTTATACTTTACACTATACTTTAATACTTATACTTTATACTTTTTATGTTATGCTTTAAAATTACAATTATACTTCAGCTTCCACTTTAAAATATAAAATATGAAGATTTACATTACTTACTGATTTTCATTTGTGAAATAATTTTAATTAAAATTTTAAATAAATTAAAAGAGAAAACTTTATGTATATTACTGCTTTAATAAAAAAAAAAAAGACGATTTCAGAAAAGCATTATAAATGATTAAAAATTTTCTCTTCCGCTAAATTAGATTTTTTTTTTTTTTGCATACATAATATTTTAATTGGAAAAATCATCATTATAACAGTAAAATTAGACTAAATTTGTGCCATGGGGCTATTTTATGATATGCATTGAAGCTTGAGTAACTTTGCCGTGAAATAAGCTCTCAACTCAATTTGTATTTTCTGCAGAGCAATTCTTTAGGTTGATAGAGTGCGATTTTTTGCTTTCCTACCCTGCAGCTGCACAGAGAGGGGAGATTAGAGCATCAATGTCAACAGAGATTACGTCAAATCACTTGACAGTCCCACCCCGACCAATTTATTACACTGCCTATTAGAAATCCCTCCAGCGTATTTGAATTTTGCATTCTATATAGACTAGAGAGGGGTTGCAATTATGGAAATAGATGGGAATTTAAGTCCATGGTGTTGAGTTTCCTGGTTTGGGAATATAATCATTAAATTTTTGTTTTTGAAGTACAAAGATTGAAAAATATTTTAAATTCAAAATATGCTGCTTTAGTGTTACTCGGTAAAGAATTCAGGTATATTTTTAGCAGATTTTATTATTATTATTATTATTATTATTTTATCCATTTTATGTTACAAAGATTGAAAAATATTTTGAACATGTGTTTGTATTTAAAGAATTTATATTATTATTTTTTACACTTTCAAACATAAGACGACATTCAAATCGAGAATAGATATATCTATTACTCTATTTATCTACCTAAATTTGTATTTAATTTCTTACATCTTAGTTTTCTAATAAATGATATTTTCCCCAAATACATTTTTAATTATCTTTTCAGATATTTCACATAATTAAATACATATATACATTACGACTTCCAGTTGTAAATTATATTAAAATCACTAAAGTAAATGACACAATGGAATAATATTGCTCAGATTAAAAAACAAAAATTGAAAATAAAGTGATCACTCATAAACATAAATTTTCCATTATTAGTTATTTATACTTTTTAAAGTAATATAATCACAAAGTCAACTGACGAAAAAAAAAAAAAAAAAAGCTGTACCAAACAAAGATTTTTTTTTTTTTCGCAGAACAATTAAAACGCTTCTAAAATCAACAAAGCGTGTGTTTAATGTGTACGGCTAGGCGTAGTCACATTTTTAAATACCACTATTTATATAAAGAAATCTTCGCATTATCCGATTGAAAAAGTTTTTTGCAAACGATTGCTAAATATTTCTATTCAAAATAAATAGTACTGATAAAAAAATAAAAATAAATAAATAAAAGTGACTGAAAAAAAAAAAAAAAAAATCCATTTCATTTAGCATGAATTTTATTAGATTTCTTTTCTGGAGAACTGAAAAAAGTCATGCATTTTATTTGGAAGATACAATAAAAGATATATATATCTTTATCATATCTCATCTCTCTATGTCTTATCACATCTCATAAAAGATATATTTTTACATATTAAACAATTTATACGATAAAAGACATATAAGTAAAAATAGAAATGTAAAGACACACAATAATCGTCTAAAATTGCAAGAATCAACTTCTCATACATTACACGTGTACCATAAAATCTATTAAAACTAAATATAAGTAAATAAGTAAATAAATAAATTGTGTAAAGGGAATCTGTATCGCCATTGGACATTACTAAGAAAATTGAATACATATATATATGTTATCATTTCACCCGCGTATGAAAAAACACCCACGAGTGAAATTTAGATGATGTCCCAGCAAACACAGAAGTGTCAAAAACGTGTCAAAATGATGTCAGATGTATCAGACTTGTCAGATATGTCGATTTTCTTGTAACATTTAGGTACCTTTTCAAGATAAAATAAAGTTATGTCATCTACTTGATGCCTTTAAAGTATCCAAAGGATACCGTCTTTATGATATGCAATTTCAGTGCAAATATTTGTTATCAAAACGATATCTAAACTACGACTTATTTACGACATAACACTAACCTGTCTTAAATGTGATACCAATCTGATATCAGAAACATGTTAATTTTTTGACATCATTTTTTAAGGTATCGAAATGTTATCGAAATAGCATCATATTTTTGTCATAACCGCAACCGCCGATTAACTGAACTGAACGCTGCCTGCGTTGCGTTGTCATGGCGTTGTTGATGTCTGTTTGTGGTGTGGTGGTTTAATGCATGTATATTGTTTGGATTTTTCGGGTCTTCATAATTGATTTAGGTAAGAAATTTTGTTCTTTATTACGTATTCTGATGTTTTAAAAATTAATCGACATTATGGTCCTAATTTTATGTAATATAGAGAATAAAACATTTATAGTATTAGGCTTAATTAGACTATTCCACGTTGCATGTTAAGTTTAGTGTGAAACTATTTACCCATCTGATAAAAAAGTAATGACAAAAGCTCCAAAATCTTAGAAAAATATTATGAGTTATTTATAGGATTTTAACTCGTTTCCAGCAAGCAGTACATAGTGTAATAAGTACTGCAATATACATCTTTATATATTATAAAGATTGCAGATCATGCATTTCTGCATTGAATATTTTGCAATGAACATGTCAATTATATTCATTTAAAGTTTGAAATAAGAAAAGAAAAATCAAAATAATCCGCTTTCTGTTACAAAGGTCATCATGATATATAGGAGATGTTAATATAATAATGAAAGAATTTGGGTAGTTGCGAAATAATCTACCCAGGGATAAGTTTGAAAATATTTATTGTGACTATTACGTACCTACTATAAAATTTTAAATCGCAGCAATACACTTGACACTAGTAAGCGGAATTTTTTATGTTGTAAGTAAAATTTTAAGTGTTATCGCATTTCTTGTTTCTCTTAAATCGTAGATGCAGTGAGGTAAACATGAATTGATTTGAAGAATTTCTCCTCTGTGTATTTTTGAGCATAATAGTAACTGCTGCAGGCTATAACTTTTGACCATTTCTATTACTAATTTAACAACTTAAAGAAAAAGTCTTAAAAATATATACTAGGAATAAAAAAAATGTATTTTTTTTTTTTTCTTTCATTTCTGATTATAAAAACTAAATTCTTGTTATTTCATTAGTTGCTGTCACTTATTACAATGGTAAATCTGGTCTAACATTTTTAAGAGCAAATAATTTCAATTTTCTAAGTTGGTACAATAAATTATTTAACTACTGGGCCTATCATGTAACTGTTATTATATTATAAATTTACAGCTTTGTATTTCTAGCTGGTAAAATTTCCATGCATTCCTCACTTCTGCTTAAAGCTTGTGCGATAATATGAATTTATTTTCATGTTTTTTAAAATGAAATTAAAAAAAAAAAAAATTTTTTTTTGTTAATTTAGGCTTTTTTTTTTCTTTTAAATGTATTTTTGTAGTTGCTTGTTCTCATTGATTGAGTGTATTTATTATGTATTTAAACCAACAATAGTGTCATATGCAGAGGTGGATAATGTACATGAACGTGGGAATGAATGCCATTATTTAGCATTAAACAAAACTTTAAAAAAAAGGGGGGGCCTCCGATTTTAAACTGTTGTCACTCAAATCAAAAACTTAACTCTAAATTGCATGCGACATGTTGGAATTTGTGATAATTAATAATAAAAATAAATTAAAATTTATAAAAGCTTTATTATTATTATTATCTAATTAATTTACCAATATCTAAATAATTTATCAAATCCTTTCATTTTCTTTTTAAAGAAAACAAGTGCTTTGATAAATCTTTTTATATATATCTATATATTTTTTTTTAACTCTAAGCTTTAATTAGTTGCTTTTTAATTACAATAAAGATTGTCCATAAGAGAATTTTTAAAATGGATTTACCTTTAATAATTCTTAGTTTTTGTATACTAAATCATTAAAATGAGATTACTTAAAACTTAAAAAAAAAGTAATTACATTCCATAATAGATACATACATACATATATATATATATATTTAATTTAAATTATGGTTTTATTTAATCGTCAATTGCAAAAAAATGAACTAATAAATTTTTGAAACTTTTAAGTAAAACTGCCGATTTTTTATTATTATTATTATTTATTTATTTATTTTTGTCAGAGTTGCCTCCCATTTGACTGTACCATTAAAATACAGTTAAATATATATATATTTAATGGATTTACTTTTAATAATTCTTAGTTTTTATATAATAAGTCATTAAAATGAGATTACTTAAAACTTAAAAAAAAAAAAAGTTATTACATTCCATAATCAGATACATACATATATATTTAATTTAAATTATGGTTTTATTTAATTGTCAATTACAAAAAATGAACTAATAAATTTTTGAAACTTTTAAGTAAAACTGCCGTTTTTTTTATTATTATTTATTTATTTTTGTCAGAGTTGCCCCCATTTGACTGTACCGTTAAAATACAGTTAAATAAATTAAAAAAAAAAAAAAAATCTATACCTGTAAAAATAATTATTTTTATGTTTATATATATCGAAAATATTAAAATTATGCATATATTAAATTGACAGGAAACGCCGGCATTCGAATAACTGTCGGCAGTTTGGCACAAGTCCGATATGTATCATATATGCGTCAAAAATAAGGATCGAAATGGCAACATAAAGATATCGATAAAGTGTCATTTTTTTAACATTTCCGTATCGGAGCTATTGGTGGCGTTCGTATTTGTATCATATACACGATGCCGGACCGATACCTATTCCCGTATCGCTGCGGGTATCGATTTTGCGGACAGTTTCGATACAGAAAGGTTACGAATCGCTGGCATCGTAATGATACCTTGCGTGTTTGGCGTAAGATATCATTTCGACGTCAATATGATAGTTCTGTGTTTGCTGGGGTTATTAAACTTAACATGGTACAAATCTCTCTCTCCCTCCCCCTCCTCTCTCTCTATATATATACATATACATACATACATACATATATATATATATATATATATATATATGATAGTACGTAATAAAATTTAACCTTAAAATTTAGCAATTAATAGATACAAAACAATACCAGCACAATAAAAATAGAACTGATTGTAACATATAGGTAAGACTGACACAAATATATATATATTTAACAAAGAAAAAAAATATTCTGTTATATAAAAATGGTTTAATTTACAAAATTGTTTTCTTTTAATTTTAAATGTATTCTGAGAAATATTCAGAAATAAAATAGAAGTTTAAATGTCAAACACTGTTTTAAATGAAATTTTATTTTCCAGTAAAATTTTTCCAACAACTTTTTAAAAAAGCAAATGTTTTTTAAAATCTTTGTCTGTATGAAATTATTACGTATACAGTAAAATGTACACAGACAATTACACAAATAATAATAATAATAATAATAAAAAGCTGCATAAAAGTAATTTCTTGGTAAACTTTGAGTTTTTAGAGGTTGGTGAATTCAAAAATGTCCTTCGCTTCTGTCCATTACGTAAGATTTTCTTTCTTTCTTTTCCCATTTTAATTTTATTCAAATAAATAATACGTGTTTACAATAGTAAATGGTTAACTTTATTACATTGAACTTAACATATTATTTCTCTTAACTAAACAAGCAATTCCTTCGTGATATATTTAACATTCTATGTTGTTGTTGTTGGTATTATTATTATTATTATTGTTGTTGTTGTTGTTTTGTCTGTGAAAGCTTCTTAACATATATATATATATATATATACATATATTGATGCGTTGATGTTGCTCCGAACACGCTTCTGTTTTCACCCCTTTCACTGCCTACCACATTCTTTGTATTTTTAACTTTGCTTTCTTTCTTTGTTTCTCTATCACTCTCTTTGTTTTTTCATTTACTTAAATACATATTGTTATAAAGTAAAAAATAATTAATGATAATGAACAACAGGCTATATCGTTCATTATCAATAACCACAGATAAATTGAACTATGAAATCGGGTACGAATTTTGCAATCACCCAAAAGAATAAACACCACAAATATCAGCTCCACGATTTAATTAGAATCAAGGAATACTATTATTCAAATCAAAGAAAACTCTGCCTAACAGTCGCTACCAACAAAATAGCCATACAATCCCAAACATGCAAACATTTTAATTTATTCTAGAGCACTATTAGAACCCACCTTTTTTTCATACCACTTTATTTTTAGTGAAATTTTTTCCAATATGTAACTATGATTAAATAAGATGAAAAATACCCTACAAGAAAAGTGGTGTGAAAAAAGGGTGGGTTCTAATAATGCTCCGGAATAAATTAAAATGTTGGCATATCTGCACCCCTGTATAGAAAGCACTAATAAAAATCAAGGTTCATCTAATTATCCACTACAACTTATAACAGAATAAGAAAGAAAGAGCACATTCGCACATAGAGATAAAGCATGCAACAAAGAAAAATTCAGAAAACAAATTAGAGTAAGTAAGATATACATTTCATAGAGATTCATGTATTAAAGTTACACTTCGTCTAACATTTTCTGAAATACAGAGACATACAGATAATCAAAAAATAAAATAAAATAAATCCTTAATAGGACCTTCAGGAGTAAATTCATCAAAATCCAGAAATTGTAAAATTTAGGAAATTCAATCCATTTAAGCATTAAAAAAATATGACATAAATAAAATAAATACGATACATACGTCGTTATTTTCAAAACTTTTAAAATAAAATCTCAGCATAAGTATCTTTGCATTCCAAACGGTGTCTTCATTCATAAGATTAATATTTTGTTGACATCAAAAGTCATTTCTTATTTATTTCAAAAATTATATTAGATTTATCGATAGCAATGGGAGAAATATAAGTTAAAGTTTTTCTTCTGCATTAAATATAGCATACAAAAATATTTTCCAGCTTAACTCTATGGAAATTCATATACAGATTTACGTATTTTCTTGAATTTATTCAATATAAGACATTCAAATAAAAATTCAAATTCGAGCGTAACCACTTACAAAAATATATTTGTATTAATTTGTATATGTAGATGGTCCCTTATAAAAAATTGCATTACTATTTGAAAGATCAATTTGCAGATCAATGACACTCATAATCAGAATTTTTACTGTTCGCAATTAATGACCGATGGATGAATTTTTACCAATGGGATAGAATTGGAAGCACAATTTTAAGAATTGCTTAGCATTTAAAAAAATATATATAAATGGAAAACCGATTTTGTAATTTTTTTTTACTTGTAGTCTGAATCAAAATTCGAGATTGGAAATTTTTTGGCTAGTATCAAGTAGCTAAATCACTATACAAACAGGCGGTCAAAACACTATTTAAATACCAAAAATTCGGCAGGATATTGTATATTTTCACATTTTTGTATAGTGAATATTGCCATAGTTGTAAGTAGTAAGTTTACATGATAGTATTTGAAATAATAATTAAAAAAAAATAATTATATTTTAATTTTAATTTAATTTTTTATTGAGACCCACCGAATGTAATTTTTTATTGAGACCCACCAAAGTGTTTTTAATGTTCGCATGCTTTCAAGTTATGCAAAATCTACAAATAAAACAATCGTTTGTTTAATTATTTTAAACGTTTAAATCATTGATTAATAAAAGTATTAGTTTGTTTCAGAGGATACAGTGGTAAATTACGAAAAATGAGTTTTGTCAAAAGAAAAAGAAAATCTGTCCGACTATCAGGAATTTGAGAATCGTCAAAATCTTTTTCTTATCTTATTAAATTTTGAAGCCCTCAGTTAAAAAAAAAATCAGGCTGAAAGTATTTATGTAGTACTAAAGATTATTAATGTAAAACACACACTTATTTTCACTAGTCTATTTGTTTTATTGCATCTTTAATTTGAAGTGATATTTGCATATATTTAATATGGGGAATCTGTCATATTTATATTAAAAGCGAATGTTCCAATTTAAAATGTATGTCATTTTGAGCGCGATATAGCATAGGTATCTATAATTACAAACAGATGATAAATATATTGCATACAAAAGAGATTACCTATGTGCGTAAAAGAAAAGGCCTGTTGGAGGATAAGGACTACATTGTGGCACATGAAATTAAACTTTTGAACTGAATAATATACAATTCATTAGTTCTTCATAGGATGATAGAAAACTGGATGAAATTGTGCCCAAGTTTCAATGAGAACATATGTACTTATGTGTTTTTAATCAAAACAGTTCGAAGATCGATTTTAATGTTAAAAACGCTAATGGTTTTAGACAAATCGTCCTGTAAACTTTTAAGGGGCATAAAACAATCTGCGAGGAAACTCCTCTTTATGATATAAATAGAATGTAAATTTGAGTCTAACCTACACATGCTACTAATGCATACCAGTATTTATCGTCATTCCTGTTCGACATCATTCAACTCATTAGTAGAAGATGGTAACCTATTATATCCGAAAATTCGTTGGGTCATCAGACGATGTACCAGGTCGGCTTGAGGATTTTTAACATGTAAAATGACAGGACAATTAATAACCAGGCTATGCTTTCTCTTGCCACCCTGAGACATTTATTTTGTTGTTCTTATGCTTGAAATCTCTTCTTCGTTTTAATTTTACAGGACTCTTTCGTATATCTTTATTTCAGTATATTTATTGGAAGGCCTCGTAGCGTTTCTAAAATTTTACACGCATTTTGTTGCATTATCACCACTGTCATCAATCAGAATTTTTTTTTTAATACTTTTGAATGTTTGAATGTTAAAGTGTTATGCAAAAATGTATTATTTTAAAATAGTGGTGACAATATCGTAAAATGGGTGTAAAATTTTAGGAACGCCGCGAGGCCTGTTATTGTTAATGGAAATTATTAAAAAAGTTTTATAAAATTTTGAATAGTAAAACATGCCATCTTTATCGAAACATAATTCCATGCATTTTGTGCTGCTTTGTCGTATATGTAGAGCCTCTAGAATAGTTATAAGCTAAAACGGTTATTATTAAATACTTATATCATCATTACCTAATTTCGTTAGAAGTATTTATTAACAGATATAAGTGAACCTATTCGTCAATACGCCAGTTAATACATGTGTACATATTCATGAATGCATACATAATTCAATATGACATGCTTTACAATTACAATAAATACAATCTGGTTACATACTTAAGCTGGTTACAAATGAGGCTATGCATAAGATAGAGCGTCCAATAAAAATATATAAATAAATTAAAATCCTTTTATTTTTTTCAATTTAATGCACACAAAACTTAGAAATCAGGCCTAATCGGAGAATTTTGTAAATTTTGGTATTCATCTCATCAAACGAAAATAGAAGCTTGTTTATAACTAGTGTTAGCAGAAATATGCTTTTCTGCTTTGTTTTGGTTATATTAGTTTTAAATTAAATAAAAAATGAGTATGCTGTGGATATCGTTCAATATAACAGTTCCCCTTAATGTATAAATTGTACAAAAGCTTAATCACAGTTTGTTACAATAAATATTTTACATGTTTAGTTTGGTACAATTTTAATCACCAGATGCTGAGATGTAGTCATGTGAAAAATCACAGAATGTAAGTAATAGCAACATCACGTCTTGGCCTATATACACCCAAATTAAATCAGTTCATTTTCATAACGATTACCTCACATATAAAAAATCGGTGCATTTATGTGTCATACAAGTTTGGATTTACCCTTTCTATTCACGAGGTAAATTCCAGCAGAGAAGTACCACCTGTCAGCTGATATTCATACAAATTTAATTAGTAGAGTGCTTCATCATAGGTCTCTCATATTCCAAGTTTTGTGCAATTATATCGATATAATATGAGATGTAGCCTATTCGCTCAAATTTTTACAAATCCATCACTTTCTTCTATTAAATATATAAAAAAAAAAGAAAGAAAGAAAGGAAATGCTACATTTTTTAACAAAAGCTGAAAGTTTAATTATTATAATTTTTTTAACCTTGAAAGCATTGGCCAGTTGAAGGTTATCATGTATAGGAGTTGCTCTTGTGACACCAAATTCAAAAATAAAACATCAGAAATATAAAAGCAAGGAGTCAGAAGACTGCGGTATCAAGAATATCCCCCCCACCCCCACCCCCCCAAAAAATAAATAAAAAAATAAAAAAATAAAAAAATAGAAAATTAAACTTTAATGGGGGAAAAAGCAATTAGTTTTTAACGCATAAACAGATTTTTACCGTTTATCGAAAATAGTAATAAATATGGACAGAATGTTAATGGAATGGAAAGAAAATCCAATGAATGCAATCACGAAGAAATAAAACGCCTTTTATTTAGAGCCTTTTATTTATCGCTATTTCATTTTAAAATGTAGCTTTTGATACAAATAAAAAATACCTTAATTTCCTTTCCATTTTCTTAAAATTATATCTTTCTAGTTTTATTTCAGTTATTTTAAGGGTTTAAGAATTTCTTTGTAATATTAAAAGATTGCTGATTATAAGAGTAAATGATGTCAATGGATTTCCTGAGATTGTGCTGACAATTGATTGTCTAAATTCATTTCGAAAAGGGATAGATTAGGCTAACAGGAAAAGTAATTTCTGGCTCCTGACTTTATGGCAACTCACTTCCGCAGTGCAGCGATTTCCTGCAGATAATTTTATATTAGAAGTTTTTGACATTTGTCGCATTCATTTAAGAATCTTTTCTTATTTTCTGGAAGATAAATTTCGGAAAGTTAACGAGCATTTGTTGCTGAGTAAAGGATAATCCATCATTCTTGGTTGGAAACACTTAACGAAATGATACTAATCGAGTAACTTAATAAATGGGATTATACTTATTGCTCCATTTGTAGCAATAAAATAAAATGAATTATATAAACAAACAACTAATTTATCTTTTTTGATCTAGTTTGCGAATTTGAAAGCAAATTTATTGCGATTTTATTAGTTTGCTAAATATATATATATCATATTTTCTATACTTAAATATATATAAAATATATATATCACTGCAACACTTACTTAAAATAAAACCATTTTAAGCCTCTGTGTTCGACACCGCCTCAATGGCGGCAAAAAGAAAGTGGGAGCACTTAGAACAATGCATAATATTTTAAGAAGATTTTTTGTATTCATTTTTAATACTTTAATTGCCGTTGGAGTATACATATATGCCAGTGGAATTTACCGCATCGAATGCTGAGGACTAAATTTAAATGATTTAAACACGATTACTGTAAATTCTTTTATTAAATACGTCATCGCTTTAGACGAACGCCAAAAGATGGTCCACACTGTTCAAAACTGGAAAATCTGTCCACCGCAATTAGTTAACGTAAAATCTTGCACCTCATTTACAAAATCATAAATTTAAAATTTTGCGATGTTTTAAATGCAAAAAAAGGTTTCCCTATAAAAGAATTTCAGTTAAATAAATTATATTTATTCAGTTAAATAAATTATATTATTAAATAGAAAAACTGAATATAGTGGGGTTTTTTTTATTTTAAGAAGCTTTTTTATTTTTAAAATTTTAAAATTTTCTTAAAGTTCAACTAAACGTTGAGTGCTTATTTAAAAGTATATTCTTTTAGTAAAATAGTATAAAATAAAAACACATATTTCGAAAAATTTTAAATGAAAATTTTATCATTTTAATGTATGAACTATCAACATAAAAAATCGTTCGTCCGCTCGTTGAATAGTTATCGAATTGTCTTAATGAATAGTTAGGCCATAGGTTTCGAGTTCAATCCCCTCTCAGGTATGGATGTTCGGAGTCAATCGAAATTCACTTTCAGCCCTTCACTTCAGCTCACTTTCGTTCGAAATTCACTCTTGTCTAATTAGCCATATCCTGAAATAAATAGCAGTAGAGTGGCAAATCAAACGAAATTAAATCATAAAAATATAATTTTTTTTATCATAACTTGAATGTTTGGATACTGTAAATTTAAGTCTAAAATGTCTAATTTTTTGTGCTATGTTTTTGCCAATTTTACAGAAAAGATTATTTTAATAATCCGAACAGAAAATTGTAATGTGATGTTTAAATACATAACATATAGGTTACACTTATGTTATTTTTCATTCTAAATAATTTTACCCATCGTATGGGTTCATCGTATGAGGCATGGGTTCCGCGGATAAACCACAAATGTCTGAAAATGAGAGACAAATGAGATAAAATATATTCTGACTCGAAAACTTTATTGTAATATATTATATATAAAAATAATAAAAACATAGAAAATATTAACAGTTTTGTAAAAATATTTGGATTTTATGTGTGTATTAAAAGGATGTAAAAACAATAAACAAAAGATTGCACTTGCGATGAAGCCAAGGTACAATCTGTAAGCTACTTTATGCACTAAATTAAACAGTACCGTACTATACTTTACAAAAAATAAAAGAAAAATAATATAGTTCTTTTGATTTACATATATATATATATATATATATATATATATATATATTTAATCTCAATAATTTGTTTTTGTTTCTTCTTAAAAAAAGATTTTTTTTTAATCCTGCGCTTTCTAGCCCGCAAACTGTACTGTATTTGTAACTGTACTGTATTTTACTGTATTTGTAATATAAATATATATATACTATATATATATATACATATATATATATAGTAGCATAAAATTACACTCATTTTCCTTAATTTATCTAATTCAAAACCCTAAATAAGTATGATTGTGACGTATGAGAAACAATATGACAGTGTAATTTGTTTTATTAAAAGGTATCTTAATAACCAGCATTGCAAGCTAGCGATTTTCAAATGCTTTCGAGTTCAAATTCTTATAAGAAATTTAGTAGCTTGCTGGGCAGGTCCGTAATTGCGCTTCAAAGCACAGGCAATGTTGTCCCATTATCAGTCCATATGGTACAATTTCTCTTCGCTTTATGATATAAGTACTTACCACAAATTAAAAAAAAAAAAAAAACTAATTCTAAAAATGTGCACGAAATCGTAAACACATTAAAATACACAATCTATATTCATCATTATTACTGAAATATCCATTTTGTTTTCTCCTTATAGCCAAGAAAACACAAATATAATTAATTAATTTTTTCAATTAAATTTCAGTTTCTCTTACCTAAATATGGTTATCATATTTGCAAAGAGTAAAAAAAGTGTTAATTTAATTATTATATAAGAAATATAGTTGTCCGTGTGTGTGCTCTCGTGCCCGTAAAATCAGGAGAACAATGACACTGATGAAAACTGTCTGTAATTTTCTCCGAAATTACTGTAAATTTTGGCCTATTAAAGCTATTGAACTTTATTGTTGTGTTGTATAAGAATGAAAACGTTTAAAAATCCGCAGGGTTCGTAATTATTGTTTGATTATAATTATATTAGAAATATAAATGTTTTAAATATACTTACAAGTTCAATCTGCTTTCAAAGCTGGTAAATAACAGATGTCGAGTTCGAAACAAAATCGCATTTGTCCTCTCTTGTCCGTGGTTTCTTTCCGGAACACGGCCGAAAGATGGGCGTTATAACTACAAGTTTTACGGTGTATATACAGCCTAAAATCCCTTAGAAAGACCACCACTTTGTGCATTCTACCCAAGTTTAGCTCTTTCACGTCGTTAATCTCCCATAACTGCATCATCACTATAACATTTTAACTGCCTCGTGATCTACACGATAGACTTTTTTGACCATGGTAAGTTTGTTTTGTTCACTTCGTGATTCACTGGGGGAGTCACAGTTAATTTGTTTATAACAAGCGCCGACTGTGGGCATTATTATTGCAAGTTATTTTTATTTTTTATTTTTTGCACATAGTTTTGTGTATTCATGTTTATAATACAAATTAATATACATTATAATTATATTCTTTCTAATAAAAGTATTTGTATCCATAGTATATTTAGTGTACAAATACGAAGATTGAATATACACATTTTTGATTTATTCTGAAACATTGTTAGTATCCGCCTTTACTGTCACACCACTTTTTTGTAGAGTAATTTTTCCAGGTATAATTGCGAATAAACAAGACGAAAATTACTCTTCGAGAAAGTGGTGTGAAAACAAAATGCAGGTACTAACAAGCCTCTTGAATAAATTAAAAATGTTGGCTTATCTAATACGAGCATAAAATGATGGTGCTTAGATTAATAAACATAATTATATACATGTACATATATAAAACTTTTATGTATATTTAAAAATATTCATCAACTTAAAAAAAAAAAAACGAAATTATCATTTGTATTTCAATTAAAAACAAAGTAAAATATTCCCTTTTTTGGAAATAAATTATCAAAAGAAGTAAAACTTTTAGCTTGATAAATCATAACAATTTATGCAAATCATTGAAAATTTCCGAGTAACTAAGCGATAACAATATATTTCTGCTTTCTTATTTTAACAAGATAACAAATCTGAAACTTTGGGGATTTTGCTTTACTGTTTTCAAAAAATCAATATGAAAAAAAAAAAAAAAAAAAAAAAAAAAAAATCAAGAAGGAAATAACTCTATACATTATTCATTAAACCGAAAATGAAAATTAATTTGCTCTCATTAGACGAAAAGAAAATGCATAAAGTTTTTAGAGACTAAAGTGCGTTCGATTTCTTGTATGCTTGAAAGTTAGAAAATTAAACCCAATTTTCATTACCGATAAAATTATTAAAGATAATAACCTCCGGTTCCCAGAACTTTAATAATTTAATTATTTTGCGGATTCATCAAATCTTTTCTTATTTATTATCCTATAAGTAAAGTTTCTCATGAATTTCTTAAAATAATCTTAATTAGGGCCTGTGTACTTTATAAAAATACATTCTTAGAAGAAGGAAACTTTATTACAAATTTTATTCAATTTATTTAAAACATTCATAGAAGATTATTGTACATAAGAAGCAATTAATTAATTTTTATTAATATAAAGAATTTAGTTTGAATTTTAATCCAATGCGTAATAAAAGCTTACTTAGCTTTGTGTTTTAATTTTAATGGACATGGCAAAGCAAAAATGTATTGCGATTATTAAACAATTATCTAGAAGGAAATAGTTTAGTGGCATATGTGCATTTTCTCTCACTTTTAATAATAAAACGTTATTATTATTATTATTTTTTTCGTTGACTTAAAGATTTGTGTATATACAAGGTGTTGTCGAATTCGACATACAAATTCAGAGGGGCAATAGTAGTTCTCAAGAGCATGGAAAATTACCACAGAACATAGAATCTCAAAAGTAGAGTGGTCAAACAAATGCGCGGATTAGAAGCACTGCGACCGAAGAAGGAAAAAAAAAATTCCTAAGCAAATTTCGTATTCGTATGGGGAAAATAAAAACAGCGAGCAAGTATTCAGTAGAAGGTACTACAGAACTTGCAGGTGTTAAAATTCGTTTGTAAACATGTCAGATTACACGAACGAGGAATATGCAGAAATACATATGATTTCAAACGAAAAGTTGTCAAAGGACGTCTAAAACAAATGATATATTAATAGCAATATCCGAGAAATTATCCGTACCATGCCCCCTCCACAAACATCGATCGATAATTGCGGAAGACGGGATACTTCCAAATAGCTAATCGCAATGCAGGGAAAGAACGCAGTGTGCATACACCTGAAACCGAAAATACGAATATTGAAACTTTCCCGGTTACCCATCGACAAGTACATGGTTAGTTGCAGCTGAACAAGATACTCGGCACGAAAACATACGGAAAGTTTTGTGTGCCGAAAAGATGCATCCTTGGACATGTAGAATGTCCAAGTCCAAGCCGATGCTGATTATCCCCTTCGGGTAGAGCTCGTGCGTTAGATGTTTAACGCTACGTAGAATGATTTACAATTCCCTACCACCAATTTATTTACAAATGAATCTTGCTCTACGAGAGAAAGTATGGTCAAAATGCATACTGCGCATATCTGGACGCTGAAAAATCCCAACAATTCTGTTCCGTCGAACGTGAAACATATATCCAGTATTAATACCTGGGCATGGGTTTTGTGAGATTATCGGTTGCGACCGTACCTTCTGCCTGAAAGCCTCAGTGGCGCAGAGTACCTGGAATTCCTATAACGCATCCTCCTGGATATGCTGCAGGGGATACCGGTCACTGTGTGCGAAAATATGTAGTTTATGTATGATAATGTATCAGCACATTTTTCGAATGGGGTGCCTAACAACACCGATGTTACTTATCCCGGAAAATGGATTTTACGCGGCAGACCTGCTGCATGACTTCCATGCTCACCAGACCGCAACACCTTCAATTTCTTCTTCTGAAAGCACCTGAAATTGCTTATTTATAGACGTCTATGGATATACTGGAGGATCTAACGCCACGGATTTTTGTCTTTTCAGTGAACATCTCCAGTACAACTTGTATCTTTGAACGCGTTTGGAAATCCTAATCCGTCGGTGTAGGCTGTGCAATTACCTTCGTGCCGAAGCTTAGAATAATTCCTATAAAATTTCTCGACGTCTCCATTCTGACGCTAAACTGTGATTCCTTGTATGTATTGTAATTCCTGATTTACGTCAAATAAATATTTTATACTTATTATTGGCCCTTTTTGTTCCCCTCGTTGTCACGAATATTATATAACTATTTTTGTGACTTTCAGATTTTCACTCACTAAACGAGGTTTTCGATCCTATGTTCTACGGTAATTTTTTATTCTCTTGATGCCTAATATCATCTCTCTGAATTTTTCGGTCGAATTTCGCAACACCCTGTTTATATATATTGTTTTATATGTCTTTTTATTAATTTGTAAAAGGACTATAACTAATTAATTAATTTTTAGATCCGACATTCAAATGTTTTTTCTACGAAAATTTAAAAGGGCTTAGTGCCGACATTCACAAGTTCGAATCTCATGTAATATTTTAAGATTCTCTAAACTCAAAAATTATTTTCAGCTATTTAAGTGTGTGACAGAGACTCATTGAAACCTTTGGACAGCCCCTGCCTGCCTGGACGTGCCAAGCTTAACGGGTTGGATGCTGTCCGCCGGAGCGAATAAATCGCCGGATCACTGCATGATAGCTGCCTACTGCCAGACAGTAATCTAGTCGCTACTGTGTGACAGAGAGAGTAAAACAGTTAAGTCTTTTTTTTTTTTTTTTTATGCACTTCAACAAAAAATCTGACTTGTTTCATTTTAAATGCTTTTCTGTATGCACGTCTATTGATACATTATATCTGAAAGTAATTACTGCATAGAAATAACACACACGCTAACTTTTTTTGCTACAAAAAATATATGCTGTAAGTTCATAAAGTTACCAATATCCAAAGAAATGTAAATGAAGTTCAACGGGATTTTAAATTTTTTAGGATGAATTACAGAAAAAAATTAACGGAATGTTATTAAATATTGTTAAATGCATTATATTAAAAAAAATATATATTAATGCTCATTACAAAATTTCTTTATTTTCAGTTTTACTGACAGACATATCCCAAGTTGCAAAATTTATATCAAATGAACGGAGTAAATATCACACCTTTTTTTTTAAGTCTTATCCTACTCAGCATTGTCAACCTGTAGGAACTTTAATATTTAATATTCATCAACAATTTTTAGTTGTAATGTTTGTCTAATTTTATGTTTGTTTAAACGACTATCATATACAGTCCGTAACAAAAGTGTCCGGACACTAGCAAAAATTCTTATATAAAAAAAAGTACGCTTAATACAGTTTTGCTAAATAAATCCTTGTCGAATCCTCTTCTTAGACTGACTAAGAACAGGATTCGATAAGGATTTATTTTAACAAAACAGTATTAAGTGTACTTTTTCTATATAGGAATTTTTGCTAGTGTTCGGACACTTTTGTTACCGACTGTATATTAGGTGTTCAGGAATGTCGTTTTTGAATTAGTAAAATGATACCGATTTTTTTTTTTTTTTTTAATAGCACTTATATGAAAATTTACTAGATACCACCTTAAAGTTATATAAATGTTATCCAGTAAAAATTATGGTGTCAGGTTTTTAAATTGAACGACAGAACATTCTTGTACAGATAATATAAAAAATCCTTCTTTAAAATGAGTAATAATTATTAAATAAATAAGTGCCTAAATGTTGGAAACACTGATCATACTTTTTGAATTTCTATACATGATTTATGCATATTATTAAAATCGTATAACGAAATAAGCGTTTAAAATACAAACTATATAGAAATATTGTAGAAGCGTACAAGCAAATCCCCGAGGTTGTAGAACCCTATTCTTAGGATCTAAAGCCAATAAACGTATAAATGTTTCAAGAATTTTTGTATGTTATATGCTGCTGTAGTCCATCTGATGAATATCTACTTTAAGGATTTTCTGTTAAAGATTTTTGCTAATAAGCAAATCTTGCGACTTTATATGCTAGGACGTCTTGTATTTTTTAATTATGAGATTTGAATCAGTGTATGATAACTGGGACAATACGAGTAAGCGCATTATAATTTCAGAATGTCCAAATATCATGAGTAAATATAGTAAATCGACTTACATGCAGGTTCGGCAAATCTTTTGTGTAGGGAAGAGTGCTGTGCCTTGGGACACTTTTCACTTTTCACATTTTAATTTTTAACTTCTACAATTAAAGTTTGATTTGAATTTTAAAGACAATATTTAAATACTCAAACATTCTCCTCTATAATGTATTTAGTAAAACTCAAACAGTTTGAAAATAAAAAATTGCCAGCCATTTTAATTAGGATGTGTAAACTGTCCCAAGGTACAACACCATGTTGTACCTTGGGACATGCTTCAAGATTCATTCAACAGTCTTAGTCTAAGCCTGTTTTATGCGAATAATTAAAAAAATATATATTTTAAGGCATTAAATTAAAATTGCACACTTACAGATACATCACACAATTAATAATAAATTCGAAAGATTACCTTATTCGTAAATTAACTAAATATTGATAAAGTCCCCATTTTAACATTATATAATGTAAAGTCAACTATGAGATTTCTCGTTCAGACCTCAGTGGGAGTTTAACACTCAATGTCTGATAAAATATCACAATTTTTATATCCATAAATAAATTTTTTGTTGTCCCCTATGCACTTTAAAAACCATGTTGTTAAGTTATACTTCAGATCAAGGCCATAACCATGAGGTGTTCTGAGGGTTAAAACATAGAAATCAATAGATTGTTATTATTATTATTATTATTATTATTATTATTATTATTTCAGATGCTTTTATAAAAGGGTAATCTTTCTGTATCTATTTTTCTAACATGTCTGTGGCTTGATCATATTTAATACTGTCATTATCTATACTTGATAAAATTGGTTTGTCAAAATTAGATTCTGAACTGGCAATTTGTTGTGCAGGTGGTCCTTTCTCCGTCCCTCCATTGTGGATGCAGCAATTTTCTACTTTGCAGCTTGAATTTCAACTTTTACTGGAGTATCTGTTAAACGCAAGATTTTCCTTCTTTTCTATTACCACTGTTTTTTCGAGCTGAAGCTTTGGGGAATACCCGAATCATTAGTGAGGATATCACATCTTGAGAATATGAAGATGAACTTACTACACATACAGCTATTGACTCATTTGGCGAATTTACTGTTGTAGATTTAGCAGCTTCACTTAAAATTTGAGTATCTGTTACATATGATGTTATACTAAAAAATCACTAATATTAATTACGGTACTAAATTATTATTATTAGAATGCTATATTAAAACATACTAAAAGATATATTTATACTATAACGATACCCAAATTATTGAGAACCATGTGTTGTTCCTTGGGACATGCCCCAAGATACAATATAGTTTACTGTTCCAAGGTACAATCATCACTTGGTTTAAATAAAATCAAAATGATTGTCAATCAAAATGCAGTATCATTACTTTCTCATAACCAAGCCATTCAAAAATCTTATGTTCAATATCCATTTTAAATTGAGTAGAAGAGTAAACACTAATTCAGTAATTGAAATTAGAATGAGAAATATATTCATTTTTAAGTGAGGAAATTTTCTTTCACTCACTCAGTTATGTTTTCAGTGTTTCTGATGCTGCCTTTTACTGTGTTGTTATCTATTTTTTTTTTAAGGGGGGGGGGGGGTATTGCCAATAGGCTTTTAGAAAATGTCAATGTCCCCAGGTACAAGCGTCCCAAGGTACAAAACTCTCCCTTTCTTATGGGCAAACAGAAATTTGTTAGAGTTTTGAGATAGAAACTTTCTGCATCACTCTGTGAGAAAATTATTTACAAGCCTCGTAGTTTGAAGGAAAGCGCACATAAGTCGTCAACCAAAAACAGAGACCTTTCTTTAAAAGATAAATTTCATACATTTTTATTTTTATTTATTTACTTATTTATTTATTTTTATTTATTTTTATTTATATTTTTTTATTATTTAAATTTGAGTAAGTCATAGAAAATTTTTCAATATAAATAGATGCATTTTTTCCCCCATCATAACATTTAATTTGATAAATACGAAATTTCATTGTTTTGCCCAATTGAATAGCTCCTTTTTCTAAATAGAAAATAAACTCACGTTTTTAAGGTTTACTTTTTGAAATGTAAATTTAAGAAATTATTTTAAAAATTATAATTTGTTTCATAATTTAGGCAAAGAATTAGGGATTTTTTTTTCTATGTTTCTCCAATCATAATTTTATATTTGTATTTAGACTTTAAATGTTTTATTTCTAAAATTCGGATGCACCACATTTAATTCTTTCTATGGATTACTGCTCTTTAATATGCTCTCTAAAGTATTTTTTTAGGATAAATTATTTTTAACGATAAAAAGAAGTTTAACATTTCTTTCCTGCTTTTAGAGAATTGGAACTACTCCAGTTTTATTACTCAGTGTAAACTTTGAGTACATGTGCATAAACTTTAGTTTCTTTTACATAAATGCTAGCATTAGATTTGAATGCATGAATTTTAAGCAGTGTTAACGTTTTCATTTAAAAGATATTATTTTTTTTTGGACTCGGACTTCTTCAAACCGGAAGTAAATATAAGTGCTATGTCTGCAGGGAAAATGTACGTTATAAAACTTCCTAAGTAAATCTTGTTCACAAAAATTTATTTTATATTCGAATTCATTAAAGTTGTTTCATTTGAGGAGAAAAAAAAAAGAATAAATAAATAAAAAAAATAAAAGAAAATAAAAGAAAATAAAGAAAAAAAAATAAAGAAAAAACGAAAGTCAGATAAAAGTCATAAAAAAGAAAAGTATTAAAAATAAAATTTTGCAATATATAAGAAGAAATTTAAAATACAAAGAATACGATAGGAGAAAGAGCATAAATAAGTAGTTCGTTTAATAAGTGTTGAAATTTAAGATGAATAAATGCATGGGAAAGATAAATATTATATTTTTTTTTATGCTTACTTTTATAAAGATACATGGATAGAGCTCAAAAATAAATACCTGTTTTATATTGTTAGAAATATGTGTCTTTTTAAGTTTAGTAATTTATAACGAGAATTTTATCTAGAGGGGGAAAATAATTATTTTTTGAAATGTTGTACTTAGCTAAGACCTTATGTATAAAATCTTGTTGTAAAACATTTCATTCGACCCTATTACTTTCATAAATATAAAACAGTCTAAATTAAAAATTTTATTAGCATTTTTATCAGTCCAATGTAAATAATTATATCATTTTCCATATTATGTCATATTTTAATGATCTACCATTCTCAATTAGGAATAACCTGAAGTAAATTTCAATAATTGAGAAAAAACTTGCCTACTATTAGTTCCAAATATTAATTTTGTAGTATTTTTTCTTTTGCAGTTTTTTTATTGTTATAAAGCAGGAAATTGTCGTTTTGAAAAATAACAGAAAGACTCAGAATTTCAGATTCTATATTTAATCAAGCTAACGAGTGCTCTTTATTTATTTATTTATTTATTTTAATTCAACTTACATTATAAAATTTGTAAAATGATTGATTTTCCTCCCCCCCCCCTCAATAAAAAATAATATTACGTATTATATTTTAACAGTGTGAACTACATATGTTAAAAACAATACATTGTTAAAGAAATATCTGTATTTTCTAAGATTTGCCATTCAAGAAAATTTAATACTGCTTCAATGGTTAACATAATATTTAATTCCGCCTAGCAATCACTTGTTTAAATAATCCAGTTTAACTCTTAGAATATATCACTTCACTAGTTAGATCAAAGCTACTTCTGACAAGAAATAAACATACAAAGCGCATTTAAGATGTTAATTCAATTAAACCAATCGCAGTGCAAGTCACTCCTTGAATCCAACCATTTTATAAGCGTCACTTTGACGAGACAAGATAGATAAATGTATTTTCTTATGAAATTATAGTTTAAAACTACAGAGCAGAGTTTATATAATGCGATAAAATTGCAATTTAATCTAGTTAGAAATTACTTGTTTGAGTTGAGATGACAACAAACAACGTTCTTATTTAACTTCTCAGTTTAAAATTAGATTGACATACGTCACACACAGACAATTTCAATATTGCTTAAAGGTTTTTCCCTGTTCTCCATATGACATGTTATATAATAGTTTCATTTAAGGAGTTAGAGTGTGATTGAATTTCGTTTAATTAATCAAAATTATCTAATTCAAACTGTTCTTAGTTTTAATTAATTAATTAATTTATTTTATTTTATTTTATTTCAATTATTATTATTATTATTTAAATAGTTAAATCCCCCAATTAACTTTTATTATTATCTAAAAAGAATTTATTCGATATAAGATTGTATAAGTTGAATTTTGATGCATTTTTTTTTAACTAAGCAAAATTATCTGATTTAAAACACACATAATTGCAATGTTATTTCTTTTTATAATTAAAGTAGCATTAAAGTTCTTTTTATAATTAAATGATGCAATGTTTTTATTATTATTTTGAAAAATCTTTGCAAAGTAAGATTATACCGACACAGAGATCCAAGATTTACAGCATGAACAACATATTTGATTTCAAAACTAATATGAATTTCCTGAAAATGAATAAAATAAATTGTTTATACAAATTAAAATAGAGAAAAACTTATTTATAACACATTGCATTTTTCTATTTTAAACAGTAAACCACCCTTTTTGGCGTTTTTTAGCAACGTTATGTTATTTTAAAGAAGGATTTTATGTATTTCTGATTAGATCAATTAAATTTTATCACCAGTAATCGATGCGGTAAATGCCACTGGCGAATATATACACCGATGGCAATTAACGGGCTAAACGCGAATACTAAAAACTCCTTTTTAAAATAAAATGCTGTTTTACAGGAACGTCTAAAGGCGGGGTAATTTTTCTTAAAAAACGTAGTTTTTCGAGAACCCCAAGCAATGTGTTAATGATTTGCTATAATAAAAATTATAAAATAACTCGAATTTGAAATAACCCTCAAAACTGTAATGTTTTCAAGGACTAAATTTTTACAATGTTTATATTCATATTACATAACTGCAAACAAAATGTACGGAAAATTTTCCAATATTTACCGAAAATTTTATAATAAATTCTGAAATTATTTTGAATAATCTGATGAAAATGGTGAAAATTAATTATAATTTTCGGAAAGTACATTTAAGAAACAGTAACATCTGAATATCTTACAGAAAAGAAAAGAAAATCTTTATTTTTAGTATTTTCTATCATCTTTATTGTTTATGCAACATCTAAAATAAATTTTCCTTTAAAAATGATTTGAAAACATATTTAACGACGCTGAAAAATTTCTAAAAAATTGTCAGTAAATCATAACATAACAATTGAGTCAAAATTGATGTTATAAGTTAATTAAGTCAGATGTGTAAGTGAAAGATTTAATTAAATAACAAGTACTCAGTTTAGCCGACAAGCTAACCCATTTGATGAAAACTGATAATGCGTATTAGCTTTAATTTAACTTGTTTCGTAGCAACTTGCATTGTTGTCATTGACAAACTGCAATGCAATAATATGTTAGTCTTTGAGATTTTGCGATTTGTGAAAGGTTTTATTGTTTTTTCTTATACTATTATTGCTAACATATTTGAAATGCGTTCATATTTACTCATTCACAAAAAATATTTATTTCATAAAAATTCATTAAAAAAAAAAAAAAATAAGTAATAATAATAATAATAATAATTATAATAAAATAATAATGTTTTTATAATTAAGAACATTCTTATAATAAAAAGATTTCTAAATATTTTTTAAATACATAAACGCGTTTTTAAATGAATGATTATGTTTCATTTATTTAAAAAATATCATCGTGTAAGGAACTAAACAGAAATTAAGTAATGTTTAAAAATATATATATATATATACAGTGGTGGACATAATTATAAGACAGCTATCTAATTTGACAAATAAGTGAAAGAAAAGATTCAGAGCTTAAAAATGTTTTATCAAATACGTGAAAAACATAAATTTATTCTGTTAGCACACGTAATTGTTTTACAGAAATGATATTTTTATAGAGTTCAATAAAAAAAAAAATTAAAAATACCATGGACAAAATTATAAGACACCCTAACATTTTAATTAAAACACCTGCTTTTTTTTTCGAAAATAATGTGCAATATGCAAATTTTCTGCACGCTGTTATGACGTCAGCAGTTAACTAAAGCAGACGATAACCGACTTCATGCATTTACAAACATGCCACGAGGTACAGAATTAAAAGAAAGTGAAATTCGCGAAATTTGGAGATTAAATGGAACTGGTGCTTCAATTAATAATATTTCAAAAGTTATTAAACGTTTGAAAACGTATTTCAAAAGTTATCTAGATATGCAATTAGAAATGTTTTGAAAAAAGAAATTAATAGATCGGTGATTAAAAGATCTAGACGCACTCCTTGCTTGTCCTCGAGAGACAGGCGCCATGTGCTTTCGCTCGCTACACAGAATAAGATGACCACTACAGGCATTAAAAATGCTTTGAAACTGAATTGTTCAAGGAGAACCATTCGCAGGGTGTTGCATAATGCTTCCTATGTGAAATATAAAGAAATTGAAGAAAAAAACACCGCTTCTAAGCCGGCACAAAATGGAGCGTCTAAACTTCGCTAAACAAACTATGGCCTGGACCTCCAAATGGTACTCTGTGTTATTTTCTGATGAAAAAAAGTTTAACCTGGACGGTCCTGATGGGTTTCAATATTATTGGCATGATTTACGGAAGTCTCCTCAGGTACTAATGAGCCGCCAAATGGGTGGAGGCTCAGTAATAGTTTGGGCTGGTTATTTGGCTCAAGGGAAAACGGATATTATTTTTATGCATTCAAGAATGAATTCCGAAATGTATAAGAATCTTCTTAAAGTTCAACTAGCCATATACGGTGAACTTCTTTGTGGCGAAAACTACACTTTTCAGCACGATAACGCGCCGATTCATGCATCACACGAAACAAAAAAGTGGCTTTCAGAGAAAAGTATCAATGTTCTCCCTTGGCCTTCTCGCTCCCCAGACTGAAATCCCATCGAAAACTTGTGGGGGATCTTAGCTCGTGCAGTTTACCGAAATGGAAGGCAGTTTATATGTGTCGAAGACCTAAAGAATGCTATAAAATGTGCTTGGGAAAAACTGTCTTGCGATATTTTGTTAGAATTAATAGATTCGATGCCGAATCGCATCTTTCATGTTATAAAAAAACAATGGCGGCTCCACCAAATATTGAATAACCATGTTTGAGGATTTTCTTTTAGACCATTAGTGTCTGCTAATTATGTTGACCACTGTATTTGGAAAAACTGTTGGTGTCTTATAATTTTGTCCATTATGTTTTTAAGTTTTTTCCTTAAATTGTATGAAAATATCATTATTATAAAATAATTATATATGATAACAGAATAAATTTATGTTTTTGACGTATTTGATAAAACGTTTTTAAGCTCTGAATCTTTTCTTTCACTATTTGTCAAATTAGATAGGTGCCTTATAATTATGCCCACCACTGTATACACGAATATTATCAAAAATTATTATTTTAATTAAATATGTCATTATTTCTTATTTTTCATGTTATTTTATAAGACTTGAACATAAATGAGATTTTATTTTCTTGAATCTTGACTCAAATTTGTTCTAACCCTTAAATGCCCAAAGTTTCAAATTTGGTACCGGACTTTTCAATGGAATTGTACACTTGCAATTGGTTTGTTTTTAATATTTGGCTGTAAGTATGTTACTATTGCATAATGTTCTTTTGAATAAAAGTTAAAAAAATAAACGCCAGCTGTCAAAATTGTTGAAATAATATCCCTTAATTACCGTAGGTTGCCTTTCGGCAACATAACCAGTTTTGTCTTCCAAAATACTATTTCAGTAATATTTAAGCTCTAGTGCCTAATGTTGCCAATAAATTACATACTCATATTATTAAATCAATTTTCATCATGTACAGGCAACACTAGCGTTAAAAATTATACATGCTAAAGTAAGTAGTCCATGTTTAGAACTTTATCAAAGAAAATTATTATTTCAATTAAAGATCAATATTATCGAATGGAAACAAATTGCTTTTTAGCCGTAAACCATACTTAAAATAATATATGATTTTTTTAAGTATTTCCCCCTTGATTTCTTTCATAAATGAAAGCCGAAAAGCATTTTTTAATTGATTTTTTTAAAAAATCAGGCATTTAAGGGTTAAAATCAAAATAAATATTTACACTTTAATTTTACTTAATATGCAGATGTTACAAGTTATTACGGATTGTCCGCAACTCTTATACACCAATGTAATATTCACGTCAATTTCTTTTGCAAAACTCATATTTAAACTCATCTTTTAAAAATTTGAAATCTGTTGTTCTATTGTTGATTTTAAAAACCACATTCGATATTTATTTCTTACCTTAAAACCATATTTATAACAGGAGGGGCACCGTCCTTTCTCCGTATACGGGGACTATATTCTCTACAATCACAATACCCCCCCCCCCTTTTTTTTTTTTTTTTTCTAATTGTTGGTTGGCAGTTGCGGGCACTTGGTCAATCATCGATTATGTCCGATTACTAATTATTTATTTATTTATTTATTTTTAAATGAGAAATGGAGATATGTTAACGCAATACGAAGTAATTTAAAAGATAACTAATAATAATAACAATAATAAAAGTGAGTGAGAGAGAAAAAACAAAGAAGTACTTTAATAGGAAGAAACAAAATTATTATTGAAAGGAAAAACAATATTTTCCGATGGTATGAGAATTGGGCAAGGGGTCGCCGATCTGATGGCCATTTGTAAAGGAGCACCCAATAAGCATCGCTACACCTAACACCAGGGTTACACCTAACGCCACAAAATGAGAATTTTAAAAACTGTTAAATTTCTGAAAATTAATTGAGACCCCTAAATAAATTTTGAATAATAATAATAGGTCTTTTATATAAACACGCAGAATTCATACCTGGAATTAATGCGATTCTTTTTTACATGGTTTTCCAGTTTTGTGTGTTTTCTATAGCGGGTGCAGGGCAGAGATAACTAGAGTCTAACTCCAATTCATCTGAGTAGGTTTTTCTTCTAGGACAGATATCAAACTATATTTATGAAGTGTTAGGCGCATTTGCATTTTTTAGATTAGTAGAATTTTTTTTTTTTTTTTTGCTGTATTCCGTTGAATGGATTGTGTGTGTGAGTGTGTGTGTGTGGGGGGGGGAGGGGGGTTAGACCAAGAAGTCGCATATACTTGAGAAGAGTAGGGTCAGGTTTGTTTGTCGCGTGTTTTTTCTATCATAGGACAAATGTAAGTCTAAAAAAAAAAAAAAAGTGTTTTTTTTTTCTTTCATCGATTCCTGGAAAAAAAAAAAAACGTAAATTTATGCAATACTAAAAATTTGCATAAATACATTATTATGCATTTTATTAAATTAATTAAATTATTTTGCATTTTAGAAAATAAAAAAAAAGGTGCGAGATTCTCGCGGTTTCGCGATCAAATGGGAACTTTGCCTAACACGGACATCACAACCATGCTTTGTCCGGTATTCTAACCCGTACCCTACACGATATAGACAAGTTGTCTAAATATATCTTAAGCAAGTATATACACATAATTGTCAACTTTTACGCATTTTCCATGCCACTACCTTCGAATTTTTTTTTTTGCTTTTTTAAAGACTGAAACCACTATTTTAATAAATTTGTATTCAAAAGGTACTTTACACACACACACAAAAATAAAATAAAATAAAATAAATAAATAAATAAATAAAAATAAAACAAATATTGAAATATTTCTTTTAAATATAAGATATAAGTTATGAATAAATACATCAAATAATAACAACTGTAGCCCACAAATATAATATCCTTGAAATATGCAAAATCTCTCCTATATTGCTATATGAAAGTAAATAAAAGTATAAAAACGCATTTATTTACCCTTTTTAAGAAGAAAAGAGGCAAGTTGGGGTGTTTTTTTCCCCCCTTTGAATAGAATTCTTTAAAAATGTGTAAGTTTTATTAAAGTAATTAATGAATTTATATGAATAGAAAATGTAGAAAAAAAATAGAAACATTCTTTAAAAATATTAAAATAATAACACTTTATCTTATAAAGAATCATACTATTTAAAAAAACGTAATGTTAAAGGTATTATAATTGATTATACATATATCGATAAAGCTCAACAGTTAAAAGTATAGCAGTGCCATCTATCCGTAAAAGTGTTTATTATTTAAGTAATTTAATGTTTATTATCAAATTAGATAGTTATTTAAAACGTTTTCAATGTATTAAAAAGTTTCATATAAATCGGGTGCTTAAATAACTCTGCCTTCAGCTTTAATTCCTTAAATATTTCTCTTAAACATACAGTAGTGTGGAAATTATTAGACTCAACGCAGAAATTACACATCTCCTTTCCTTTTTGATTTATTTTTTAATATTTCAGTTTTTAAACTTGTGGGGCGTAAAAAACATTTTACGCCCTATATGTTTCAGCAAACGTTTTGTCCCAAAGGCAGAAACAGAGCCAATAATGAATTTAAAAATAACCAGTGTAATTCGGATCATCCTGTAAAAATTAATGCTTGAAATTCCTTGTCGCTGTAGTATGTGATTAATTACCTTCTTATAATTGTCTGAATGTATATGAAAATATAGAAGTTTCTATAACAAGAACGAAAACTGTTTTGTTTAGAACATGTAGAGTTTTTGAACCAATGTAACATCACTTTAGAAAACTTGACATACTACAGTAGTCCCAACATACCGCAATTAGAATTTAAAAATATTAAATATGTAATGGGATATGAGCAATTTTACTAATTTTACTAAATAATATTTTATTTCACATGCGCAAGAGTTAACAAAATTTCTGTTGCATAATGTATTAGCCAATTATATTGAGCTATTTATATGAGAACTCCAAAATGTTTTTTTCCGCCCTTACACTTGAGAAAAAAAAAAAATAATGCAAATATCGGAAATATTTATAAATGTATCGTCGATAGAATAAGTTGAATATCAGTTGCTCATAAAAGAGAGCAAATTTATAAAGAGTTTTATAAAAAAAATTATTTTGTATCAACGTACACTATATTGCTGTTAATTGATTCAAACGAAAAAATTTGGATATTTTTTTTTTTTTTTTTTTTTTTTTTTTTTTGAGATAAATAGGTATTTAACATCGACGATATCTTTGAAAATTTTCTCGATATTTGCAGGGGCTGTTTTTAAAGAATAACTCAAAATATTTATTGAAATTTATTTTTCCGACTGAGTGAAAATAATGCCTGGACCGGGAGTCGAACCCCAGATCTTTGAGTTACAAGGTCAAGGCTCTCCCATTTGAGCTATCCAGGCCGAAAACCGGTGGACATTACTCACTCAGACAACCTTTAGGCAGAAACATCTGGTCTATCATGTAGATAGCTCGACAGAAATAAGCCGCAGGTTAATAAGCCGCAGGTAATTTACCTGAGGCTTATTTCTGTCGAGCTATCTACATGATAGACCAGATGTTTCTGCCTAAAGGTTGTCTGAGTGAGTAATGTCCACCGGTTGTCGGCCTGGATAGCTCAATTGATAGAGCCTTGACCTTGTAAGTCAAAGATCTGGGGTTCGACTCTCGGTCCAGGCATTATTTTCACTTAGTCGGAAAAATAAATTTCAATAAATGATTTTCTTCCCAATCAGTTGATTGTGTGATTTTAATATATTGTATTTCAAAATATTTAGATAATAAATTATGCAAAAGAAATTTTGTTAACGCTTGCGCATGCACGCTTTAAAAATTACTTATTAATGTATTCGTATTTCACCAACTATTAAAATTTTTCATACTCAGGTTGTAGTATTTTGTGTCTAATGCAGTATGACATGATTTCTTAAAATAAGGTTTATAAGCCCTACATGTTGATGTTATATACAGAAAAACATTCGAAAAAATTTTGTTGTTATGAAAACGATTATATCACCATGAAATACATGTGACATTCACATACAAATGAATACAGATAATTATAAGAAAGAACTTAATCTCATGCTACAGAGACGGCGAATTACGAGCATTATTTTTTTCAGGTAGGTTTCATTCATTCTGGTTTTTGTTTAATTTGTTACTAATTCCCTTTATGCCTTTGAGGCAAAACATTCTCTGAAATACATGAGGTATAACACATCAGAAGTAAAGAAGATAAAATAATGAAAAGTAAAGGCATAATGTAAGGATATGTGTAATATCTGCATTGAGCCTAATAATTTGCACTCTACTCTACATAAAAAAAAAAAAAAAAAAAAAAAAAAAAAAATTAAAAAGTTGAGCAGAAACTTTAGAATATTTAATTTCAAGAATTACAATATGTAAATTTTTATATAAACTTCGTTTTAATAAAAATCTGAGGAGAAAAGTACGTTCCATAGACTTATAAGGTGAGATAAAAGAAATTTCGACATTTTATCAAAAAAAAAGTCTTAGAGGAATATTGGAACAAAGTTGTTCATATTAAAGTCATAAAATGAAACGCAAACCTGCTTATATAGTTACGTTGTTATTGTTTTTACCAGTAAACTATGTTTAACGACAAATGGAAAACAACCCCCTTCCCTTTAAAATTACAATATGTTATTTAACTTTTTTAATTTGTTTAAATTTTCTTTCATTTTAAATTTTTCAACTGTTTAAAATTATATAGCTTCCCTTAAGTTAGAAAAGGAAAATAAGCAATATAATGAGAAATGCACCAAATAAATGAATAAAGAGCACTAAATTACATAAGTCGTAACTCGTTCGGAAAGAATTACATATTATAGAATAAATTATTATCGGAAATTTAGTTATTCTTTGTATTTGTTTGTCCACGCAAACGCAATCAGCGTCTGACATTTTCAATAACTGATACATTCAACATATGTATAGTATTTTCCATTTGCACAAGGAATATGAAGTTGTAAATTTCAATAACGCCGAGATTGAGCAATTTCCTGTCAAACATATTTTGATACTAATTTACGTGTTTAAGAGAAATAGTGGAGGGTTAAAATTATGGATTTTGTGAATGGTTGCTACATTTTTCTATTGGTTATTTAAATTTGCTCCTCAATGAGTTTTTGTGCAATTTTAACTTTATATTCAGATCGAGCAAATATTTATGGCTTATTTCAGTATCAAATAAAATTTTCTGACTTTTATCTGCTTTGAATAAAATGTAGTAAAACTATAAAATCAGTAAAGTATCATAAAATTAGAAAGGAAATCTAGCAATAAAATTTTTATATTTTCAATACCTCAATTTTATTTGACATTTTGTTTTCTTCTTTTCTTTTGTTTTTGATTCATCTCTCTCCGTTCGAATATAGAATTGTCTCACTGCGGAATTGTTTAACATTTATTTCAAGTATTTAACGGGGTTAAAAATCTATCATAGTATTTAGACACATATTTTTTAGATAAAATTAAGAATAGATAATTCTCTAAGATTTGGTCCAAAACTTCAAAGTAAAAAAAAAAAAGTGTATAAATGGACGCATTCGGCGCATCTTTCGCACCACAGTTTTTATATTGTAGTATTTTATTTTATTTTTATTTTTTGCATTTAAATAACGAAAAAGATAGTTTACATAAATAAGTGTATGAAAGCTGGGCCTGAGTTCGACCCTCTGTGTATGGTAGTAGCTTAAAAATCTGAAAATTAGTCCAGATTTTTTAAAAACAAATTCAATGTTTTAAATATGAAAATTTAGTATTCCTTATCATTTTTCCTTAATTTTCACGTAAAAAATTATGATTGATTTTGGAAAAATTAAAACTTTTCCCAAATTGTTCAAAATGTTTTTTATTACTTAATTTTATTTGCCTCTTTACTTTTATACACTTACTTTTATTATAGTCATATATTTCTAACTTTCAAAATAGTTTCAATGAATGTCTTTGTATTTAATTATTACACGCGTTTACAAGGGATAAAATTTAAAGGCTGCTGTTCTAACTGCATTTTCATTTGTACGACTTTTCTATTTATTACATTATTGTTTTGGCAACACCTTTACTACAAATGTGAACAATTACCATAGCTACCAAGTGTTAAGATTTTTGGATAGCATTAGGACCTTGAATAAGTTTTCGCTTTTTTTTTTTAATATGGCACCCAATGTCCTTGCTTCGGGATCATTCCTAATGCTTTCATACGTTTCGAAACTCTTTTGTCATCTACTCGTAATGATTTTGCAAGTTCAGCTAGCATCTGACATGGGTCTTCATTAAATAATTCCTCCAATCATTCGTCTTAAAATTTTTTCGGTGCGCTAGAGCGTTCTTAATCTCCAAAGTGAAAATCATTATTTTTTAAGCGTCGAAACCAGTCTCGGCATGTTGTTTCAACAAGAATTATGAGTGCTAGCTGCAGATTTCTTTTAAATAAAATAGGGCAATAAAAATTCCCCAAAAATACTCTTTACTTGGCAGAAAACTCGACATTTTTAAACTAAGAAAAAAAAAAGGTTGTTTACACTGAGGCGAACTAACACACACTGAAGTTTAAACTAAAGCTGCGTACAAATACTAGCGACCGAAGCAGAGCGGGAAAGTCATAAATTATCCATTATCGGAAAGTGACCCTTGAAATGTTGGACATGTTTACAAGGAAGAACATTATATTTTATTGCTCTTTTACAAAAGAGATCCAAGTTCCCCGAACCAATTATCGCAGTAGGATGTTTGGCAGAGGAGAAAACGGCTCTTCCACCTTCGCGACGACTCAAATCCCACATCAAAGGGATTTGAATAGAGCCAGCCCTTGCCGCACTGAAATAGGTAGTATTTGTACGCACCTTTACTGACAGTACTTCATTGTAGATGCGTTACCATTTGAAATTACACACAGGAGGTCCTGATAATGCCAGCAGATAAGAAAAAGCGAGAACTTTTTCAAGGTCATAATACATTTTTATAAAAAGTCTCTTTTTATTTAATCATAGAAAACTGCCACAAAAATGCATAAAAATTTCTATAAAAAATACTGGTATCCAGATAGTGTAACATTTGGCAGCAATTAATTACTGCAAATATGTTCTTAAGTTTGTACTAGCTTTTTTTTTTTTTTTTTTTTTTTTTTTTTAACATACAGGAGCAAAACCTTTCAGAGACTTCTATGTGTCCAACCCCATAAGGAAGCCCGAGAAAATGCGAAAAAATCTCTTAAGTTTGAAACAAAATATCTCGGCCAAATTTATCGCACTAAAAGTAAACGTTTTGTAGTATTTTTGTTAGAATGAGCGACAAATGTTAATAAACATGACTATAGGTACCAGTGGTTTGTATAAAATGTTAAATTTTGTAATTTTCACAATTTTTTTTTTATTTAAAAATGTCATATTATAATTGCTTACATTTTTAAAAGCACTTTTGTATATGCAAATATATGCCTGTGACCAACGCCTAAGATAAAGGCCTTCCATGACTTTACTGTATATTTGATTTAAGTCAGTTGCCATCAAAAATTCAAATGAGCGTCACTTTTTACGATAGTATTTATGATAGCCCTGTTAAAATTTTCCTGAATTTAAAATAGTGAATTTACATTAAAACTGTGGATTTATATGGTTTTTATTAAAAGAAAAATATGTAGAGAAAACACTGCTTATCAGTGTCAAAACCATCATGTAATTTTGATGTTACATCACAGTTGATTAATGATGGCATAATTCATAGGTGAGCTGATAATCACATATTTCTGGAGAAGTAAAGAGAAAATAGAAATACATTTTAGTAGTATATATAATACTAGAATGCGACATTATTTTCTGTATGTAAATATTACAGACAAAATATATTTAAATTTTTCACAAATTAATTATGATAGAAAGTACGATATACATTATTTTTTTATTGCTTTCTATGAACATGATAAAATATTAATTAGATAAATTATAAATTCTTTGTTAAAAGTAATTATCTTTAACAACTGGTAAAGAATGCGTACAAAAAAACTTAATTTGCTATAGATGGAGCCGTCAAAAGCTATAACGATGAGATCGCCAACTAATGGTCCTTGAAAAAATTTTGGTTGTCTGCAAAAACATGTAGTCCCTATTTCTATTTTTTTAACTACATTTTTTGCAAGAACATTTTTTTTAACATCAACTTTAGCTTCAGAATTTTCCGAATCTCTCATTCTCTTACGACAGTTTTCATTTCTGGAAATCTTTCCTAAAATATCTATAAAATGATTTTTCACAACATCGTGTATATGAATTCATAAATATTAACAGCGATACATCAGATTATGATTCCTTCCCAAGTTTATAAAATCATAAAAAAAAAAAAAAAAAAAAAAAAAGAATTCTAAACGATGCATTAACAATTTTAAAGCTAAATTCCCCTGCATAGTAAGAACACATTTTTAAGTCTGTCTATAAAAAGTGAATATCCGTGACTTCGTTAAAAAAAAAAAAAAGAAAAAGAAAAAAAAGAATTCTAGAATCTTTAGTAACATACATACATATATACATTTTTTTTTTCTTTCAATATTTTTCTTATAAAAAATCATTTTGTAATATTTTTGTATGAAATAGGTTTATTTAATATTGATAAAATGGATGACTTTTGAACATTTTTCCTGCAAATATATTTGTGTTTCTTAATAAATAATATTAGTGGTTTGTTGGATTTTAAACTATACATTTAGTGGTTCACAGGAAATAATATTATAAGTTTAGCGGTTCTTGAAGTCGAAAAATTGAGCGACCTCTTCTAAAACTCATATTACATACCTGTACGTAACTAGGGAAGATTTTAAAGTTTCTATCACCATTGAATCTATAAAAATTCAATAAAATTATAGAAAAGTAGAATGTCTAATATGAATGGTCTACAGTTAAGAAAGTAACATTTTCAATTTTTAGTTTTATGTAATTTACGTATTTCAGTCAAGTGTGTCACGTGCAATATAAAAGAAAAAAAGAGAGGTAAACATAATATATTTCAGTTGCTAACCATCGCAAAATTACGTAAACTTCTCTATAATTTAAATCTGTTTAAAATTCACTTTAAAAGAACTAAGTTTAGAGTTTGAAATCATAAAAGAGGCTAAAGTTTGAGATATTAACAGCATACCAATTGTTCTGATTTTTGAATTCTGATATTGTTTTATAGAAATTTTTTATGAGTTTTTATGTCTGTTCTATGAATAAAAAGGCTGGTAATTTGTATGGGAGAATAGCGGTATCCAAAAATCGAAACGCTTGGGCAGTTTTGCATTACTAGGTACGTTGAAACCAGATTACGAACTCAGTCACATAAAATATAATTTACGAAAATTTTGGAGTCTGTTTAAAAAATGTAATTTCCTGTTTAAGCCACACATACATTATAAAGATCATTAATACTTTTAATTTAAAGCATAATTAATGTTTAAAAAAAGTGGGCGAATAAATCATTTAAATAATCAATCAACTGTCTAAAGCCGCTGTTACGTTAATGAATACGTTTTATAAAATTAATTTTTTTCATGTGGTTTCTCAAACTTCTGTATTGAAGATTTGTTATATATTATAAAGCTATTAAGTATTAAAAAATAATGTCTGTCTAGACTGATCGAATATTTCATATACGCATGTGAGAAATCTGAAAAAGTATAATTATGGTAAAATAGAGTCATAGTGGACAATTTTAAGTATAAGTTTTTCAAATGTCAAACATGTAAAATTTTAAAATGCATGCAAATTATATAAGTATATTTAGGATAACTTACTATAGGACAATAGGATATATCATCATAAAATTTAATTACATGAGATATAAATTATAATATTAAACTTATCGAAAGGATTGTTTTTTACTTCCCTCGTGGTTTTTGATTTTCATATTAAGCGTGCTGGATATCGGTCGAAAAAAATGAAATTACTTGTAACACATTGTGATTTATTTATTTTTATTTTTATTTTTTTCCTATCACTTTCTTTCTCTCTCTCTCTTTTTCTTTTTTCTTTCTTTCTTTTTTTTTTTTTTTTTTTTTGTTATATCCAAAGCGAATTATGTTGTTTTCTTAAATTATTATTATTGTTATTATTATTACCATTTACTATAGTTTTGTCTAGAAATGTCTCATTTCAAATTGATACTTTTGCATAGTTGCCAACAGAAATTATTAGCAACAGTTTTTCACTTGTTATCTACACTGTAAAAAACCTTAAAAATAAGTATATATTGTCTCAAAATAGCCCCGAAACAATATATACTTAAATTTGAAAACCCGTGTACTCATTTATGAGTACATTGACATATCAAACAGGGGGATATTAGGATTCTTATTGGTCAAGCCCATTTTTGAGCATGTCAGTATACTCAAAAATGAGTGCATGGGTTTTCAAATTTAAGTATATATTGTTTCGGGGCTATTTTGAGACAATATAAACTTATTTTTAAGAACCTATTTTTTACAGTGTAAGATTAATTGTAGTGAACTAATAGAAAAGAGTGGTGGTTATTCTTAAAAATTTGGCAATTATTAAACTATGTGAAACTACATTTTAAAACTTCAAAATACAGAATCAGTATTATGACAAATAATTTCTTTTCTGTCTTTATTGTACATAATGCAACTCATAATCTTTTTTAATTACTTCTATAAAGTACTTATTTTGTATATTTTCGGTTATTTTTTAGTATTTACGATGAAACTTTACTTTCATGACCAAATCAAAGATCTCGGTTTTTCCGCATTACATGGATTATTTTAACTGTTATAAATTTGCTCTATTTATTTTCATGTAAAATTCATATGTAAATTTTTATTTTTATTATTCCTTGTTATCTAATTAATCTCGCAAAGTTTTTTTTTTTTTTTTCCTTATTAATTTTTTCTGTGCAAAAACAAGATGATATTTTTGATTTAAGTCAGAGACAATTTTCATTCTGATAATAATCATTTGCAAATTGAAAAATATAAACTTTACATTGACAGAAATTAATTATCTTTGCATAAGAGGATTTCATTAAACAATTCAAGGAAATCCTTAGCATTCCTGATTACGAACCTAATATTTAGAAATTAGAATGAGCCATTTTGAATGCAGCGAACGCCCGCTCTTCCCTATTCTAATAATGCGATTAACTTCGCCGCGAATTTACGCTTGTGTGCAGAACTCTTCTGCTCTTCACTTTGGTCCAAAAGCTTGGAAAATTGAGCTAAGGTGCCGCTTTGTCAAACAAAGATTTCGAAGTAGTACCAAAGCTATCTAAGAAGTATTAATTTTTGTTTTTATAGAAATATTTCATATGAGGTAAAAATAATCGATGAATGTTTACAACTTTTATATCTGTAAACTTTACAGATATAACTTTTACAGATATAACTAGATAGATACAACTTTTTATATCCGTATATTGCGCTTTGTATGCTGATGAGTAACATTAAATATGTATTTATACAATAAACAAATATAACACTATTTCTAACTTATTGCGGAGCATCTTTAGTACCCGTGAACTTTTTTTTTTTTTTTTTTTTTTTTTTTACCACTTTTTTCGAAGAGTAGTTTTCTTTTTTTCTAATCGTAATTACTTATTGGAAATTTTTTTTTTCTAAAAAGCAATGATAAAAAAGAAATGGCGGGTGCTAACAATGGTCTTGAATAAATTAGAAATGTTGACATACCCATACTAAGTGCAGTTTTAAAACGAATACGCACCTTGAACCTTGGTAATGCACGTTGAGTTGGTGATTTTAAATATTTCGGTTTTTTATGAAAGTTCTGTTAAATTAACTTATTTTAAAATTATTTTTTAATACATTTAGAGTAGCTATAATCAGATTTACGCTATAAATAACATTCTGCAGTTAGCACGGGTGAGAGGATAACTATTATATTGATATATGAACAATTTATGAGGTTCACTCAAAAAATAACAATAATAATAATAATAAAAGTTCAAAATTACACTAGTATTGCATGTAAAAATGACAATTTTAATAAATGAAATAAAAAACTAGTCAAACTTTCAAACAGTTTATGTATTCAATATTAGCCTCTGTACTTTTATTTATTCATGACATATCAAGATCAATATTTACAAAATTACCGTAATTTTCAGCGTATAATCCGCAGGTAAGATATGTCATTTCTCCACCAAAAACCTGATTTAACAGATAAATCTTATATGTTATTCGAAGAAACAGGTCGTATAAATAAAACTTTATTTGTCAATTAAAATTTCTGGTTCAAAACTGACTTATTTGATCTGCGGATTACACACACACACACACACAAAAAAAAAAAAAAAAAGATAAAAGCAAAGGTTAAGTTTAAGTGAGATTAATACTACACTAAAACTACGTAGGGGGATATTGTGCCAGGTCTGGGTTTCTATTGTTGGATATAAAAAAATTGACATCTTAAACAATCGGTTACTAAATATGAAATATTTGACATCCAAAACAGTCCAAAACGTCAGTTTACCAATAACTAGGTTTTAATTTGAGGTATTTGTACATCTTCGGAGACTTTTTTGTTGTTTTTTCAAATTTTTAGCCGTGTAATTTTAACCTTTTTTTTTTTTTTTTTAACTGAACATATTATATAATAAGAAAATCGATTAAAACAAACCTATATTATGATTGAAAAAAATAAAACTAAGGAAAACTCCTTTCGCATAACACGGAAACTCAAAAATAAATATGTGTATTTACGAGCTATAAACTGAAAAAAAAAAAAAAAAAAAAAAAACATAATAAGATTATCAAGATAATAGATTACTCTGAAGAAAACTATCTTAAAAGAAAAAGCAATGTATTTTCTTGCATATAGAAAAAATTCCGGTAATCGTCCGAAATTTTAAATATAAACTACCTTAAACAACAACAACAACAACAATAATAATAATAATAATAATAAAAACTTTAAATTATTGAAAATAGTCCTTTTAGTAATAGCCATACAACATTCTTGAAAAAGCAGAAGTTTTTATGGAGAAGTATTTTGTGTTATGTTGTTCTGTATTAAACCGGGCATTAAAATACACAATTTCGAGAAAACCCTAAAAATATCGAGACACAATTTCGAGAAAACCCCAATTATAATTAAAAATTTTTAAAAGTGGGATTTGATATACATAAAAGGCGAATAGAATCGAAGAAACGTCGATTATATATATCATATATCACTTCTTAAAATTATTAGTGACAGTTGAATAAAAAAGTCGCACAATCTGTACCAGGTGGCGCTGTCTACCGCAGTAAACCAGAGATACGACAAGAGCTTAGTGCGCTTGCGCAGTGGACGGAAAAAAATGGCGGGCTGCTTAAATTTCGTCCAAACTATGGCAACCTGGATTCCTAACCTTGGCGCATAACCGCAGTATGGGCTATTTATTTGTATGTTTCATAAGTGGTTTTGTTTGAAGGTGTTCTAGTGCAGTGGTCGCCAAATCTATGTTGGCGCTGCAGTCTTCCCTCAGGCGGTCGAAAGTAGCTTTGGACGAATCAGGATTCATTGCCAGTATTGTCGTATCTCTAGTTTACTGAAGGATTTCTACTTGAAACTGTTGACAAGTTTCCTAGCCACGTGGAAGGCATCTAGTTTAGGAGACTATGACCTGCCAGAACCATGACTTTTATCAATATTTAGATTATATTTTAGCGAATTTTTAGACATTATATTCCTATTGAATATATCAAAGCTGAAATGGGCAACTGATTATAGCACCAAAGAACGCGTTTGTCTATGCTCTTTCGATTTCTGCTTGTTTTGGATTTCATTCATTATTTCAATAGGACGTGGTGTTATCGATTCTGGCGTGGTTGCACCGATTATGAGCAAACTTTCAGATTTTCTAACTCGAAAACGAGCTGACAAATGCTATTGTTTTATGCGTTAAAAAACATATTTATATATGCTCTTTCGATTAATGCTTGTTCGGATTTTTATTTTTATTTTTATTTATTTTTTTTTTTGTGATGTCCTGATGGTTTCCTGGTAAGAATGTTATGTAGTAAACCACTATATTTTTATTTAACAGTTAATTGTAATGCTATTTCACCCTGATAGTAGCACCAACTATGTTTGCCAATAGGACACTGTCCATGCATTGTTTTCGAGAAAATTTACGCTCTGTAACAACCTATTTTTAAACAATATAATTTTGTTTCTACACACGATATATATAAAGTTTAAAGTGTTATAGAAATAAAAAAAGATCAACCTATATTCAGGGATCGTACTCTCCGCCCTTTTTTGAGGACATGTTCAGAAGTGAGACGTTGCTGCCTTTATTGTTACCACTATTTTTATTTAATAAATACTATCCTATTTAATCACAACATAATAATCTGGTGTGTAACTCACACGACTTCCTCTTACCCTGAAATTTAATACTATAAATACAGGTTGCAGATTAAGAGGTAAGATAACGAGTACTGTTATGTAAACCTGTGTTAAACAATTCAAATTAGGTTTCGGAATAGTTTTATATGATAATTAGTTCTGTGTGAAGGGGGCTACCGCTCCCCCTCAAACCCCCGTTTCATTAATGCACCTACATTTATATAGAATTTAATTCGGCTATTAAAAAGTAATTCTGTTTTTAAAAAATAATTTATTAAAATTATTATTTAAAAAAATTATCTTTTATGATAATGCAGACGATTTCCATATTAGAGAAGTAGTATAACACTAAATATCCAAAAAAAAAAGTCCATTTTATTCTCAATATTTAAAAAAGAAAGACAAAAAAAAATTCTAAGTTTTTTTTCGTTAAAAGTAAAAAAAATCGATAACTTTGTTTTAAATTATCGCAGATCGATGGTTCAACCATTCGTTTTAAAGGTATTGGCGAACTCTTTTGAAACATACCCATCATGAAAATTTACTCCCCTCAAGGGGGGACTTCCCTCCAGTGGGGGGGGGGGGAGGCGAGGCTCCTACATACACAATTTTTTTTTCCTTGTTGACTATCCCTATTACAAAAAATATTCGTTTCATTTGGTTTAGTGCAGTCTATAGATGTTAAACTCTATTTACCTGCAATTTTCCCCATAGACGTAATGTATTTGAATACTTTTGAGTGTCCCTGTACACGAACCATTTGCTTGATCTTAACGGAAAGTTTAGTGTAGCATCCTTATATGATACACATTTAGAATATCAAGTTTGAACTTTCTGCCATAATTTGTTTTTGAGATATGCTGATAACAGATAGACACACAGACATACACGCAGACCATTTGCTAAAAACGTGATTTTCGTATTCAGGTTACCTCAAAACATGTAAATATAACAAAAACTCGCGTTCGAAAATTTGACCCAAAAACAATACTTTCTTTACCTTATGGGTAAGAGAAAGTAAAAAGTGGTGGAAAGAATGGTGAAAATTTCTCATCCATGTAAGTGTCCTGAAAAAAGGGCGAAAAAACTTTAAGTTGAAAATGACATCTTTAGAGTGCACATAAATATAAGATACCTTCATATAGTACGTACATAGAGATACCTTACGAGCACCTTTTTAGAAATATCTCAAAGAGTGTGAGAATAATCATTAACGCTTAAAGCGTAACCGGAGTTTAAGTAAATAATAATATACTTGGTAATATTCATAATTTATTCTGGAGTACTGTTAGCCCTGCCTTTTTTTCACACCAGTATAATTTTAGAGAAATTTTCTCCAATATGTCATTAAGATGAAATAAGAAGAGGAAAAAAAATGCTCTGAAAATAACGGAACAAAGGGTGGAGCTAAGAGTACCTTAGAATAAATTATAAATATTGCCAGGTATGATAATAACTGCAAAGTTCAATTGCCAAAGATTATTTAAATAAAAAATTAAATGTTCAAGTTTAATAATTTCAGGTCTGGCCTATTTTCATCACATATCTCACTCTGGACTGAGTTTCTTCGTGCTTTTGATGATAAAAGAAAAAAAAAAAAAAACTTGAAACATACGTATTTATTATATATTTTTATAATAAACTTCATACTGATGAAAAATTTGATAATGAAGGGATTATTTAAATGTACTACGAATGAAAATTTAATGAGAACGGCAACCCGAGTCCGAGTGACGCTCGGGCTTACATCTCAAAGTGTTAAATAAATGTTGATGCATGAAGTCAATAAAAACAAAACTTAAAAAAAAAAAAAAAATTGAAGTCAAAATGAAAAACATGTATAAACAGACAAACAAAAATACATGACTGTATATTAAAGCAAACGTTATTTTAGAGTAATTTTATGCTTATTTAATCGTAACTGCATTTAGAGATAATTTATTCAAAAAAAAAACTAGTGTGGAAAAAGTGCGCGCACTAAAAATATTTTGATTCATAACTAGGATGTTGGCAGGTTTGCATTGGGATCCACGAAACTCTGATGCAAATATACAGAAGAAATATTTTGTTGAGACAATAAAAACTTTGTGCAATTCCAAACTATCCAGTGACTATCACTTTTCTTTCTACTCTACTTTTTTGGTTAACCGATGCAATTTGATTTAGTTAACTGAACAAAATTACTGTTGAAATGACAAAACACAGGGTGATTACAATTAAAATTAAGATTTCAAAATTCTTTAACTTTAAAACTGCCGGTCAGAATAACTTGATATTTTATCAGAATAATCGTGAAGCAATGGAATTTGTTTGGTAAATGAAAATAATAGTTCCAAAATGTGCCGGCAGATAGCTCTGTCAGCATAATGTCAGGGGAAATGCTTAGATGGATTTGTTAAACACAGGAATGTTGTCATCTGAAAGGAAACAATGCACTCCAAGGTTTTGCGACAAATTTCTTAGCGGAAAGACAAAAATATGTGTTTACAGCAAGAACAATGATAGTGACAAGAGCAAAAGAACAACTTACAGATGATTAACGCTGCATTTTGGAACTATTTCTTTTTCATTCTCCAAACAAAATTCCGCTGCCTCTCGACTGTTCTGGTGAAATATCAAGTCATTCTGACTCGAGGTTTTGAAGTTAAAGTGTTTTGAAATCGCAACTTTAATTATAATGACCCAGTAAATTTAAAATCGGCCATCAAAATATATTTGTTTTTTCAATAAAACTTTTTTTTTTTCATTATAGACTTCTTAATATGCTTTCAGAACAGATTCAAAGTAGTTTCTCTTATCTTTTCCTTTTAAAGGGATAAGGGACGATAAGATTAGTTAATTTTGTTGAACATTACATCGCTTCTTAAATCGTATACTGACGTTAAATGTTTTATGCATAAAGTAAGTTTCAAAAGATAAAAATTAACTTTAGAGGTAAAAAAGCATCTTAAAAACATCTTAAGGAGTAAATATTGCAAAAATTATGTCCGATTTCAAAATGCTCGTTGAGAATTCCATTGCTGCTAACATTTCCAATTTTTTCCGTTGTATTCTTACTATCTATTCCTTTTGCACTCTGTCTCCGGACCACCTCTAGGGGTGTGTCCCAGACCGTCGCCAATTGACCATCGCGCAGCATTAGTGTGACGTGAAACCCAATTAACTGACCAATCCTTTTCCACTCTATATTTCGTCTAGAGTAATTAAGCGTGTGTGTTTTTGTGAGAAAGTAAAAAAAAACGAGTACTAACCTTGCCACAGAATAAGTTAGAAATGTTGGCAGCCATGGAATTTTAAAATGTTTTTAATCTTTAATCTATTATATTAAAAGTTTTGTGCATCTAGATGGTCATATATTTGCATTAATTTTTTTATATCTCAAACATATAGCACCGGTTAAAACAACACCAACAACAACAATATGTATATAATTATATATATATATATACACATACATATATATATATATACATATATATATATATATACAGGGTGATTAGTTTAAAAGAGTACCCGTTGGTTTTTTATTACCCTTAAATCTGACGGATGTGGCAACTATTATAACACTGGAGAATAATTGTTTGAACCCTGTTTAAGTGTGGGAGACAAATTCCAACACTGCTGGACTGTTACAACTTTATTTGTGAGGTAAAACAGAAATGGAGACGCACAATGTTACTTAATCCTTTGATAATTTTATTTATCTAAAACAAAATTTATTTCAAAATTTTTACATTAAAAAAAATCTAACGGGCTAAGGTCTCTCCCCGTTACATTTCTTTCTTACTTTCTTTCTTTCTTTCTTTTTTTTTTTTTTTTTTTTTTTTTTTTTTTTTTTTTCAGGGTTATCTTAAAGAGAGGGTTTTTTATAGAAGTTCTGCAAACATCGATGAATTAAAACAAATCATAACTGAAGAAATCTCGTCAATAACACCAGCAATGCAGCGAAGTGTGTCAAAAAGCTTGGTTCGACGTGTTCGTGTTTACATTCAAAATGGTGTAGAACATTTTCAACATTTTCTGTAAAGAATGATAATGTAAAAAAAATTGAATTAAATTATTTTTTTTTCAAAAATAAAATTATGACAGGATTAAGTAACATTGTGCGTCTCCAATTGTGTTTTACCTCACAAATAAAGTTGTAACAGTCAAACAATGTTGGACATTGTCCCCTTCCCCTACACTTAAACAAGCTTCGAACAATTTTACTTCAGTGTTAGAATAGTTGCCACATCCATCAGATTTAAGGATAATTAGAAAAACCAACCAGTAGTCTTTTAAACTGATCACCCTGTATATATATATATGAAATATGATTCATGATTTTAGAGTTGCGAAATTTTATAATTTAATCCGGAGTGTTGCTAGTACTGCCCTTTTCTCACAGCACTTTGTTTGTAGAGTAATATTCTCCTATGTGAAACTGCGATTAACTAAAAAGAAAATTACTCTTAAAACAAGCGGTAAGAAAAGAAGGCGGTACTAACAATGCTCTGGAATAAATCATAAAAGTTGGCAACTCTGTGATTCTTTGCCGAAAAAAATAAAATCAACTCTAAAATTTTGTAAAAATCTGTAAATATTATTTCAAGAACTGCAGAGGGGTAACTTTTTAAAAGTACATATAGCCTTTTATATTTTATAATCTGCATATATTTAATTACATCGCTTTTGGTAATTTAATCATCCATTATCTACTTATGTGTAGCATGAATTCCAACGAATTTCTTTTATTTAGATCAGCTACTTATTTACAAAAAAATTTCAGTTTAAAAATTTAATTTTCTGTGTCTTATGATATGGCGTTGTAGACAACCATAGTCAATAAAACATTTTTCTAAAATATAACAATAAAATATTTAATTGAAAAAAAAAAAACCATAATCTAATGAGCAATTAACATCACGCTATATATAATTTATATTTATTATTTTTTTTCGTCGAAACATATTTCTTATTTCATTTCCGCAATTTCTACACACATGATTATTAATAATCCAATACTTTATTATTATGCCACAAAAAATTATTTATATGCCAAAATAAAATTTTATACATAAATCAATATTTAAATCTGGTTTATAACCGCGATTCAGTTCTCGTTGATTTTTAGACAATTTTATAAATATATCGAAATACTATATTCTTCGCTATTTTCAACTTTCACTAAATTTGGAACTTAATACATTATGTACATAGATTAACAGAATTTGTACATAGGACTGTTCAGAATTTTGTTGAGTGATTGACTTGAGCAGCCACGTCAGTTAAAACGTCATTTATCGTGTCATATTATATGTAAGTGCTTCAATACTGATTCTGGATAATGATAAATTTGTGGCCTGTTTTACCACATGTAATTTAAAGCTTTGATAATGAGACTTGCGTTTTAATGAATCAGGACAGGTTCTTAGAACATATGTTTCGCTGAAATCATAATTTAAATTTTACATTTAGTACAACTATGGGTTTTATGAGGAAACTAAATATTTTGAGTCGATTTAATTTATTATTATTATTAAGAAATTATTATTATTATGTTATATAAAAAAATAATTACATAGTTTTCAGATGTTTAATAAAATATGAAATATGTTCGATTTTCTTTTTTTTTTTTTTTTTTTTTTTTTTTAAGCGTAAAACAAATCATTAAATATATAAATATCTTTTGAAAAAAAAAAAAAAAAAATGTTTCAAGCTTTTTTCAAAATTTTTGATTCTCCATAATTTTATAAATATTATGAAAATTCATAAAAAAAATCATAAAATTATAGAAATCGTTAAAAGAAAGTAAATAATTAAAACTAAAATAAATAAATAAATAAATAAATGAAACTTAGAGTTTACCTAAGTCTTAACCAGTCTCCAAACGATATCATTGTTGTTTACGGCAATTTATAAACTATGTCAACATTTCTGACTTATTCCGGAGTGTTCTTAGTGTCATTTTATTTTTCACACCACTTTTTGAAGAGTGCTTTTATTCTTATTTACCGGAGTTGCTAACATTTTCATTTATTCCGGAGCATTTTTAACACCGCCTTTATTTAATACCGCTTTTTATTTAAAAGTATGTTTTTTTTTTTTTTTTTTATCGTAGTTATATATCGGTGAAAATTATTCTGTAAATAAAGTGGTTCGAATTGAAACTAGGGCTATAAATGCTCCGGGAGAAATAAAAATGCTATGATTTATTCGTGTCAATATACTGAAAAAAATTATTCTACAAAACAAGTGGTGCGAAAAAAGGAGGACATTAACAGTGCTCAAGAATAAATTAGAAATATTGGCATATGTGATTTACAGCTATTTTGAAATTACAAAATTTATGAGATATTGTTAACAGGTAATTTCGAAAAACATTTTCTGAAAGCAACTGTTTTTTTTTTCTTTCTTTCTTTTAATTTTTTTAATTATTATTTTAACTTCGATAGATAGTATGTTGTTTATGATAGTGAAAATACAGAGATTGCCATATTCATTCATTTATTAAAAAAAACAACAACAAAAAAAAAAAAAAAAAAAACGGAAAATCACGCGGTATTTCCAACTATACATGCTTGTTGTATAGTATAGTTTTCAATGTTCTTTGCCTACGTTATCACACAAAGAATAGGCAGTAGGTCTGAACAGCATTTAGATAGACTAAACGAATTCATAATCTCTCTTAAACATTGTAGGAATGAGTTAAAAAGGCTTCATGCAAAAGAAAATGCAGCCCTAAGAATCTAATTGCAGCCCTTTATATATCTGAATATTTTAGTGCGACCCTGTAAATCTGAAGGTTAGCTGTATCATAATCTATACAAAACATTATTTTAGCATATTAGCAATAAATAAAAGTTTTTTTTTTATGTTTTTACAGTAGAAAGTGATTTATAAAAATATCTGTCTTAAAATCAATGCATTAGCATTTTTTGGGGTGGCCCTGTATACAAACCAGTTATACAGGACCTATTAAATGTCATTTTAAATAGAAAACAGTTCATAGTGAACTTGAATAACATATATAATTTTTTAAAAATTCCGAAAATATATACGGACGGTGGGGGCGAGCAGACGAACAGATACAGATGGACAGTCGGACAGACAGATCCTCACTTTGAAACCATATTCACACTTAAAAATTGTTAGAAAACTTAATACAAACGCTTAATGTAAAAGAAAATGCAATTCCAGCGATTTTCCGATAAAAACCCTTAATAAAACTGAATATTTTTGTGCGACCCTGTAAACCTAATGCTAATCATATTACATTATATAGAAAGCATTCTTTTGTGCATATGAATAACATATCTCAATTTAATTGAGATTTGTGCAAAGTAAAGTTATTAAAATTTGGTTTATAGAAGTACCTTTCATAGAACGCATTGCTTTGGAATATTTTCGGGTGTCCCTGTACACAAACCAGTGGTGGTATTTACTCCATTTTCTACAGAAAACTTCCGATAGTGAACTTGAATAATATATTTCAATTTCATTAAGATTTGTGTAAAGTTTAATAATATTAAAATATGGTTCATAAAAATACTTCACTTAGAACACAATCCTTTGGAATACTTATGGATGTTCCTGTACACAAATCAGCAGATGTATTCACTTCATTTTCAATAGAGAACATCCGATAGTGAACTTGATTAACATATGTCAGTTTCAAGAAATTCCATGAGTATTTATGGTAGTTCGACCGTGGACAGACAGACAGACAAACCGAAGCGCTTACACTTTTTAAACCTTGTTGGAAAGTGTTAAAAAAAGGAAATTATGAAACAGCAAACGATCTACTTAAGCTAGTTAAAACTATATATATATATATATATATATATATTATTTATTTATTTATTTTTTTTTTTTGGCATTTTCCGTAGTTAAAAATAAATTCCAAACTTAAGAACAGAAAATTGAGACAATCTGATATTCTAAAAACTATCAACTAACAACTATTATTAACAACTTCGAACAAAATGTTCCAAAAAATAAATGAAATATTATTTGTTTTCTAAATACATATTTCTAGAAAATTGTGATATTTGTAATTCTACTAACCGAGGTGAACTAGACAGTATTTCAACAATGTAAAATTAACTATTAGAAAATAAATAATTCATTCAATTTTCCTAAATTCAGCACTGCTTACAATAAAGTTTAATATTACACCCACAGGTAAAAAAATAAATAAATGACGCCTATATAAGCTAATTTAGCTAACTTTTAGTAATTTGGTTCTAAGCTTTATTACTTTCGTAGTATTTACCTATAGTGCACTGAAAAAATATTCTGTAACTGACATCTAGAATCTAAATTTTGGCTCTAGAAAAAATAGTTCCATGTCATCCCTATAAATTCTAGTCATCCTGGAAAGCGAGTTCTAGTAGCCCCTATTAAAATTCTAGAGCGTTTGCTTACATTATCGAGGGCAAAGTTATTTAAACATCTCTGCAAATAAATGAGACTACAAGAGGCGGGTTTCAGCAAATATAATCTTGGTTTATTACCCAATTCTAGAAAATCAAGCGAGAATTTCTCGCAATACAAAAGATTCAGAATATTCAGATTATTGTTTCACCATCTAGAAATGTGTAAACTAGAAATTCTTGATCATTTCGTTTATTCAGTTTTTTGGTGTGCCTTATGCGCATAGCTCGGAAATCTATATTTCTAGTTAAGTGATTTAGAAAATGGTCACTTATTCATTCTAGCGGTATATATATTTTTTCTCAGTGTGAGGTTATAATTAAAGTGAACCTATTCAGACCCCTCTAGAACTCGTTCTGCGTATCGAATTTCGATGAAATTTGGCATATACGTTATATAGACAATGGGGAAACGATTTCTGCAATAAAAAACAGTTGAAATTTTGACCACCAAAAGGAAATGTGGCGCTTAAAGAAGGACAAAACATTTGTTAGAATCATTAAAATTTATTTACGGAATGTGCGCTTTGTGTGCTTCATTGACATCAATTGCGCGTTTAAAGCGCATTATATCGTGTTCAATGGTAGCGCTCGTGGAAACTTTCGAGGCATTTCAGCAACATGGCGTATAATGCTGGATTTCAACTCAGGAAAAGTCCTTATTTCTCCCTATAAACTCGAAGGTCTTTTAAGAATCCCCACAGTCAGAAATCCCATGGATTTAAGTCGGGTGAACGAGAAGGCCAGACATCCGGAAATCCTCTGGATATTGCAAAATTCTCCCTAAAGTTAGCACGAAGCAGTTCTTTGAATTGGCGGCCAACGTAGAGAAATGCTCCATTTTGCATGAAGACAGTGGTTTGAAAACATTGCCGTTCCTTTAAAGCAGGAATCAGTTGCTTTCGAAGAATTTCAATGTACCATGCACTCGTGACGGAGCACATTTTAGGACTTTAAGGTATGAGAGTTTCAAAGAAAAACGGTCCGATGATAAATTATGCAGTAAATACACACCACGTAGTCAAGCAATCGGAATGCAGTGGTTACTGGTGCAGGACATTATGAGGTGAAGCACTCCATATGCGGCAATTTTCATTATTCACAGCTTCATCTAAAGAAAATACACCATAGAATCTTCCAAGGTCACGCGTCATCAACATCCATTTTAGCCAAAAATCGGCAAGCAAATTGTGAGTATGTTTGGTGGTCTTGAGGTGTCACTATTTTCACCATGTGTATCTTATACGGATACCATTTTAAAATCGATCGCAGAATTTTTCGTACTGTCAACCAAGGAATCATGAACTCTCGTTTTACCAATCGAGCGCTCGCTAAAGAATAGCGGGAAGTAGAGGCTCTTTCAACTACAGCAGTAGTGACTTCTTCGATAGTTTCATTTGTAACCGGTTTCCGCCCTCTTCCTGGCAGCACACCCAAGTCTCCAGTCTCTTAAAATTTTCTAATCACCTTCTTCAAACCATTCATGGGACCTTTTTCGCAGTCCCTTTAAACGACGGTATTCACACAGTGCACCGTATTGTTGCCGTTCTGATAAAACAGTTTTATCAGTAACGCTCGATCTTTCTTCTGTAAGAGCATGATCAATGGTGACAAAAACACGTAGAATGATTTTCTAGCTCTGACTGCAACTCTCTTTATAGGTTTGACTAACTTGCATAAGGTTTCTTTGGAAAAAGCCATCTGGTGGTCAAAAGGTGAACTATTTATTGTAGAAATCGTTTCCCCATGGTCCATATAACACATATACCTTATTTCATCAAAATTCAATAGGCAGAACAGGTCTTAGAGGGGTCTGAATAGGGTAACTATAATTATAAGCATCCTGTATAAAATGGCACTGTTAAAATTTTGAAATTCTGCTACGAGTTTCTAAAAATAATAGTTTCAACTTAACTGACCTAAATTTGCATTAATTTTAGTAAACCTTAAACTTTAATAAAAATGAACCCTCGTTTATAAAGAAATCCTGTATTAAGGCAATTATACAAGAAAAAATTAATCCAAACAATTGCTGCAATGTAAAAACAATATTAAAACAATGTAAAAACTGTAATATTGTAGCCAACAAGAACTTTCTTTTATATTTTCCTACACTAATTCATGAAAAAGAATTTAATTATTCAAATTGTTATTTATCAAAATCATTTTCAATGGTAAGTACACACAACTTTCATGTCAGAAGTATATAACAGTAATTATCGAAAAAGAGTAACATTTTGTGTCCTGTATCTTGAGCCCTGCACTTTTGTGCTCGACATCTTAAAAGATGCTCTTTTTTTTTTTTTTTTTTTTTTTTTTTTTTTGTGGAAAAAAAATCTTTGATTTAGGTTATCACTTCATGATTCAACTATTCGTTTTGAAGTTGTTGACGATTTTTTATTTTTTTATTTTTATTTTTTATTTATTTGTTTATTTATTTATTTTTAGTACTCATGTGGAAAATTTTCACTAAGCGGGGTGGATAGAGAAATCCTCTTAGGGTAGAAGCAATGCACCTACACATATTTTCTTGGTTGACTATTATATATATTTATATATATATATATATATATATATATATATATATATATATACATATATGTATTTAATTTCGCAATTAAAAATTATCCGCATTGTGTGTTTTTATATAAATTTTATCCAAATGAATAAACTAGTAGTATAGTGATGGTGATGTAGGTATTGCCTGTGCAGTCCATCAATAGTCTGCGCAGTCTGAATGTCCTATATGATGAAGATTCTTTTGGCCGTCGTACAGAGAATTTTTTAAATTGTTGACAATGGCTGAAAATTAAAAAAACATTACTAAAACTTTATTTTTAAAGGTAAATTAAAAAGTCAAGGGTTGAAATAAAAATCAGAAACATATTTTGTTAACTTAACTAAACAGGAATATTTTCCAAAGAACGTGACTATGGCCTACCAAAAATCTTAATAAAATTTAACTATGACAGTATGAAATTGGGGAACAGTACGGGACACAAGTCCATAAACCTTACATGGCAGCATCATGATTGCAATTGAAGTCAAAAACTGTATGAAAAATGAAATTGCTTTGACGTTTACTTTTTACATTCGCCAAGTTCAAAATATTGAAAAGAGAAAGGATTCGTTGCAAGCAGTCTTATGCATTTTTTTTTTTTTTTTTGAAGAAGGGACCAGTAATTCATTGGCACTTGATACTGAATATTGGCATGATTTTGCCAAGTTTATAGTTCCTGGGAAATGACTAGCTAAGCGAATATTTTGCCTAGCTCTTGGATGAAAGTCTGGCAACAAGAGGATACCCGAATTACATTTCTATATAAGATTAAAAGAAGCCAAATTAATACCATCGGCGTTCATAAAACAAATGGAAAATAATATGTCAAAACATATCCTTTCCAGAGAGAAAAGAATTTTCATTACGTTAGAATCTTATTATAGTGAATATTGGGACAAGATCAAAGACGTCGCACAGTGGATTGAAGTATAGGCAGTGGCGAACATAGGAAGGTTATGGTATTATTATTATCTATATATGATGTTTTTTGTCACATTTCGATTTAAATATGTATATATGTATGATACTAAAAGCGATTCTATGATTTTTTTTAACCCTTTATAAGGCCACAGGGATATTTTCCACACCAAATTTGTTATCATTTTATTCAACTGGCACCATTTATTTTAAAAATAATGATTCCTGTGTGTATTTTCTGTAGAAAAATATCAGTATAAATATTATTTTTATAATATTTGTGCGAAAAAAATAAAAAAAAAATAGTCATTTGTGGGAATTCTGCTTATGCTAATACAATGGGTTATGAGACGTTTACGATTAACTAAGCGAATAATGTGTCAAAATTAAAATTTATTACTTGTAATAAGCTAAATGATTTTTTTTACACCAATTTTTATTCGTGAAATTAGTTTAATGTACCATTTGAGGAAAAATTGGCATTATAAAGGGGATAAACGGTATCATATTTTTTTGCTGCAAACAGGAATTTAGAAACATACCTGATAAAGAAACAAATGTTGCAAAAACGAAGAGAATAAAAGGAAATAAATAAAAATTTCGCGAAGAAAATCTACATTTATAACACAATTACCGTTTTTTCTGGTAGATAAGCCGCAGGTAAAATGTGTCATTTTTCCACCAGAAATTTTATTTAATAGAGAAATCTACACTTTTTCGAGGGAAGAGCTCGTACAAATATGAATTTACTTATCAATTGAAATTTCTGGTGCAAAACTGGATTATATAACCTACGGGGTATCTACCAGAAATTACAGTAATTTAGCACACAATGTTAAATATATCATCACATTACTGCTTTTTTTTTCTTTCTTTTTTTATGTAGTATTTCAATAGAAAACTCATGCAAGCATTTACTGACAAACTCTATGAAAAATTCACATTTGTCTTTATTTTTATTGCACAGAAACTTTTACTTTAAATCGTAATATGGGATTATAATATTTAATTTTAACATTTAGTAATCGAACACTAAATATTTATTTAATTTTAACATTTTATGACATATCACAGCAACCATTTACATTTCCCCCCTTTTTTTGGGTCCAACGGTACTTTTCAGTAGCTTTAAAGTAAAATTAATTATTTTATTAATTATTTAAAAAAATAAGAAGTAATTTCTGATTTAGTAAATCTATTTTAATCATCTAATTTCTATAATATTTTCACTATAAAAATTTTAATATATTTTCTGTCGTTAATGAATACAGTTATTCAGATAAATTTCTCGATTGATAATTTGGCGGTAAACAGAACAAAAATTTATTTTTCTCCAAAAGTGGCGATTTGTGGCGAAAATCCTTTTCACAGATTAAAATGTATACTTTTGTGAGTAGTAAAATGTGTTAGAAATTTTGGACAATTTTGGACAAAAAAAGTTTCACAACTTATAAATTTAATTTTGTTGTTAATTTTATATTCACATTTCATGCGTGAATCACAACATAAAAAGTCAACAAAATGTTGGCAGAAGTACCTTAAACTTTTATTAGGACATTATTAAAAGTATTTTTATTTCATATTTTTTCATAGTTATCTTAAGTGCCACTTGATGGCTATTCAAATAAAGTCACTGAAATTCATCGAAAAATCTTATTTCTGAAAGTTTTCGTTTTGAACTTATTTATATATAATAAAACTTCGTGTAATTGAAGAAAAAACCATATATTTGTATTTTTTAGACATTCTTTTAAATTATTTCACTGCAAAATATCAGTTATTTAGAGATTTATCTTTCGGCCTATGTTCGTAATTTAAAATTGTTCGATCCACTGTGCGTCGTTTCAGTTCCCTTGAAAAAAAAATATTAAAGAGAACATGTAAAAATTTAGAAATAATATATTGAAAAGTTATTATTTATAGGTTTAAAATTGTTATATCGATATATTTAAAATAATTGTTTAAGATTAAATAATTTAATTTACAAATTTATTTATTTTGAAAATTTACCCACCTTTTAGACAGAAAACAAATTTTATAAAATGTAATAATCTACATCACACACTCCGCGGAAATTTTATCCCAGTATGGTCTGAGTGCCCTCCATGGGAGTCCTTCTAAAGGATTACAGCCCGTACTCACATGGTTTTGGAGAAAACCACGGAAAACTCCAAACGGCTGCGCTGACAACGCGACTTGGGACCAAATCAATGAAGAACCGTGACTACAGCATGATCTGTTGAGTGATAAACAAAAAAAGTTTAATTTATGTCAAGGTGCAACTAAATGTAATTTTTAAAAATGTTTATTAATTCTTGTTTTATAGCTGCTAAAAATTTTTTGTCACACACAGAGACGCACAGAGAGTAGAGCGACCAGATGTTTTAAAATGAGTTTGAGGACAAATATGGCAATGCCCCCCTCCCCCCCCCCAAATTTCAAGGACAAAATAAATGAATCATCTTAAATTGTAAAACTTTGATTATTTTTATGTTTGACGTACTTGAAAGCACTTATTTAATATTATTCATTATACTATTATATTAAAACATTAATAACTTTATAGCCGACGTCCTCAAATGTGTTCTAATTTTTTTGGGACGAAGGGTAGTTTTCGAGGACGTCTGGTCACGCAAGACATCTTACAAAAATGATAAAATCGTGTTCTGGGCCACTCAAAATGTACAAATCCATCGAAAACTGGAAGTGAACAATTTTTTAAAAACGTGAACAGTCTACTTTTAAATGTACAGTCGGTAACAAAAGTCTCCGAACACTAGCAAAAATTCCTATACAAAAAATGTACACTTCATACAGTTTTGTTAAATAAATCCTTGTCGAATCTGTTTTTAGACTGACTAAGAATAGGATTCGACAAGGGTTTATTTAACAAAACTGTATTAAGTGTACTCTTTTTATATAGGAATTTTTGCTAGTGTTCGGAGACTTTTGTTACCGACTGTAAACAAAAGAGCAAAAATGCAAAAGAGCTATTACTTATTTATTTATTTATTTATTTATTTTTTTTAATGAAAGTGACAACGATAATTTTGCTTTAAATTATCATAGATTTCATTTCTTGAAAAATACTCATATTGAAAATTTACACCCCAGAGACTGAATTTTTCCCGGTTGTGGGAGACGATACTCCTACACATAAAATTTTTTATCCTGGCTGACTGTTGTTACTATAAATAAAAATATGTACCTTTACAATAATTGGTTAAAAGTAATCTTAATTGCCTATATTTACACAGAAGGTTTTCTTATACTGCCATATTAAAAATTGTGAAAACACTGGATAACAGCATCGCCTCTTGACCATTAAACGCCAAAACTTGATAGACATCAAGTTAAGTCGATGTTCACCTAAATATATTTTTCAAGAGGTTGTGGGAATTATTTATTGATCTAGAGATTCCATATTCTTCTTTTTCTGGAAACCGTGAAAATACTTCGAAAAAATATATATGTAATATTTATATTATACATATATACTATTACATAATTATACATATAATATAATTATAATAATATGAATTTAAATTAATTAACTAATTAATTAATATTATAATATTAATTATATTGTATGTTATATATATATGTATATATAACAAGTGGCCCTACTAGCTGTAGCGGGTTCTATGTTTATAATGGGGGGTGGTTTCCAATTTTCCATATTCTAATGACTATTCGAGTTTGTCCAGGTATGTATTTTTTTTCTTGTACTATTTATATTCTTGTATTTTATATTGATGTATTATATTTTGTGCTTGATTTCTTAATTTAATTGCTTTTTATGCTTTGTATTAATTAAAATTCGTTTGCTGTATGGTCTTGCTTCCATCTGTGAGAAGTTGGGGGCTAGAAACATTTTTTTTTTTTTTGGATAAATTACCAGCGTTTCGTCAGAAACTTCTCATATTCCTTTCACTACATGGGGGAGCTCCCCTGATGAAGGCCCTCATGTGTTTTGGGATTAATTTTTCATCTGACTTTAATTATTTTGCTTATATATATATATATATATTTTTTTTTCCTGTTGAATATAGAAGACAAAATGTTTTATCAAAAGACCAAATAAAAAAGCCCACCAGCGGCCGAGCGGTTCTGCGCTCAAAGCTGGTAGATGGGAGGTGCCGGGTTCGATCCCTGGTCGCGCTCATCGGCCTAGCCGTTCGGAGTTTTCCGTGGTTTCCTCCGAAACTCGCGTAAATACGGGCTAGGACCCCTTAGAAAGACCCCCACGGAGGGCATTCCCCCTCTTGGCCTAGGACACATCAGGAGTCAATCGGCCTTAAATCCCACAACCAACCAACCAAATAAAAAATTTTTATCAAAAGAAATTTGTTAAAATTTCTAATTGCACAGCTGGTTACATTAATATTTTGAATGCTTCAGTCATCAAACTTAGAACTTAAACTCCTATTTTGAAGCACTAAAAACAAACTTTTTCTTTCCCCCAGATGCTAACTTCCACGTAATGGCACTAGAATGTGAATATGTTTGGGAAAATACTTCAAAGTTTAAAATTGGTGCTGTGATTTCATAGCATTGTAACATTATATAAATCCACTATATTGAACCTTACTTATTTTTTTTTAACATTTGAAACTATTTATATAAGAAGTAGTCAAGTTTTCTGAATCAATCAGAATTATTTTTATGCACAAAAAAAAAAAAAAAAAAAAAAAAAAAAAGAAATTTTAATTTTTAATAAATAAAATAAAGTTAGAAAACACTTTTAGTAAATAGCTAGAAAAATCATGAGGTTGAAACAGATTCTACGAACACGTACGTTTTTTATTTAGTCATTGAAGTAACAAAATATGGAATATAGATAAAAGAGTCATCAATCATTTATTTTGTTCATTGAATCATAGTGAACATCGTAAGATAATTTGGATAGGTTTTATTAAATTCTCAGGAAGGTTAATAAAATAAGTAATGTCAAATATTATTTAATTAGCAGAAGTATATTAATAGCTATAAAACTAAATGTTAACGCGTTGAGCGCCATGTCAGGCATCGGTGGCTGACAGTGTCAAATATGATATAAATCCGCGTCAACCATTGGTGATTGGCATTGTAAAATATGATATAAAACTAAAAATATCACTTTGTTTTAAATAATTACTGAAAAGTTATGTAAAATTTGCTTAATTTTTATCTATTACAGGATAATATCATTAAGGAATTTTAATGGATTTTATTAAGAATTCGCGTGGTGCTCTACGTGTTAATATCTTCATATTTAACGCTTTTTTTACTATGTATATACTGTTTAAATATGAGAGATGTGATTTCCGCGTGTGTTTTGAACCAGAATTTTCTAATAATAATTACTACTATTCAATCGCAAAATAAATAAATAAATAAATAAATACAAACAAGTTTTCTAAGGGAAAATACTGATACAAAAATTAAGTGAAATCACTTCCCTGAAATATAATATTCTATTGAATACAGAAGAAACTAACAAAATTAACACTTTGATTTGAGAAATATTCTTCATAACTGTTTAGTTTTACAATAAGGGGTGGTTATATAAAAAGAAAAAGCCCCTGACTTTGAAAAATCAAGAGAAAACGCGTAATTCCATTTTATACTTTAGTCCTCCAAGTAAAAAAAAGAAGCATTCAAATTTTTATTAAATTTGGATGAACAGTTACTAAAATACATGTTTCTTAATAAAATGAACAAATCAGTGTTTAAGAGAAGATTCAGTTAATTAGGCATAATTGAAAGTATATTTAATGTATATTAGTAATTTAAGCTTTATATTCTTTGGAAAATCCTAAACAGTATGAGCGTGCATATTTTTGACGGAATAATTTCAATAATGTTCTTTACATATTAAAAGTGAGATTTAAAACATGTATATGAAGAGAAAACATCTTTTTGCCATTTTTTATATTTTCAAATTCATAAAATTTTCTTTTTGATTCTGATTGTTGATTAATATTGCGTAAATTTGAATGTAGAATGGTATCAAAAATGCTTTGAAATATATGGTTCCATAGTAAATAAAATCCAATGATATTATGAGTTCACGAAACTCGATTAGTTTAATATACAGTATTGAAAAAAAAATTAGTAAATAGTGGTGGCTATTCTTTAAAAACGAGCCTTAAAGTTGACAATTATCATAGCTGCCAACTTTTCCCTTTTTGCCTACCGGGAAAAATTAATAGAAATTGTTTACATATTTCTGTAATAGTTTTTCACTAATTAAATGAAATAAAGTTTTCTAATAAAATTTTCCGGTATCCAAAAAGCGTAAAACTTGGCAACTAAGCAACTAAGCTTATAAAAACTTTTTGTGCGCCTTTTAGTTTTAAAGATGTTTTTCTTTTTCGTTTGTATAGAAAGGAAAAATCGCATAGAAAGTGCACGCGCAGCAAAAATCTTTCGGAAAATTTCTTCCTTTGTAGGGGAGACCGGTACAATTTTTAAGCTTGAATATGATTTGAATTTCTGTATCTGTCTGTCCTACTGTCCATCTGTCGTCTGCCCGCCTCCAGCGTCCGTAAATATTTTCAAAATTTTTTAAAAATGATATGTGTTATTAAAATTCCCTATAGAATGTTCCCTATTTAAAATGGCATTAATAGATCCTGTAGAACTGCTTTGTGTACAGGGACATTAAAAAAATGTCAATGAATTAAGTTTTAGGACAGGCATTTAAATAAATCACATTTAAATAACTTTATGCAGCAAAAATCATAAAAAAAAAAAAAAATGACATTTTCTTTTAATATGCTAAAATAATATTTTGTATAGATTATGATATTGTTAACCTTCAAATTTACAAGGTTACATTAAATTATTCAGATACATTAAGGGCTGCAAATAAAATCTAAATACTGCATTTTCTTTTACATTAAGCATTTTTAACACTTTACAACGATGTATAAGAGTGATTATGAAATTAATTTTTGTATCTGTATGAATTTCAGTCCTTCTGTCTGTCCGTTGTGTGATAATGTAGGCAAAGAACATTGAAAGCTTACGATGTGACAAGTACGTACAGTTGGAAAGTGTTAATAATCAATGCGAATCGCGTGATATTTCGTTCTTGTTTATTTAGAAAAAAAGAAAGAAAGAAATGCTGCATATAATCATTAATGATTATAATTTTTTTATGAAAATTTAAAACCTTGATGTGAATTTTTAGGGGAAATATAGTTAACATAGTTGCATCGAATGCGGGAGGATGGTATGTTATTTAAATTTTCAATTATCAGTATACAAACAATTAAGGTAACTGCACCAGTAGTGAACACTTTAATGACATTTACCAGTTTCTTTTATTTATTTATTTATTTTTATTTATTTATTTATTTTTTTTTTTTTTTTTGAAATATCTCAAAAAGTACCACCTTGAAACTTCAGGAGTATGAAGAACATGTTACACCTCATATATTTCAGTGAAAATTTTGCTCCGAAAGTGAAAGGTTAGGGGGGGAGGGGGGGGGAGAAATGCAAGTGTTTGGCATCACCCTGTGAAACGTAATGCTTGAAATACGATCTGGCTGTAGAATGTGATTGTAGGGCTCCTTCTGTATATTTATAAATTTTCATGTCTCTATCACCTGTAATCATGGAGATATAAAGGTTTCTTTAAAAATTTTTAAAAATATTTTCTCTCTTTTAAAAATATTTTCTCTCGCAAAGTTCGCTCCCTTTCAGGGGCGGTGATTGCATATTGCAACTACAAATTTTAATTCAAAATTGCAAAAACTGTTTTTATAAAAAATATATATATATAAAACTGCTTTTATAATTTTAATAAAAATTTTCTTTTATAACTTCATTTATTTCTTGTCTTTTAATATTGTTGGTGATTTCTAGTGGCTGTTGGTTTTAAATGAAGAAAACTTGCTTGTCCCTGAAAGGGTTAAACACAGTGGAACAACTTTTGTGTTTACATGATACTTGTCTAAGGTTTTCATATAAGTAGCTCAATACATTTGGCTATTAACTTATGCAAATGAAATTTCGCTAAATCTTACGCATGCGCAGTTAAAAATTATTTAGTAAAAATGCTCATATTTCATTAGATATTTATAATTTTTTCATTCTAATTGCTGTATGCTGTGTCTAATATTGTTTGTCAAAAATTTTGAAACTAGCTTTGCACTGGGTTTAATACCTTGCGTGTAATAAATAAAAGTGTGAAATGCTTTTGTGCAATTTTTTTTAATGAAACCTTTATATCTCCCTGATTACATATGATAGAGACATGAAAATTTACACAGATAAGGAAAAGGAGCTCCACAATCGCAAGGTCACATTTTTAGAAGTCACACACTTTTCGAAGTTTCTTCCGTTCCCTCTTTGACGAGAGAGGGCCAAAAAACACGTATTCAAACGTAACTCTGTCCCAAATTTTCTCAGGAAGGTCTTTTTCATGTGTACGTGTGCCATGTGTACCCAACACACTCTGTAAAAGGATTTTGCAAAATTTTGTAAAAGAAACCTGTCTCTAAGATTGGAGATTACAGAACTGTGCCCACATCTGGATCTCGCTTTAAAAATCAAATGAGCCAATAGTGAACAGGACTGTGTACTGGTTATTATGACATTTTTGGGTACCAGTAGTGCACACCCATAAAAATAATATATGTTAATATGCAATTTAAAAAGTAGCACAATATATGAATTACGGATACTTATTTTAATCATATGAAAGCAAAAGGTAGAAGAAATCCGTTAAAAATAAGCAAAGCTAAAGCAAACGAAATTTTATTTCTGTATTCAAAACAACAAGAAAAAAAATCGGCAAACTGTCAAAAAAGTGCATATTTTTTTAGTTAAACTGGTGTTGTTTTAAAGCGGATGGCTGGAAATATTTGTAGTTATTGAAATCAATGGTAGAGGACTATATCTTCCTTCTTGAACATTACTCGAACTTAAGGAAGAATTAGAAAGCTTGTTTTCTGAGTTTAAATTTAAAAGGGTCCACTACTGGTACAGGGTTCACTATTGGCCCTCTTACCTTATGTAAGAACATCAAAATCATTAAAATAAAGTAAAATTTTAAACAAAGTTTAGTAGCATTATAATTTCATTTTCCTTGACGTTGAACGTGTTAAGTATTCATGTAAAATGCTAGAATTCTCATAGTGGTAGAAAATTTAATTTTCCTCTAATGTGAGTCAAATGAAATTTGTTTACCTTCATACTCCCATTTTACAGAGAAAAAATATATGCATTTAATGTTCTATTACGTTCCACGCGACCATGAGAACCTCTGCACATGTTCTAACTCAATGAGTCCAGCGTGAAAATATGGGTGATAACCTTTGTGAATAAGAGAAAATAAGTGATAATAATCAAACGCGAGATGGCCACATATTTCTCACATCCGAAACTTTCGGTCAATGCAACTGTCCAAGGATTTAAAATCGTCCACTATGCTCGTCAAGCGTAGTCACATAATATCGCGTTTCCCGTCGTATAATCTACACTGTTAAAAATTTCTGTAAATTTAATGTAAATATTTATCCAGAGTCTCTGTAAATTTACAGTAATTCTTAGTTAAAAGTGAATAATCGAGATTCTCAATCTTTATTCTGTGTTTTTATGTATTTTTATTATTTAATTTTTTAATTAAAATTAAAAATGACCGTTTCTACTTTAGAAAAAAGCATTCCAAGTCCGAAATATATTCTCCCCAATAATTAATTAAATTAATATTAGTTATTAAAATTAATGTATAAAATAAGTTTTTTAACATATCCGTTTATTTTTCTCTGTAATTTTACGTAAGACTTAAGATAATAGATTACACAGAGTTTTCTGTTGAAATTTTTAACAGTGTACAGGTCACATAAGTCAGTTTCATACATGAAAATTTAATTTACAAATAAGGCTATATTTGTAAGAGATAAAAATCTCGTTTAAAATAGCTTTGTGTGTCAATTAAAATTTATGGTGTAAAACTGATTTAAAAGATCTGCGGATTATAGGCCAGAAAATATGTAATAATCACTCCAATACCATAAGTGCCAAGTTTCCAGAATTTTATATTAATGAACCTGAAGGTGTTAAATCACAGAAAGTTAATATCAGAAGTGTCTATAAAAATAGCGGTTCTTTCTTCTACCACTATATTTATTTTTCTATCTTCTATAGTATTATTCCACAATCAATTAAGGTAAAAATTGCTAAATAAATATAGTGGCGGAGGAGTCAGGGGGAAAAGTTGAACCGTAGCATATATGTAGTATGAAATCTGCGCCAAATTCCCATCTCTGCAATACTGATCGAACGCCTGGCGATTAATTTAACTAATTTTTAGTAAACGGTACTTAAACTTTTTTTTTTTTTTTTTTTTAAAGCATCACTCAGACAAATACAAATGATTTTTTCTCTTGCATTTTAGTTTACCATAGAATATTCTAGTAAGTTATCTTTTATTTTAACTACATTGTATGAAAATTTACAACAATATATAAAGTTCTCACAATGTATCGAAATTTGTAATTGCGTAAAATATATCTTTGAATGAACAATTATTACATTTTATTAATGTAATTATTTAAAATTTCGCATATTTCCAAAGACATTCGAGCAAGTGTATTTTTAAGAAATAATGATAAATTAATATATATATCTATTATATTAAAACACAAAGCCTTTTTTGTAAGACCAAAATCGTACGATATGAGCATGCGCGAGAAAATTTTGAACCAATTCGGAAGGGAATATTCCTTTCTCTTTACGCAGTGCATTACGAATACCGATGATAAAGGTTGAGCAGACAACATTAATACGTATTTCATTTGTCTGTGGCAGACGTTAATTAAAACTCAATCATAAAAATAATTCACATGATTTATTCATTGATTCATACTTCCCAAGGAAGTATATTAAAAACAAAACAATTCGCGAATAGTTATGGGTTATATTTATTTATTTATGATCGGTTATCATCGTATGCTTCGCAGAGTGAGAAATAGTTTTTACGACGAAAATTCATTTACGCAGGATGTGGCGCCATCTGTATTTTTTTCCATTTGTTAAAAGAAAGAAAAAAAAAAAAAATCTTTTAAAATTAACAGAGTTTATTGTTCTCTAAAAGTAAAATTTTATCAGTTGAAAACTTTGTTTAAAAAAGATGGAGATAGATATTTAAAATCAAAGGAGGTTTTTTATTTTATTTTATTTATTTATTTTTACTCTAATTATTATAATCTCTGATATTTCATTTTGATACCATATTACAGTAAAAATAATTTTAAAAGAATAACGTTGAAATATTGATAGATTAAAAATTTATATTGTATAGTTTATTATTAAAAATTTAATGAGCAAATTAATTTGCTAAAGTATTAAATTCATTCTTATTTATCTATTTATTTTTAACAGTATACTTTTGTTGAAATATACTATTTTGATAGAATAAAGTATTATAATACTATTCCAGTAAAAACAAATTTTAACTGTATTCCGATTTGCAGTTTGTTTTTAGAATACAATGAATTAATATTTTGGATTATATCAAAGTGGTTTTACAAATATGAGAAGGAAAAATCAGAATCAAAACTATTATTTTACACTTAAAATGCACTTATTGTCGTGGCAAACCTTGGGATTTTATTTTTAATATATGAAGTATACTTAAATTTTGTATATTGAAATTTCATGAAATTTATCCCTCCTCCCTCCAACCAAAAGATAATTGGTTAAAGCAAGGGGTTTTAAATCGGTTAAGAAGAGCAATGCGAAATATTCAAACAAGGGTGTTAACTTTATGCCGTGAAAAGATTTTAGTTGCACATCATTCGTCAAATTTTGACGGGTATTAACTAGTATATATTAAAACCAAGTCAGTTTCGCAATACATATTTCTATTCTATTTGGAAATATTCTTCGTATGTTGTATGTTTATAACATGAAATGATAGTCCATATCGAGATATTTAATTAATTATTGCATCAAAAACTTCGTATTTTCATATAACAATGCTTTATTAAAATGTCTTTTCAAAACATTTAGTTTGCGTGTATTGTGGAAAAATGGGAAATCTAATGAAGAATAATCTCAAAACAAGCATTCATTGAAGCCCTTCAAGAGTCGGAGATAATTAACCTTTTTTTGCTTTCATTGTGTTTGATTGTTTACACCAAGTAAACTCATTTAGGAAACTTTAGAAAGGGGAATTCAAATATTGTCCTTGTTCTTACCAGCCTTTTAATTAAATGAATGATGGCATAATCTAATGCATGTATTTTTTACTGCATTATTAATTTCATGCGAAGTTTAGATTGTAAAAGACGTTCATAAATTGTCGTTCATAAAAGTCAGAATATGTACATAAAGTAAAAAGAGAAAACTGATAATAAAAAACAGCAAAATACATAATTTTGGAATTTTTTTTTTCATTTAATTTGAACATGACTGTTGGTGATGATTTTTGGTTAATATAAATTTAGGATTTACTTTAAAGTGTTTTGCTTTAAATTTTTCTATTAACTTCTTGAACTTATTGAGCATTAAGAATACATCTTTGAAAATTTTTCATACTTTTCAGGAACAAATCTTCCCTTAGTTTTTTTTTTTTTCGCTTAATGATCACTGTTCGATAATTACCTGTACATAAAATATGTAGATTATTTGCACACAACAATCATATATTAATGAACATATATTATTAACCAAACAGGTTTAACCCGCATCACCCAACTTAAACCATGGTGGCTTCTCCTCCTTTTTCTAGTTCTTAATTTTTTTCTGTTATACTTTGTCCATATTTGATACGTATAATCTCTTTATATCAATGGCTCAAAAACAACTCATATTATTTTATTCTATTTTATTTTTATTTATTTTTATTTATTCATTTTTATTTATTCATTTTTATTTATTTATTTATTTTTGCTTTGTATAAGGTTTCACTTTTATATATAATTGTTTATTGATTAATTCAAGTCTTCCTTCTCTATGTTTACCATTGTAATGATGAATTTATATATATATATATATATATATATATATATATATATATATATATATATGTATGTATGTATGTATGTATGTATGTATATATAATATTAAACTTTAACAAAATACATATCAAAACAAGAACATAATTCATAATTCTCACAGCGGTTCTGCACTCAAAGCTGGTTGACTTGAGGCGCCGTATTCGATCCCAGGTCGCGCTCGTCTGCCTAGCTGGTTTTCCGTGGTTTTCTCCGAAACTTGCGTAAATACGGGATCGGACCCCTTAAAAAGAACCTCATGGAGGGCACTCCACCTCAGACCCAGGACTCTAGTGCAGTCAATCGGCCTTAATCCCCAGAACCCAACACAACATAACTCTCACATAATTCATTATTTTAACACTACACTGCTTTTAATAATCAAATGTTTGATATATGGTAGCAATTGTCAGATATTTCAGCTTTTTATCAAGCATTTTTGAGCGCTTTACTGTTTACAGAGTAACAGCTACAAGCCGGGTTAAAATCACAGGAAAGATCAAATTTAGTCTAAAAATTGCATATAATTTTATTTTTTCATGTTAAAAATGAAAAAATGAAAAATTATATTAAACGAAAGAAACAATATAAAAATGTAAAAAAAAAAAAAAAATTAAAAATTATATGTATTATTGCGATATAATGAATTTCTTTTTCTCTGGTTCTGATGTAGCAACAAAATGATAAGAAAGCCAGATATTTTTCTAAATTTCGTAAAACTTGTAAAAATATTAGTCTTCCTTTGTACTTAATAACTTCAGTACAGGGTTGCGGCAGAGATTTTACAAGATTTTAAAACTTAACGTGGTGATAACATACTAGATGCCTCACGAAAACTAAATTTCAATGCTATAATGAACAATTTGGCCATTTTTTCACATTTTATTGCTCAATATCATATCCCAAAAGTGTTCAATCGGATTTAGGTCCGAACTGATTAAGTATGGCAACCTTATTATAATCGAACCACTTTTTTGCGTCTTCTGTAGCGTGAATTGATGCATTGTCTTGTTGAAAAATATAATTTAAACCAGTAATTTTTTTCACCCCCTTGTTCAACAAACGACTTTCTAATAGCTTTACATATATACATATATTTATTTGGTTTGGTTTGGTTTGGTTTGGTTTGATGAGTACATGAGATTTATTGCTTGCCTCTAGGGCCGCTTATATCTCGAATTATCCACACCACAAGGGTTTATAAGTCTTTATTTGAGAACAGATACAAGAACAGAACAAGGACAATACATACATCCATGCCTTCTCCGGGATTCGAACCCGAGCCCAACTGTGTAGAAGTCAGGGTCGCTAACCACTACACCGTCTGGGCGGCATATATTCATCTTGTGGTCCTTCTATATAAGCAATATTCTGCTAACCTCCAGAAAAAAGGTGGTTCAAACCATAGAAGAGCCCGATCATTTTTTATGCTTGAAAAATGCGCTTTTATCCTTTGTAACCTAAAGCCAGTATGAAATTTTGCCATCAGGACCAACAAATTAAACTTTATTTCGTCACTGAAAATAGTTTTAGATTTATTATTATTATTTTAATATATATTTCCCTACAATCTGAATACAGTATAGTCTCGTACAACGCGGTGGCAGAGATGACAAATAAATAAAACTGTTTTATTTTTTAACACCACTAAATTTTTAGAGTGCCATTGGTTCATACACTCGATTTAGTTTTTGTATAGAGCAGTTGCTTTGATACAAAATTAGTGGTGTTAAAAAATAAAATTGTAATATCCATGAGGTGAACTTGCACCCGCGTTGTACGAGACTTTACTGTAGAAGCATTTTTATTAGGTGTTACGTGGACACCTAAATGGTTTTACATGTCTGAGGATTTCTAATCTTATAATTGCTCTTTTTATAGGTCCATAATGAATCTGACGCCTTTATATGGCTTCTAGTTTTTTGTTGTTTTACCTGAAACTAAAGTTTGGCCTTTTTCAACATCAGAAACCGTCCCCCCCCCCCCTTTAAAATAATGAATTGAATGACTGTGATTAGTTTTTAATTCTTTTCTGGATGATATTAAAAAAAAATTACACCAATCATGAACAGTAGTATTCAATAAATATGAAGCTTTTATTATTTTACTACTGCATATATTTATCAAAATAAATAATTGCAAATGTATTTAATATATATATACATATAACTTTTGTATATTATTGTTATAATATGGAGTTATCGTATATTTCACTTTAGCAAAATGACTTGTGAGCATAACACAGTTATATCAATCTTCTTTCTTTTTTCTTTTTTTTTCTTTTGTACCTACGATTTTGCACTCCTGTAAAACGTGCAATTCAAAAACGTTTATTTTTTTTTAAACTCACTTAAAAAATTTATTTTAAAGCAATTCCGTTCTGTGAATGTTATGTTTTCTATTTCTCCCATGTTTCTAATTATCTCGCATGATCATTAAAAGTAAGTTTGTCAATATGTATGCATCAAGAATGCTAAAGTTTCCGTTTCAAGAAGGAACTTTTACGCCACTATTTTTTCTCGATAATTTCTATCATATTTGTATAGTAATTTTTTGATTGAACATGATAGAAATTTCCGGTAAAATATAGGGATGTAAGAATTCCCTCTTGGGACGGAATCTTGCACACTTGGTATGTATAGTCTCTAACTAAAATGACCGTTTGTCAAAAAATAGGATATAGCAGAGCTGCAAACCTAATCCGGCAAATCGTTTGTACCGCCCCCTTTTCTACACCACTTAATTTTTAAAGTATTTGTTTCCTTAAAACATTGCAAATTTATTTGAAGAGAATTACTCTAAAAATTAAACGGTGTAGAAAAAGGGGCGGTACTAGCAAATTGCCGGATTAGGTTGGCAGTTCTGATATAGTTTTTAAATATTACTAAAAAATATTTTTTAAATTTGAAAATATAGATGACATTAAATCTAAACTAGTATGTTGTGGCCACCACAAGACTTTCTTCTATATTTTCCTATACATATTCAATCAGTAACAATATTAAAAAAAAAAAAAAAAAAAAAAAAAAAAAAAAAAAAAAGATTTTTTTTTTTTTTCTTTTTCTTCTTTTTTTTTTTTTTTTTTTTTTTTTTTGTGAAAATTAATACATATTCAATCACTAACAATAATTAAAAAAAAAAAAAAAAAAAAAAAAAAAAAAAAAAAAAATCGAAATTTTTTTTTCTAAGTTTTTTTTTTTTTGTTGTTAAAAGTAAAAAAAATCGATAACTTTGTTTTAAATTATCACAGATTTATGGTTCAACCATTCGTTTTAAAGGTATTGACGAGATCTTTCGAATGATACCCATCTTCAAAATTTAACCCCCCCGGGGGGTACTTCCCCCCCAGGGGGGGAACCGATGCCCCCCCATGCACAATTTTTTTTTCCTAGTTAACTACTACTATCATCAATAATTCAAATTAATTTTACAATCACAAGTTTAAAATAACTCTCATTATGCCCATTTATACGGAATTTTGTCCTATGCCGCCATGTTAAAAATTTGCATAAAATGCGATTACAGCGCCACCTGTTGAGCTATTGATCCCCAAATCTAATGGGCACCAGTTCATGTCAGGGTGCAACTAAATACCAAGTTTGGTTAAATTTCATTCATATGTTCGTGAGATACAGCGTCCACAAAAAAATGATACAGACACACAGACAGACAGACAGACAGACAGACAGACAGACAGACACACAGACAGACAGACAGACAGACATTTTCTAAAAACTATCAATTCGTGTTCAAGACATCCCAAAACGTGTAGATCCGTCAAAAAACGGAGGTCGAAAATTTTCGCGAATCCAATACTTTCTCTATATTACATATAGAAGAAAGTAAAAAGCCGTGCGTAAACAGCAACACTTTAAATACGATAATTTTTGTGACTTATTTCATAATTAAACACATTATCTTCATGCGTTGTGAGAAGAACATTCCACATAAATAAGAGTATTTACTAACATATTTTTTAAATAATTCAAGGTTCAATATCTAATTAAAATAACTTTCTATAAAAGTAAAACTAATAAAAATAAATAAATAAATAAAAATCATTAATGTTAGAAATTTCGGGGGAAAATAGAAATTGTAATAAAGCCACACTTAAAAAATATTCATTAAAATATTCAGATATTTCTTGCTCTAGTTCAACATAGATATCTCTAGTGCGACGTTAATGATCCTAACCAACCCGACCCAAGCTTTCCTACGAAAATTCGCATTTTAATAACTTTCAAAAAACGTATTAAAATCTGAAAATTCAACTAAAGCAAAATTTTGTGCGTGAAATTCAGACTTATAGGAAATTATATTAAAAATTCACATTCTATAAGTTATTAATGATGATAACGATTTTACTCGAGATAATATTAGCTTTATAAAGAACTATTGGGTTGTTCGATAAATAATGTCGTTTTTTAAAACCTTCGCATCTAAAAACCAAGGCTTCTTCGAACGTGGAATTTTTCAACTTACCGAAAGATGGCAAAAGGTCATCCAACAAAAAGGTCAATATATCATTGATTAATGTTTGTTGTTAATATAAATAAATACACTTTGAAAAACATGAAAAAAGAACGACATTATTTATCGAACAATCCAATACATTAAATAAATTTGTTTGAAAATAAATAATAAACATAACTTTAGGATGAGTAAATTAAAGAAAATTACCTTAATGTTTTTCTCCTTCCAGAATTATCTTACATGCTTATATTAACAAGTTGCTTAATAAGAATAAAAATAAATAAAAACAATTAAAAAGAGTTTTTATTAAGTATTTGTCGATATAAGTCCAGTTTACTATTATATGCATACCTGCCAACATCCTCATTAATATTCCGTAATATTGTTAGTCTCGCCTTATTTTTCACATTGGCATTTTTTGAAAGTAATATTCTGCAAATGTAATTGCGATTAATTAAGAAGAAATATACTCTCAAAAAATGATGGTGTGAAAAAAAAAAAAAAAAAAAAAAAAAGTGGGACTAACAATATTACGGAATATTAATGAGGATGTAGGCAGGTATGTTATATGGAATAATAACGCTTTCGCGACCGCATGCTTTTTTCTTTTTGACAGTAAGGTCCGCCTGTGGCCGTTATTCTCCCAAGTTACAATATCTCAGTACAAAACTTTCCGTATTCACATTTATATTACAAATGGATATACATTTTAATTTTGTTCTTTCTAATCAAAATATTTGTATCCGCAGTATATTGATGGTACAAAAAATTAATAATGGATATATTCTTAATAAATAAATAAGATACAAGTTACGAAAGAAACGCCCACTGGCGGAGTTACAGATATTTAAATGACGTGAATATACGTCAGCGGTCGTAAAAATGTTAAGTGGGTTGTACATCGGTTTTCCTGTAGCTTCTGCATTAAATAAATTTTCATTAATGTAATATATATATATATATTTTTTAATTTTTAGGAATAACTTTTTGTTATCAAGCAAAACTTGATACGTAATAACCCAATGGATTCCAATTCTACTTGATGAAGTTTTGTTTTAATTTATTTTATTTACCGTAATTTACAGCGAAGGAGCCGAAAATTATACTCGTTTTACAACAGAAATTTTAATGAAAATAATAATTTAATATACAAATATAATTAAAACTGTTAAACAAATTTTCTGATGTTAAGCTGTTTTATAAGACTTATGACATACACCCAGGAAGTTACGATACTTTATATCTTTATATATATATTTCTTTTGTGCGTGTGTATGTCACTGAACTCCTCCTAAACGGCTGGACTGAGTTTAATGAAATTTTTTGTGTGTCTTCAGGTAAATTCGAGAATGGTTTAGATTTACAAATGAAAGTTGTAACTTAATTAGTTCTTTCTTAATTAATTTTTAACCAACTCTTTCAACAACTTTTCCACCTAGATGGCGTGAGTTGTCGTAAACACGATGTCAGAATTTATTTAATGTTGAAATGAATAATATTATAGTTTTAAAAAATTAAAGAACACGCTTTTATAGAAATGTGAACTAAAAAGCACGAAATATCTATCTTAGTATTAAAATTCAGGGTAAGAGAAAATCGTGTGAGTGACACACCGTAATATTTACATACATTTAAATCTTTAATTAAAATAACTTAGAATTAACAAAAACCATTTTTAAAAAATCTCCCCTAACGGGGATCGAACGCTGGACCTTTAGATTCGTAGCGCAGCGCCTTACCTCGACGCCGCATCGTTCACGTGGGGAAAGTATTTTTTTTACAATATAAATTTTTTGTTTGCTCCCAGAGAAGTTACAAACAAACATACATACATATATACATACAGGTGAAGCTAATAAAAGCGTGTTAAAAATGAATTTTTAACCGCATCTTACGATGTGTTTAAAATATTTTTTCAAAATTAATATTTTTAGAATCGTAACCGTATCTTACGAAGTGTTTAAAATATTTTTTTCAAAGTTAATATTTTAGAATCGTAAACACGATGTCAGAATTTATTTAATGTTGAAATGAAAAATGAATTTTTAACCGTAAGTGTTTAAAATATTTTTCAACGTTAATATTGTTAAAATGTTAAAATTAGTTAAAATGGTATATTCTTTTAAAATATTCGTCAATATCCGACGGAGTTATTTTATGTTAAAATGAAAAATGAATTTTTAGGCCATTATTATTTGTGCAGATGGAAAATGTACTAAAAGTTTTCCGAAAAATTTCACGATCACAAATGTTGACGGATATCCAATATATCGTCGAAGAATTCCCGATAATGGCGGACAATCGTATCATCTATGGCGGTCATCTATGTCAACAACATAGATATTGACATTGATAACCGATGGGTGGTCCCATATTTGCCTCTGCTGAGCAAATCATTCAATGCTCATATTAATGTTCAGTTCTGCAGTTCAGTGAAGAGCATCAAATACATTTGCAAGTATGTGAATAAAGGCAGTGATATGGCTGTATTTCGAGTTGAAAATACCAATGTGAATGCTCCTCTGGTGAATAACAACGATGAAATAACACTTTACCAAACTGGCCGGTACGTAAGCTCCAATGAAGCTGTTTGGCGTATCTTTGGTTTCCCAATTCATGAACGGGATCCAGCAGTTCTTCATTTAGCCGTCCATCTTGAAAATGGCCAGCGCGTATATTTCACGAGCGAGACAGCGAATGATCGTGCTATAAATCCACCAAAAACTACACTCACCGAATTTTTTGAATTGTGTAATCGTGCGGATGCTTTTGGTGCTTTTGCACGGACATTACTCTATTCAGAAGTACCACGCTATTTCACATGGGCTCCAACAAAAAAATGGATGCATCACAAGCAAGGCACGCCGATTGATACATGTCCCGGTTTATTCAAATCGAACACCTTGGAATGAGTATTTACGGTCAATCCAAGGCAGACTGAGTGCTTTTATCTTCGACTGTTATTGGTTAATGTCATCGGCCCTTTGTCATGTCAAGATTTACGTAAAGTGAATGGACAACAGTATCCAACGTATAAAGATGCATACCTTGCACTCGGCTTGCTGGAAGACGACAACCAGTGGGAGTGTATGCTTGCTGAAGTAGGACTGAACTGTACAGCAAAACAAATTCGTCTACTATTCGCTATAGTGTTGACTACATGTTTCTCGGCCAAAGCAGAGACATTATGGGATAATCACAAAGATTCAATGACTAATGCTATATTGCATCAACATCGTTCATGGTGCAACGATCTAACGATAGTATTCAGTGACGCTATGTACAATGAAGCATTGATTGCTATTGAAGATCTTTGCATTATCATTGCCAACTTACCACTCAGTCATTTCGGTATGCATTCAACAAATCGAAATGCATCTGATTTAATAAGCACTGAATTGAATTGTGAACTACAATACAATACTGTAGAAATGGCAGCGATTGTTGCTCGCAATGTCCCACTTATGAATGAAGAACAAAGAACCTTTTACGACCGCATCATGCTCGCAGTTTTGGCAGGACAAGGTGGATTCTTTTTTTTTTGGGGGGGGGTGCACCAGGTGGAACTGGCAAAACATTCCTTATTTCGCTAATTCTCGCTGAAATACGATCAAATAATGGCATCGCATTGGCTGTTGCATCATCTGGCATTGCGGCAACTTTATTGGATGGATGCAGAACAGCTCATTCATTATTTAATCAGCCACTAAATATTCAAAATAACCCAGACGCAGTGTGCAACATAAAAAAACAATCGTCCATGGCCACAGTGCTGAAATAGTGTAAAATTCTTATCTGGGATGAATGCACTATGGAACACAAACATTCGATTGAGGCGTCGAACAGGACATTGAAAGATATAAAAAACAACGACAAACTATTTGGCGGCACTCTGTTACTCTTTTCAGGTGATTTCAGACAAGCATTTCCCGTTATACCGTGTTCAACATACGCTGATGAGATCAACGCGTGCTTAAAATCATCGTCATTGTGGCTTAATGTTGAAAAAGTACAACTGAAAGTAAATTTGTGCGTTCAAAAGCTTCAAGATCCATCCGCTGAAACATTCTCAAAACAATTGTTAGATATCGGCGATGGAAAAGTTACTACAGATGAAACTGGATGCATAAAATTACCGACCGATTTCTGCACAATCATTGATTCTCAAGATGCTCTTATTGACCAGATATTTCCCGATGTACATAGACGATACATAAATCATGAGTGGCTGGCAGAAAGAGCAATTTTAGCAGCAAAAAATGTGGACGTCAACGAATTGAATCTCAAGATACAACATTTGTTACCAGGAGACTTGGTGTCATACAAATCTAATGATACAGTTTGCGATGCCACCGAAGCTGTAAATTATCCAACAAAGTTTTTAAACTGATTGGATTTACCAGGCATGCCACCGCATATTTTACAACTGAAGGTTGGTTCTCCGGTTATTTTGCTTCGTAATTTGAACCCACCACGGTTGTGCAACGGCACGGGATTAGTCATAAAAAAATTAATGAAAAATGTTATCGAAGCCATCATTTTAAATGACAAATTCCGAGGTGAAAATATATTACTACTGCGAATTCCTATTATACCCACAGATGTGCCAATTCAATTTAAACGCCCTCAATTTCCAATTAGATTGGCATTTGCAATGACTATCAATATGTCTCAGGGCCAAACGATGTCTGTCTGTGGCTTAGATTTGAGCACATCATGTTTTTCACACGGACAATTATACGTGGCTCTCGAGTGGGCAAACCATCCAGTTTGTTTGTATTGGCGAAAGATGGGATAACAAAAAATATTCTACACTCTGTTGCATTAAGGGAATGATATTGTTTTTTAGTAATATTGTTATAAGTAGCGATATGTATATAATTTTAAAGAATCAATTTTAATAAATTAAAAAAATAAATTATTGGTGTTTTGTTATTTTTATATTCTTTCACCGTTCACAGCGCTCCATACATCTTCCACTTATATACCACATCCTAACACACTTACAATAAGTTAGTTATTTTTTTCTAGCAAAATATTCTCTAGAAATAATTTATATGACAAAACAACGTTTGTCGGGTCAGCTAGTATATATATATATATATATATCGTGTGTCCCATAAATCTGCATACATTTTAAAAATTCGTAAATCTTCAAAGGATTGGTACAATTGAACGCGGTTTGCGAAAAGATTATTCTTTGAAAAAGGGATTTTTTTTTTTTTTTTTGTAAGAAGAAGGAAAAAAAAAATTACATTTTTCACCGATAGATGGGGCTGCACGGATGTGTAACGAGAAATATGCAAATCAAAGCTCAAAAATTGCGCGGTTTTATGTTTAACACATCTTATTTCTCATTTTGCCTCTTAAATACTCATACATGAAGTTTTAATTGCAATGCTGATTTGGTTGATAATTCGTTACTAGTGAAAATGTTTTCTCTCGGGTAAAAACCTCTGCAGTTAGCGGTGTTGTAACGCGTTTGTAAACTGTATTCTGGGGTTATGGATAACATATAGAATAGGATCTATATCCCTGTAAACATTTGCATGCAAATGAATAATTTTTAATGGAAGTGTATGATCACGTACAACGACCTCTATCGAAGAAAATTTTAAATATACACACATGCACACACACACACACACACACACACACACACACATATATATACCAAAAAATGTCTTCCTTCACGAGAATAATTTTTAGCAAAAGCGTTACATTCTACTAATTCCTTCAATTTTTATGAATTTTTGAAATGTCTACAGATTTATGGGACACCCGGTCTATATATATATATATATAATGTATTTCAGTAGCACCTAAATCGATTAATCGTTTTTATACTTTTAATCTTTTCTTTTTACTAATGTTCATTTGGCAACCTGTTTATTTCTACTATCTCCGTAAGTATCGTTTAACATGTGGATTGCTTAAAATACTTATTCCTTGTTTCAATTTTGGTTTGTGTTATTGTTTAATTTAATTTCCTTTTTTATTTTGTTTTGTTGCAAGATAGAGACTTGAGCTGTATATTTGCTTGAATTAGCTATACAGCTTTCAGAAATCTTGCATATGCTGATAGAAATGCAAGTTTCCTGATGAGTGAACATTTCTATTTTTCAGCATTTAAAATTCCAATTTTGAATTCATAAATTCCCCCCCCCTTTTTTTTTTTTCCTTTTAACGGAACTCTTTGGTAATTTTATCCTTTCTCTTTTCTCTAAAATGTTGACTGTTACTATTAGTTAATAGTTTTTACGAATTATCTCATCGTTAGGCTTATGTGTTATGTTTGTGTCACTTCTCTTCTGCGTAAGTACTTTAACATGTTTTTACCACTCATTGGTACTCAAATTAAATTATTACCGTCACAATTTTTATTCGAAATAAATCTTAATTAAAATTTAATTTTATGTTGGTATCTTCATCTATCTTTTGTCTGCTGAGTGTTACAATGATAATAAATTATTCAAATTATATATTATATATATATATACACACACACACACACATTAATGGATAAAAAAATGATGCACTTGGATACTTTCATTTTAACTTTTAAAAACCACCAATTTTAACATTTAACTCTAGGGATGTAACAGATAGCGATGTTGCCGGATATCTAAAACTGTATTCACTGCTGGATACGGTTATGCAATATCCGGCTGAATCTGTATCCGTTTCATCCCTCCCTGTAAATGATTAAATTGGTCGTTTTTCAAAAGAAACATAAAATTATCCACGTGCGGCTTTTTTTTCTTTTTTCTTTTTCTTTCTTTCTTTCTTTTTTTTTTTTTTTTTTTTTTTTTTTTGTCCCTTAGTGCATTTCAAGCTCGTTTTTCTTATACAAGAAGATAATCTAATTATCACACAATCTTATTTTTTGTGATTGTGTGTCACTGGTGATACAGGAAACATTCTTTTTTAATTATTAAAAATAATATAAATATAACTTCTAGATCATAGCTGCCAAATTTTTTTTTAATTTATTCCAGAATGTTGTTAGTACCCGCCATTTTTTCACACCGTACTCATTGTAGATTAATTTTCTTCATTTTTAATCGGAATTATATATTGAGGAAAATTACTCTAAATATAATAGGGTGTGAAAAAAGGGCGGTGCTAACAACATTTCGGAATAAATTAAAAATATTGGCAGCTATGCTGGATTATCCTGTTATCGTTCTGCAAAAGTAATTAATTGCTACATAGAGTTCTAAAAACTCCATTGCCTTCCTATATCCGTTATAAAATCTAGTTCGGAAATTTAACTACTGACAATAAACATATTAATATGGTGCATATTTGTAGCATTATAATGTTTCATATATGTATTTTGTATTAAACTTCAGTAGTTATTATTATTATTTTTAATTTCTTTAACCCTTTCATGGAAATTTTATCTACGCTCATTTAATATCAAAAGCCACTAGAATTTACGAGCAAGAGAATATATAAATGAATTTTCTAGAATATATTATAGAAGCAAATTTCTGAGGACAATTTTCGAATAAACTCTTGTGATATGGAATTAAGATTATATGGGAATAAAGTATCGCACCGCCCTTAAAAGGGTTAAATAAAACATTTGAAAGGAATACTATAATAAATCTAGAAAACTGTGAAGTAAATAGGGGGAAAAGTTTATGCAAATATTGTTTAATTGCTTTAAACAAAATTTTTGAAAAGAGTAATCTTATAAAATAAATCTAGAAAACTTTTAAGTAAAAAAAGGGAAAAAGTTTTATGTATTTTTATTTTTATTTATTTATTTATTTTTTCTTTTCGTTGATGAGAAAATAAAGAAAATATTTAATAGGATTATTTAAAAATATATATTATTTTTAGCTCATGATAGTGCAATATTTTATTAACTTTAATTTCCTAAAATGCTCCAACATTTATTTGTTTCACTGTAAAACGAGCTGATAAGACTCTCGTTATTTCCCGAAAAACCCGTTCGTATGCTGCTCATGGAATAACAGCAAGCGTTATCAAGAGCAGCCCTTGAATGCAATTCACTTCTCTCCAGGGTGCGAGACTTCTATTGTTTCCCCGAGGTACAAGTTTCTTCTCTGATTTCAAGCATAATGTTGCTTTCTAGATTCATTCTCACGTTTATGGGACAATATATACTCCCAAGAGACAACTTCAAATCCATTTTTCTGAGATGGAAGCAAAATGTAAGAATACTTCTGAAACCGTAGTGAAATAGAGACCGGTACAGAGATACTGAATAACAGAGCTAGTTTAAAACTGTTTTCTGACTTTCTAGAGATTAATTTAAACCTACTTTTCAAACACTCTATGTGCATTGCAGGGAAAAATACTTAAAGGAAGAGTTTTACTTAAATGCAACTTTAAACATAATGCAAAGTGAAAAGGATTGTATACTGAAACTATGATTAGTAAATGAATGTTAAAACCATTGAATGTATTTAATCAATGATTCATGTGATTTAAAGAAAGGGAAATTTGTCTGCGTTTCCTAAATGTTTCAAAAGAAATTTTAAAACATTTTATTTACAATTTTAAAATGTAAAAAGAAAATTTAAAAATAAAATGAATATTATTTTTTATATTAAAGAGAATTAAATAATAAGATAATTATATATATATTTTTTTATTTTAGTTTTTATTGGACACCGTATAGCACTTCAATACTGTCATTTCCAAATGAAAGCTATTTAAATATTTTATTAATTAAATTTATTTATTTATTTAATTTGATTAATTACGTAATTAATGAGGTAATTAATCCAATTCAGAATAAGTAATTAAAAATTAACTAAATAATGTAGTTTATACCAGAAATTTCATCAATAAACTATTTAGTATAATAAAATTTACACATTAACCCGTTTTTTGCTTTAGTTAATATAGATGGCGAAGTCTAACGTACAAGCTGAGAGAATAATTCTGCAATGCTAAAGAATTAAATATACGACAGTAGTTATTGTAAAATTTAGATTAATTACTTCATCCAATCCAGAATAATTAATTAAAAATTGACTAAATGTTGTAGCTTATACCAATATAATAAAGTTTACATATTAACCTGCTTCCGCTTTAGCTAAAATAGGTGGTGAATTCTATTTTAGATAAATGATTTTATTTCAGCTAAAATGGTGTCCAGTTCAGAATAATTAATTAAAAATTGACTAAATGCTGTAGCTTACACCAGAAATTTCCTTAATAAACCACTTAGTATAATAAAGTTTACATACTAATCTACGTACGCTTTAGCGAAAATAGATGGTGAAGTCTAAAACACCATCTAAGTGTATAATTTTGTAATACTACAGAATTAAAGGTACGGCAGTAGTTTTACAATATTTAGATTATGCCATTAAGAATATATATGCATTTTCTAGTTTTAATTTTCTATTTATTTGTTAATTTATTTCGTTTTTTTTTTTTTTTTTTTTTTTTTTTCCCTAATACTGTAAAGGTATTTTAGAATAAATACATATAATCGTATTATAACAACAAAATTTTAATATTTTAATAATTTTTTGATTAAAAATTCACTTGGAAAAAGTACTTTGCATAAAATAAAAATGATGTATATTTTATTATAAATTACTTTTATAAATTATAAATAATTTTTAATATATTTTTTGTTTGTTTGTTTTCAAACAAATATCCCGATAAACAAAACCTGTGTTAAATGATTAAATTCTTTCATGTAATGTTTTATCTGATGAATATTGTGTTTGGTATTTGCTTATTTTTTATAAAGTTTACTTTATAACATTTTGCTTTAATTTTTACTTTGCAATATACTTTACAATTCATTTTGCATGCAATGATATCTTCATGGATATACTGTTTTTTTCTTTTCTTTCTTTTTTTGCCTGTCCACTTAAAATAATAATAATAATAAGAGTAATTCTTTATCTAATATAATCATTAACCTAACATATAGCCTTAATATTACTCAAGTATATATTTAATTTAGAAGAATCAAATTTTTTGACATAAATTTGATAAAAAATTCAAATTAGGGAAAGTAACTTAGCAAACTGCTTATATATTTAGTTTTATTATTGCTTAATTAAATGAAACAATATCATTGAATATGTGTGTGTGTGTTAGTATTTTCTTCTATTTTCACTAAATTGAAAATATTATTCCTTGTCCAATCCTTAAATTATTTTTAAATATAAATTTCAACTATAAATCATGAAAAGAATCCTTCCATTATCATTTTTTATTTCATTAAGAGTTTTCCCTAGATGCATTTTCCTTCCTGGCATTTGTATTAATTCTTCTTAATATTGATTTGTTCAGGGGGTAAGATGATAATGGCAGCAATTTGTCAGTTGCTATTAAAACTTCCACTCAAGACGGTTTATTTGCGTTAATTTATAACCTCTAGCGATATTGTATGCCCAACTATTGAATGTGTAGCCTGTCTCATGTTTACAAAATGGGTTCCTGGAGCCTGGAATACCGCAGACTTTCATTTACAAAATTCAGATAATTTGATTAGTTTCTCGTCAAAGTTCCCTTCTTTGAAATTCTCATTTATAGGGACCTTAGCCCACATAGCAAAGCAAATGTATATAAAATGTCATCATCCTTCCCTCTAAGGTGAGAGATTTAAATTTAGATTAATAAAGATAGAGCGCATCACTAATAAGCAAGATATTTCAGATAAATTTAAATACTACATAAATAAGACATACAATACCTTTCCATGACAGAAAAGTGATAGCAGTAAATAGAAATGTTAATGTTAAACCCGAGTACAAATAAAAATTCTTTGTTAATTAAAAATACATTTTCATTATTTAAAGATCAGTGAAATGGATTTTTAAAAGCTTGAAGCAGAGAAGTTAAACCATACATAAACTTAGTATTAGATTATTGTTTCCTTATATCAGGCATGGTTATTATCATCTGTTTTAAAAAACATAACAGATTCTTTCAATTATGTTGAATCCTTTATTTTATAAAAAAAATGAATCAACTTTTATACTAATTAAATCAAATTTTACAATCTTAATTTCTTTTGAAGATTCTAATTTTAAAATCAAATTGGTAATCTGCCGTAATTAATTTTCTTATAATTAAGTATTAATAATAATTCTATTAGCTTACCTTCTTATTTGTCACTTTGAGAAAATTGGAATAAAGTTTTTGTGAACCTTTTCTTAAAGTTCAGATGAAATATATTCAGTAATTACATTACAGAAACTCAAACATAACAGAGCATTTTGCTTGAAATTTAATCATAGCTTTAAGAAATTTTTAATAAATAACAATTACCGTAGCTGCCAACTTATAAGCTTCTTCGCTATCTGAAAATTTTAATATAATTTTTTTATGTATTGCTGATATAGTTTCCACTAATTAAATAAAATAAAAAATTCTAATGCAATTTCACGTTAACCGAAAAGCGTAAGTGATGGTATCTATGAATTACACATAAAAACGTATCTTTCTCTTTTTTAATTTTTTAACAGAGTATTCGATATCTGAAAACTGACTTTTTAGGTTTTTTTTTTTTTACTTTATTAGCGCTTTGAAGATTAAATGTTATTACTAGGTCCTAATTAAATATGTTTTAAAAAAAACTTTTCCGTCCCTAATTCATTATTTTTAATATTAAATAGCCGACTCAACTCTTCAGTTATTTTATTAATGTATTATACTTAAAAATTAAAAAAATCCATTGTGTAAACTTCCTTAAACCATTCATATTTGTAAACACTTAATTTACTGTTATATTTATGGTTCAATTAAATGCTTTAGTTGAATTTGCAATTTACATAAAATAATAATAATAATAATAATAATAATAATAATTTAAAAACTCGTTAAAATTAACAAACTTCTTTTTTATTAAACACATAAATTCGAGCATTAGATTGTTTTCTGTAACAAAATGTTCAGTTAACAACAAAAGTTACGATAACAAAAATTTTTAAAAATGACATTAAAATTAGAAATATTTTAAGAAATGCATAATACAGTCGGTAACAAAAGTGTCCGAACACTAGCAAAAATTCCTATGTTAAAAAAGTACACTTCATACGATTTTGTTAAATAAATCCTTATCGAATCATGTTCTTACACTGACTAAGAACAGGATTCGACAAGGATTTATTTAATAAAACAGTATTAACTCTACCTTTTTCATATAGGAATTTTTGCTAGTGTTCGGACACTTTTGTTACCGACTGTACATATATCAATATAAAATCTCTCGATTACTGCTTAATCGATTGAATATTTTTTGGTTAAATATTTAAACTATTTGCTATAATATATTTTATAATTCTTTAAAATACATACTGGGGTGATACAGATTCCTAACTCTATGTAGAAACTTGGAGGGGGGATAGTGAATATATTTGGAAATCGTAATCAGAAAAGAAAACTTTGTCAGAAACGTCAATTTACGCGACCTGTTAACACATTGTCGTCAGGGTATTTTCTTTTTTTAAAGAATGAATCCCGAATTTTTGACTTTTCTGTAAAAAATTACTTTATTTAAGAAAAAAGTTTTACATATTCGTGCTTAACCCTCTAAAATGCGGTGGGATATATTATTCCGAGTATTATTTAATTCCCAAATGAATAATTTGTCCCGGAATTTTTCAACAGAATATTGCTTTTATAACTTATTTGAAAAAAATTCATTTATATCTCCTTTTTTTCTAAGTTTGCTCATATATTCTGGTGACTTCCAATATAAAATGGACGTAATTACATTGTCCATTAAAGGGTTAATCTATTAAAAGACATTCGAATATAGCATAGCTCCATTTTTTTTTTTTTTTTTTTTTTTATTCCGTAGTGTTATTAGTACACCTTTTTCCAAATCACTTTTTTAGAGTAATTTTCTTCAATATATAATTGTGAGGTCGAGACTGTAGTAGGTCACCACAGGTTTTGTTCGAAATTACGCTGGATCCAGCTAAGTAATAAGTTGGCATACTTAAAAATGCTTCGGCGCCAGTAACTCGGCGAAATTTCAGGTTAGAATAGTTTTGTGAAAACATAGCGCTGCAACGGAGGAAGTAAGGTTGAAGTTTGGTTAAAGTCAAGAGACGGGAAGTTCATTGAAGGAAGTATAAGTAGGAGGTTATTTTCGTAAAGGTTGTGGTGTTTTGCGGTGTACAGTGGAGATCATTACGACGTCTGGATACGCTACAATTTAGGACATAGTGCCTGAATTAAGTTATTGTCTGATAGTTAAGGTCTAGTGCTATTGAAGCTAATTAGTTTGATGTGTGTAGAAGTGCGATAGTGTTAGATATAGTGAATAGAAAAGTCATCCGGCTGGGAAGCCACCGATAAATTTGGAGTTCACGTCAGTTAGTGGAAAAAGTGCACCCGTCGCTAATATTCTGCTGTCTTCTGTGGTGAGATATTTAAAAATTATCTAAATTATTTCTTATGTATATTTGTTAAAGTACTTAAATCAGTTGATTGAGTTAAACCAGCCAGTTCAACCCTCCCTCTATTCAAGGTTGAATAAACTTTTATTTTCATTTTAACCGAGTCTCGTACTATTTCTACTTAGTTAAGTAAGTTTAAGTTAGTGATGGCATCCACATTAACCTCACAACAACACTACGGAATAAATTTGAAAAAGTGGCAGCTATGCCCATAGTTGGCAACTTTAACACTGTTTGGCTACCAGAAAATTTTAATAATTTTTTTTATTTTATTTAATCAATGTTACAGAAATATATAAAAAATGTCTATTAACGTTTTCCGTTAGGCAAAAAGCACAAACATTGGTAGCTATGATAGTTGTTAACGTTTACGTTCCTTTTTAAAGGTCAGCTACCGTTAGCTCAAAAGTGCTAAATTGACGTATAAAAATATGCCAAATTTTTTTATTTATTCTGGAGCATTGCTAGTACCCGTCTTCTTTTTCGAACCACATTTTTGTATATGATATACGGATTTTAGTTTTTCCATTCACAATATATAACCAGAAGCTTGTATAACGTGCATAAAACAGTTTTCGCACGTTGAAAATCTTCTTAAAACAAAAACTTTTAATAAAACTTTGCAATGACTGGAAAAGTTTATTCCTTTTATGTTACACGTTTTAATTTTTCTTAATTAGTATACATTTTCCTGCTAACTTTTATTTAAATTTTCAGGGATGTAAGGTTTCCGCTTTTTCTGTTAACAGTATTGCGGGGTTGTTTGCGTTCCGAGTTTTTTATTTTATTTTCCACCAGTAATTATGAATAATTGTATTTTTGGTTGTAGTTAATTGCTAAACTTTGCTAGAAAACTACCGATAATATCACTGTTAAAAAATTCTGGTAGCAAATTCCAGGGACACAAACACCCACGATATTGTGATACGGAAATCACATATATATATGAATATTTAATTTTCTATTTAATTTTAATTACATCTATTTCACGTTTTATGGATCAATGAACCCGCGTGCATTCATTACTGTAAATTTCGGCGTATAATCAGCAGGTAAGATATATCATTTCTCTACCAGAAATTTTACTTGACAAAAAAAAAAAAAAAAAAAAAAAAAAAAAAAAAAATCTATATATTTTTTAAAAAACAGCAGTGCAAATAGAACTTTATTGGTCAATTAAAATTTCTGGTGCAAAACTGACTTATGTAACGTGCTGATTATACGCCAAAAATTACGGTATTAATCTTTAATAACCGCTCAATTCTTTCTCCATGAATAAAATAAAAATTTATAAAAGGAAAAGAAAATGTCTCTGCAAGCAAAATCCCATGATATCGTTTCGGTTTCTAAAGAATACCGCATGGCTTAATTTCATAATTTCATTCTTATGATCTTCCTAAATCAAAGTCTAATTGCTGACGTGATTTTAACCATTTAATCAAAATATCCTTGTTTAGAATTAAAATTAATGCTCTTTTCTATGCATATGTTGTCTGTGGTTTCTTAATTCTCATCACTAAAATTTGACGGCATGCAGGGATTAATATAAATGGTAGTCCTGCTCGGTGCATTTAAAATCATTAAAGACATTGAAGTATAACGTTCTTTTTAACCGCTCTTTTTTATGTGTTCTTGTGGCGAATAAATTGTATGCCAATATGCAATGTTCATATTAAATTCCGTTAAAACTTCATCATTCTCTTCTAAGTTCTACAGCTAATACGACATAAAAAGAAATTGTGAACTTGAAACCAGGGTTGCCAAATTTAGGAACTTTCTTTTCAAATACCTACCATCAAATTTTAATAGTGATGTTTGCCTCTAATCACTTCGAAGATTAATCATTTGTTACGTATATTAAATGTCATTCCTCAAAATTTTTGGTGACTACTGAATAAAAGAGTACCTTAATTTGATAACACTGCTTGAAACGCTGTCCTATACGGCGCACCTTCCCTTCCTTATTTTATGCAGGATTTTATGCAACTGTGATAAAAAAAAAAATTGTGCACAATTGAATTGAACTTTATTGATTTGTTAAAGTTTTCTTTTTTTATTTCTTTTTTTATTATTTTTTCTTTTAATTACACTGCTGGGTTCAAAGAACGTTGGGTAATTTTTTAAACGAATTATGAATTTGATGTCTTGCGGCGACCAATGCAAAATAGTTGGCATAGGTGGACCATAGCCTCCTAAACTAGATGCCTGTCGCGTGGCTCGAAAACTTGGCAACCGTTGAAGCAGTAGACAGCAGCACCTGGTACAGATTGCGCGACTTTTTTATTCACCTGTCACCAATAATTTTAAGAAGTGATATATGATATATACAACCGACATTTCTTCGATTTTATTCGCCGTTAATGTATATCATATCTCACTTTTAAAAGTTTTTGGTGACTGTTGAATAAAAAGTCGCGCAATCTGTACCAGGTGGCGCTGTTTACCGCTTCAACTGTTGCCAAGTTTCCAAGCTACGCGACAGGCATCTAATTTAGGAGGCTATGGGTGGACTCTGCGGAGTTCCTCATCATATGTAGGTTTTCATAAACTTCTAGTTCGGAATATATTATATTCAGAGAAATGAATTTGATCATTTGCTAAGAGAAATGAATTTGACCATTCGCTTGACACAGTGATAGAATGAAATCCCCATCCAACAGGCTACCCACCGTTCATTTCGATATATTTACCTTATTCTAATCCATTAATTTATTTTAGTGGGGTCAGTTTCGTAGTTTAGTTTTCATGCAATTCCATACTATTTTCAGTGCAGCAATCCGCAATCCGCAAATTGGAAATTGATATGGAATATCGCCCAATTTTGCTTTGTTCATAAAATCTTAAATTTCGAATAACTTATGAAAATTTCAAATTAGAATATTTCTAGTCAATAATGTTCAAACAAGTATCATAAATGTCATTCTAAAAATGATCTGATATATTTATGATGCAAATATTCCTCAAAATGGACGTTTATGCAAAATTTTGCGCTATTCTGCCATATTAAGTAAATCGTAAATTTCGAATAATCTACGAAATTCATAGTTGGGATATTCATGCCAGTATTCTAAAGGATATTTTAAAAGTGGTTTGGCATCTTTACGATTAAAATATTCCTCAAAATGGCCGTTTATGTGAAATTTCGCCGTATTCTGCCATGTTAAGCAAATCGTAAATTTCCAATAACTTACTTTTCAAAGTAGCATGTTTATAGTTAATGATGTTAATCCCGACATCAAAACAGATATTTAAAAGCTGTTCTTACATCTTTACGATAAAAATATCACTTTTCATGCACGTTTAAGTGAAAATTTCCCCTGTTCTCCCATGTTAATAAAATCGTAAATTTCGAATAATACCTGAAATATTTTAATTAGAATATTGCAAATGAATAGGGTTCTTGTCAGTGTCATAAATAACATTTTAAAACTAGTCGACCTCTCTGCGATCATTTGTTTGTGAGCTATTGTGTACACAGGCTAACTGACTAACATACTTACTTCACTAACACACTAACAAACTAACAGGCACCCTACAGACGGACACCATTCCCATTTTGACATTTTTGGATTCCTCACACCTGAAACCGTGTAAAAAAGTAAAAAAAAAAACGAGGTCGAAAATTTTCACTATTACCTAAGTTCCCCATACGCATGATGGGGAACTAATAGAAATTGTTCACCTATACGGGAGAATTATGTCTCGAACTGTCTTAAACGGAAAACTACACATTATACAAATATTTCCATACAGAAATCTTTATCGTATTGTTATAGTAAACTTTTGTGATAACATAGAATACAGATTATTGATCAAAAATAGTCTTCTACGATTTAAAAGAAAATCTTTTTAAACCACAGTATTACGCAGACAAATAATATCACCGATATTAAAACCATCTTCTACATTTTATTAAATAATATCATAAATAAGTAAATAATAAACAAAGTATTATCTATTTTTTTTTTATTAAAATCACACAATCAACTGTGGAAGAAAATCATATTTATTGAAATTTTATTTTTCCGACTAGTTTGTCAAGACACCAATTTACATTAATAAATTTACATTATTATTGTAAATTTGCTTATTTATTTGAAAGCTTTAAGACAAATAATCCTCTGGTTCATGCGTCCCCTCCTATGGAAGTATTTAAAAATCATACAAAATTAGGATAGCATTTTAAAAATAACCTTTTATGATTTCGCATGGTAAAGCAACTTCCGCTGACTTCCTGTGAATCCCTTTTACCATCTATAGTTTCATTTTCCAGTTCTCCATCGTAAAATAAGAGTCGCAGTTTTCCGTGCTACCATTTTATTCCCTTAATAATATTCAGAAGGTCAAACAGCATTACTTTAATTTCAGCCTCCCCCAATTCTAAAAATTGTTGTCCAGTACATTTATTACTTCTCCTCTCCCTTTTTGGATTTTATTATATGTTTCATGTAAAGCCACTAAGCTAAATGCCTTACAACTGAGTACAGTCACAAATGTTTTATGGTCTGTAAAAAATTCATTACTCATATGTTAGTAACATACATTTCATTAAACTTTTACATTGATTTTTGTACATAACTTCTTTTTGTTTTTTTTTAATTTAACGCGCAGCTCTGAATAAGAAAGATTATATCTTTTATAGAAATGTATGCTAAAATTAATATTTTATAGTTATTTGTAGGCTCAATTGCTTAAAATATATTATTTGTGTAAGTTTTAAATAATCCCCCCCCCCCACACACACACACTTCTTTTTAATGGGTAAAATTGTCATGTTTGAAAATCTTAATGTATTTTAGTTTTGAAGAAATTGTAGAATTGACTAATTATATTAAATAGATAATAGAATAAATAAACATATTAATTAATTAATTAAATAATAAACTAACTTTAAATAACTATAAGATTTTAGAAAATCAAAAAATAAAAACGAAGCTCTTTTAATATTTTCTTTAATATTCTGGCGAGTACAGCACGGTGTTAAAGACCTATCCCAGATTGTAAGATCATAGCCTCCTAAACTAGACGCCTGTCGCGTGGTTTGGAAACTTGGCAACAGATGAATTGGTAGACAGCGCCACCTGGTGCAGATTGCGCGACTATTTTATTCAACAGCCGCCAAAAATTTTTAAAAGTGGTATATGATATTAATGAAAGGTGAATAGTATCGCAGAAACGTCGATTATATATATTATATATCACTTCTTAAAATTATTGGTGACAGTTGAATAAACAAGTCACGCAATCTGCAGCAGTTGGCGCTGTCTACCGCTTCAATTGTTGTCAAGTTTCTGAGCCACGCGACAGGCATCTAGTTTAGGAGGCTATGGTAAGATATTATAGTTAAAAACGGATGCTGTGAGCAGTTTTAGAGATGAGAGTTATTTAAATTGTAAAATTTTCCCCTACCTTAATTTTAATAAGTACGTTGTGCAATTATATCTTAATATTTCTAGTGAATGCAATATTTAAAGTATCCCGTTGTTTTTTAGACTTACATATCGATTTATGGAATTAAAAAAAAAATAAAAAGTCTGCATTCTATCAGCTCAGATTAATTTAAGGAAATTTACGATCATATATCAATAATGAACTAAACTAATGAAAGTCTTATAGTTATTTAAAGTTAATTTTATTATTTAATTTATTTAATTTCTTTGTATTATGTATTTAATATATTTCCGAAGAGAGTGTTATTTGTACATTTTATAAAATACCAATAGTTAATTAAATTCTCAAAAACAGGGAGGGGTTGGGTAGTATAAACATTTAAATTTGTCAAGTGAGGTTTAACTATCAAAATAACTTTTTAACAATATATATATATATATATATATATATATATATATTAATTATATATAGACATTTAAAAATTAAGTACAGAAATACTAAGGGGAATTTTGTTGTCATGTGAAAGTATATCTTTTAATATTTTTTAAAAACTGAAAATATTTTTCAGTTACATTTGAAGCAATTTATTCAAAAAAGAAATTGCAATCATTCCCTAATCATTTGGAATATGATTCTGTTAGAATGCCCGAAATATTTTTTGGCAAATTAATTATTAAGCGTTCGGTCGATGATTGGTGCATAAGTTGGTGCGCAATAATGCAGATGCGGGCAGTGGCATAGATCATTAATCACAGGAATGCGTCTTCTTTCTCGTTTGAGACCTAATAAATATAAGAAGATTTCTCTCTGGTTTATTATTTTTGTTGTCTACCTGCCTTATTACGTCCATAAGAAATAGGAAGCCGCCTACTTTTGCCAGTGTCACTCTACTCTAGTCCGAGAGGTGGCGCACTTAAAGGTCATCAACTGATCGATTGAATTTTCGTTTTTCTTTCTGTATAAGACGAGGACCGCTTTTCTTTTCTTTTCTTTTTTTTCCATCACAATGCAGCGTTCTCCGCCAGAGAAATCTAATCCTGACAAAAAGAAAGCACATTGCTGCTTCTATGCTGATATACCACCTTGCGCCTTGAATTAATAATGCCCAGCATTTGTTTGATGTAAGCTATAAAAGAAAACTTTTAATGAAAAGGGCATTTAGTTTCAACTTTTAAAGTTTTTCTACTTTTTTTCCCAATTAGGAATTCGGACAATTTGAGGAAAAAAAGAAAATTTCGTTATATGATGCGTTTATTATTCTGTACACGCGCGGAGTGGACACTGTAGATATGTATATGATAAATTCCGGTTTTAAATGAAAAACACCAGAGAAAGTAAAAATTCAAGCTATAAAACAACAAGTTTTAAAAAATGTATGTTTATTTATCTATGCACTTTTAGGCTGTTTTATTTTATTTTTAACTTAAATAAAAATGGTTTTTATATCGATTTTATCATCGTTACATTAAACTTGGAACAGAATAGTACAATTAAAATTTTTTTTCTATAGTTAAATACTATTAATCAATGTATTATAACTATATTCTAAACTTATTTTTATCTATTGGCTTACAATTGATAAATTACAAGAAGATGCACTAGGTTTGTGTTGTTTAGAAATATGAAATAGGGTAAGAACTTTCTTATTTATCGTGATATAGATCAAAATTAAGCGGATAGTAAGGGATATTTTCATATCCTTATTTTATTACATCTCTCAAACTTGCATAAATTATTATATGAATAGCATATATTTTCAGAAAATAAATTTTCATTACAAAAAAGAAAATCGTATTTAGGTCTGTATAATAAGTATTAGCATTTTCTATTTAAAAATTACCTTAATTTTGCGGCGTATAAACCACAGGCCATACAGGCTCTGCTACAAACATAACTATAACTGTTAATTAACATATCTTATGCACAGTTGCCGACTTTAGCCCATGGCTACTGGAAAATTTTAATAAAAATATATAAACAAAATTCTATAAAAATTAATATATAAACATTAATATATATTAATTTTTGTTTATATAATTAATATATAAACAAAATTCTATTAAAAATTTCCGATAGCCAAACAGTGTTAAAGGGGGCAAGTATGGTGTGATGTTAAATTAATTTTCTGATTTGGGCTTATACGCCGGAAATTACAGTACTTTAACAATCCATAATATAAAAAAGAAAATATATATAAATAAATTACGTCTTCATTTGTGTAACTATGTAAAATGCATGCAGATATGTTATTTATTTAAATCCCAAGAGCATCCAGGAATTTTTACTATTAAACGAAACTAGCATCCGGTCTTATTACTTATTTAGTCAGGAAATCTTTAACACTGTGTAAATAAAGTCTTAAAATGTTTAAATCTACGGATCTTTGTCTGTCTGTCTTCCGTCGTTTTCTCTTTCATAAATATGCTTCAATTGCCTTGAAATTGATATATAACTGATAACCGGTTATTGAGACTTACGATAAAAATTTATTTGTTTGCATGGTATGGGCATGGGCAGCATTTATCATTCGTTTACAAGGATGCACATAATATTCAGGCACATTAAGATAAAAAAGAGAAAAAACATGTGAGGTGAAAGATAATGACAATGGTTCAAAGATTTAAAAATATTACTTGATGTTGAGATTTCCTGCAATATTTTCCCCCATTGAAAAAAATATATTGTTCATGATATATAAAATATATAAGAAAAAGTAATATATATAAAATCATTCATGATATATAATATATGTAAGAAAACAATGTTGTATGTATCACGGTTCATTGGTAATATATTTTTCAAGTGCCATTTAATTATTATAACTCTCTTTGAATGCATAAAACAAACATACATTTTTATGTATTAGAATAATATATTTGCTATAGAAAATGGTGTATGGAAAAGATAGTAATTTGAAAGACCTATCATTTTCTTTTACAAAATACAAAAGATTTTCTTATATCATTGTGTTTTGGAAGAATTTGCTTAGAGGGAATTTCGCTCAAGTTTGTTTCCTGCTAATGTCTATAGTATGTATACAGAATATTGGGATGAGATTCCAAAATTAATGTATTTTAGGTTTGATTTTATGAAAAGACCGAAATTTTAAGACACATTTTATTGTAAAAAAATCTTTATCTTGTACGCAAAGCGTATAAATAATACCTTTGTATCTACATACACTGTTAAAAATTTCTGTAAATTTAATGTAAATATTTATCCAGAGTCTCTGTAAATTTACAGTAATTCTTAGTTAAAAGTGGATAGTTGAGATTCTCAATCTTTATTCTGTATATTTACCTAATTTTATTACTTAATTTTTTAATTAAAATTAAAAATGACTGTTTCTACTTTAGAAAAAGCATTCCAAGTCCAAAATATATTCTCACCAATAATTAATTAAATTAGTATTAGTTATTAAAATGAATGTATAAAATACGTTTTTTAACATTTCCGTTTATTTTTCTCTGTAATTTTACGTAAGACTTAAGATAATAGATTACACAGAGTTTTCTGATGAAATTTTTAACAGTGTAGATTTGCAAAAACTGTATAAATTACTGAAAAAATACGATACAGATTTCTGAATGGAAATAGTAGTGGCAATAAAAAGTGTCTTATCTTTATATATGATGTCGCAGGAGATACAGATACATACTACGCTTCCCTGATTCTTTCATCACTATATTTGTAGGCTAATGTTCTAAAGTATATTTCCACGATCTGATAAGGTGAAAATTGTTCTCTAAATATAATGGTAGAAGAGGTAATGGTAGAAATGGTGGAAGAAAGTGGTACAGCAGCATGTATAGATATACCTTATTGTCCCGTTATACTATCCCCGATACCTTACTGTTAACAGATTGTAGAGGCTGGAAATGCTTACACTGCACTATGCAGTCACGATCTAATTGTAATGTACTGACACATTAATATGGTAAGTGGGAAAGTAACAGATCATACATAAGGCTACATAGATGAATACAAACATATTTTAGTATATAGACGGTACTCTTATTACATTTTTAATAATTAAAATTTTAGAAACAATTGTTTCTTAAGAGAGTGTTCAAAGTAAATGAATATATATATATATATATATATATATATATATATATATATATATATATATATATATATATATATATATATATATATATATATATATATATATATATTTTTTTTTTTTTTTAATCGTGAATCAAAACATGCATAGTCGATAGTTCCTATACGCACAACGGTCCATTTAAAGTAATGAAAAATTAATTATGGATAATCCGTCACTGTTTAAATATTATTTTTTGTAGAAAACATTAAAAGTGACTTTCCCGCGAAGTTTGTGATGCAGAAGTATTCTACAGATATTTGGGAAGTATAAATATAAAATTTTGAACAGTTCAGATATCGTTCATTGTAACAAACATCGGGAATTTGACTTCAAAATTAAGTTGCTTGGCGATCTTAGATAGCCCAGTTTAGGGTCAAAATCTTAATTCATTAAAACTGAATTTTGATGAAAGTGAAAAATTACCTATGATTAATTTGCAGGTTTCCACTTGCTATAGCAAATGTACAAAAATGATTTTTAAACATTAAATGGATAAAACTGATCTGCAAAAAAAAAAAAAAAAAAAAAAAAAAAAAAAAAAAATTTCGAGATCTGATACCACTCTTGCTGATTCTCATGTAAAATGACCTCCTGAATCCGAATATGACTCCCATTTTGCCCAGTCACCCACCGTTTTCTAGATAGACCACCCCCTCTCTCAATTTCTTTCCGTGTTTGATAATTTTATGACCATGAATTTAATTTGAAGAATGAAGAATAATTAATTTAACTCCTAAATAAATATATATATATATATATGTATATATATATATATATATATATTAATATATCTTAGTATATATAAATCTCGTGTCACAATGTTTGTCCTCAATGGACTCCTAAACCACTTAACCGATTATAATAAAATTCGCACACCATGTGCAGTTTGATCCAACTTGAGAGATAGGATAGTTTAAATCTCAAATTATAGTCGCAATTTTAATTTATTGCTAATTATTTGTCTGTTATTATTTGACAGTCACAATTATATGTGAACTCCAAATGATTCTAACAGATGTCGATACCTTTCGACTGGGTTGAAATGAAAGCTGAAATATATTTGGTGCTGCCATCTACACAAAGAATCTTCAACTTTTTAACCTATTAATAAATTTCGTATAATTCAATTATTTCCACTTTTTAAATTTTTGGTGTTAGCATAGCCGGCCACGTGTTACTTAGACTGAAGTGTAAATTGAATTCATATTATAATGAAGATAATACAGTGAAATTAATCCTGTTTTTTACTTATTTGTGCTTCATTGATCAAAACTTTATAATTTAATATAATCTGTATATATATATAAATTACGTGTCACGATGTTTGTCCGGGGTAAACTCCTAAACTAAGGAACCGATTTTAATGAAATTTTGCACACTGTGTGCAGTTTGGTCCAACTTGAGAGATAGGATAGTTTTTATCTCAATTTATTGTCACAATATTGTTTTATTGCAATTATTTGTTAATTATAGACCTTTATTAAAGTTGCTCCAAAATATCTGTGAGTTCCATTAATTTAATAGTTGCCAAAAAAAAAAAAAAAAAAAAAAAAAAAAAAAATACGAGTTCATTTTCTTTCGACATAAAAATAAATACATTTAATCAAACGTGAACGTTAAAAAATTATAAAAAGTTAAATTATGCATCTCACGAAAATTGACGTCATAATCAATTTAAAGATTTTATACACATTGATAAAGTGCTAATGTAGTTCTATCATAGATATAGTAATATATATAGATCTCTCATCCCCATGTTATCGTACAAAGATTTTTGATGCCGAAAAAAAAAAAAAAAATAAAAGCTTTGGAAACAGCCATTAAGTGGTATTGAAAAAAAAAAAAAAGAAAGAAAGAAAGAAAGAAAGAAATATGAATTTGAAACTGTATCTGGAGTCTTCCATTCCCCTTTAGCAAATAAATTATTCATAAATTTTATTTGCTAAAATATTAGTATGTATTCCCGTGTGTATTCACTCGGGGAAAGACGGCCATATTTTGGTAAAAACGTCGTCTTTTCCCAAATGAAAAGGAATAACTTTTTTCTCCCCAATGATCACTCTATTCTATATATGCTATACTATATCTATGAGTTCTGTACGCAAGCGAAGTGTGACTCACTGACCGTCTGTGCAGCCAAGAAAAAGATTTCCTATGTCAATTGCCCACTGGATTTTTTGTAAGAAATTATTAAAAATCGAGGAAATTTATTTCCCGATTTTAATCCTTATATTTGGGTATAGATATGTATTAGTTATCGCGGGTGTTAGATTGAATTATTTTGCTGTCAAATTGACAAAATTTTAATTTTAAATTTCAAAACTCTGTCGCCCTTGGCTTTTATTATTATTATTATTATTATTATTTGGCGATCAAAAGCGTAACACGAAAATATACATGCCAGATGTATGCATTGTACGAAATGTAATATGTATTATTCACTGTACGTATGTATGACATGTAATATGTATTGTACGAAATATTGTTTCATATTATTCAATACTCTTTTAATATAAGTTGTTAAAATAACCATGATTTTTGAAAGGAATTAAATATTTTCGCCAGATAATTTGGCGATATTCTTTTTTTTTCGCCAAGGATGACAGAAATGAAATCTATTCCGTTGCAAAATATTAGTATCTTACATCAGATATTTCATTTAGACATTTGAAAACAAATTTGACTTCAAACTATGATAGAATATTTATAATTTTCCTTTTAATTAGTATATTATTAGTATATTAAAATTTAAAAGCATGGTATATAAAAAGTTTTTTTTTTAATCTTATAATTATTCTTATCTTAATCCTCAATGTTTCCCATCTTTATTAACTTGAATTTACTATCCGCGTTTGTAATGATCGATAGATGGCGCTCTCTGAACTGCAGTTGTTAGTAAATATAATAGCCACGTGGCTTTATACACGTGGCTTTCTCCACCATTACATCATGGAAAATCGATTGCATAATATGATGATATGCAGTGGTGTGATAATTTCACCTTAGCCCACCAGAGGGCGAGCATTTCATTACAATCGCGGATTAAAATTTTAACATACTCAAAAACTTCTCATCACTTCGTAAAAATACACTAAACTTTTCCAAAATCTTTTTCTATTTAAAATGATACATGTATTTACTTTAAATGTCCAATATTTCATAAGATTTCCAATTTTAAAGTTTTAAAATATTTATCAAATTTACTTATTTTTCTGGTTTAGCCTTATTGTTTTCCTTTTTATAACTACAGCTGTTGCCCTCTTTAAAATATTTAAAATGATGAGGTCATTTTATAGTAAAATTATCCATTATAGCATATATTATATTTCACTCCTCCATAAAAATTGATTTTAAAATCGTCTGTTTCTTTTATACTTTTATTTTAATACAATTTAATTTATATATTAGTCATTTTAGCAATTTTATCCAAAGTAGCATTAGAAATAATATATATCACTTCTCCAATAAAATTTATAGGACCCTACAATAAAATTAATTTGTGCTTAATATCAACACTACGAAAATTTTTATCAATCGCTTCCAAATTTTGACCTAAGTTTCAAATCTCAACCCTGTGGGTTTTTACATCGGCTACAACGTTTTCGTCTTTGTTCGTAAATAATAATTTGACTGTACTAAATAGTTTACAGCCGTATAATTCAACGTATAACTTAGTCACAGCAACGCGTGGCCGGGTCTGCTAGTATATATATATATATATATATATAAAGTTTAAAAAATAATGTTAATAACAGATTAAAAAAATATATAAGATATGTAATGCATAATTTCAGAGGCAAATCTCATCAAAATTTTTCCCTTGTCGCAAATGTCCATCTTTTAGAAGTTTCCAAATCGGTAGTCCCTCAGAAGATATTTAACTGTTAAGATTGTCCTCCACCCTCATAAAAATCAAATTTATAGTCATAAAATCACCGAAAAATGATAAAAATAGGGGTCTATTCCTAAAAAACGGTGGGTGATAGGGCAAAATGGGTGTCATATTCGGATTCAGGAGGTCATTTTACATAAGCATATGCTGAAATGGTGTCAGAGGCAATTTTCCTGCCGAGCAGTGTAAGCAGTACACTCTTAAAAATTTTGTTCTAGGTTGAGTCAAATCATTCACAGTAGCTGCAACCATAAGACGGTGGAACTTTTATCCATGATTGGGTGCTTGGTTCAACCTAAGCTTGGTACTAGAGTAGCTGCAACCATAAGATGGGAAATTTTTCTACCATGATTTCGTCTCTTTTTTTCAATAGGAAGCGCCAAATCATGGTAGAAGATTTCACCATCGCATGGTTGCAGCTACTGTGGTGCCAGTAGTAAGATTTTTTTTTTTTTTTCTTTTTCTTTTTTTTAGGAGGGGAGAGGGCAGAAAAATATAAGTTGTTTGGTTTTCCAATTATATTATTGACAAATAGATGAGCAAATAATAGAATGTTTAATTGCAAATAATAAATCCTGACTAAAGTTCACAATTCAGTATACATATATGAAGCATACGATCACTTAATCACGGAGAGATATACTTTAATACGAGAAAAAGAGATGGGTCATTTACGATCGCAATTCGAAAAAGAATAACTTGCATGACATGTACTTTTCAAAATTTATGTATTTCTTTTCCTCTATATGGTCATTTATTTATTTTTATTTCAAATTCCAAAAACATCGCGAGTTTTGTTAATCAATATTAAATAATTAAAAGAAAATGTCTTTTTTTTTTTTTTTCTTTTTAGTACCTTTTTTCATCGCAAAAAAAGTTAATATTTTTCTATCATTTCCAAATATTTACTATAAATTGCCAAAAAAATAATAATAATAATAAATAAATAAATAAATAAATAAATAAGATAAGACAAAAAGACAAAAAAGAAGTAACAAATACTGTTTTTGCTTATTGAAAAGTGACTTTATAATTGACACCAGTCTCACAGGAAAGCAAAATTGCGCTATTTTATCAACTTGGAAATGAAACTAGACTACAAAACCATAAAAAAGGAAAAATAAAGAAATTTTGTCTACAAAGAAACGACATTATTACATTTCGAAAGATGAATACTCTGCAATTTACTTTTATATGTAAACTGGGACGATATTTCTTTGACATTGAGCGACGGACATGATATTACATGGGAAAAGTTTGCTGCAATTCTACTATCATAAAGCACTTTCTCTCTCGAAGAAATCTGAGCTGACGTGGAAGAACATTTTGCGTTCATGTTGATATACCGCCAGTGGCCTGAATTAATGCGATGCATTTGCATTGCTCGGGGTGAGAGAAAAAAAAAAGTAACAATGATGGTACAGGGGAAAGTTTTAATTTTAAGTTTTGGGGAGTGGAAATGTGTTGGAAAGAATCAGTTGAGGAAAGGGAGCTAACGAAGAAATGCAAATGCTTTCTAAAGCTAATGTAGAGAAAAAGATTATCTAGCTGTACAGAATACAAATATATTGAGGGGGGTAAGGGAGCTGTTTGCGATGCGAAAGTTAAGTTATTTGAAACTTAGTTTTTTAATATGAGTTTATTACTTTCTTCTATATTCAATACTAGCAGGCTACGCCCGCTTCGCTGGTCACTATATTTAAATGCATTTTCAAAATAATTGAATCACTGTTTTTTTATATCGCTTTATGTATATATACATATTTAAAAAAAAAAAAAAAAAAATCATGACTTTTATGGGGATTTTAATTAAAATAGTGAAATTTCGAATTAAAAAATAAATAAATAAATAAAAATTAATTATAACCTGTAGCACTCAGGTATAGTGTAGCTTTTGGCTTTTGATCAGTGCATTTTTTTTTCTTCTTTTTTTATCGGTTCAGTAGTTCCAGAGATTACCCACCACATACAAACAAATGTTTCCGCTAAATATATTAGTATAGATAACATAAACATAATTAACAGAATGACAGAATGAAAAATAAATAATTTAGATTTTCACAAAAAACATTTTAAAACTATTTCCCTGCACTGCGATTCAACTTACAAACTCGGGATTCGGAGCCCGACGCTGTGCCTCGAAGCCGTGCTGTTCAACAGCTTTCGTTGCAATACTTCATTCTTTTTTTCATGGTTTTTATGGAGATTTTAATTAAAATATTGAAATTTTGAATTGAAAAAATATTTTTTAAAATTAATTATAGCCTATAGCACTCAGGGATATTGTAGCTCTTGGTTAGTGTTTTTTTTTCTTCTTTTTTTTAATCGGTTCAGTAGTTCCAGTGATTACCCTCCACATACAAACAAAGTTTTACTCTTTATATATTAATATAGATTAGAAAGCATTGGAATCGGAAAAAGGAACTTCCTGTTTTCGATGGATTTACATTTTTGAGTTGTCCTGAATACGATTTGACCATTTTTAGAAAATATCCGTCGATTTGTGTGTGCACAAAAATTTTCTACTAACTCTATCTCGAAAACTAATGCACATAATTTCATTAAAAAAAAGTTATATTTAGTCGACTCTTGATATAATTTCCTGTATATTTCCAATATGAGTAATTTTCAGAACTCGCCAACACTTTTAAAACACATGGTTTAATTTGTATCTGTGATAATTTAAAGACAGTTATCGATTTTTTCTGTTTTTATAAAGAAAAGAAAAAAAAGTATTTTTTTAAGATGTCGTATGTAGGTATGTAGGACACAAGATTGACATTATTTTGATATTTAGGGTATTTCTTTTCCGAAATGAAAATCATTTGCACTCACCATGGAATGAAATTTTGAAAAATAATAACACAGAGGTCTACATCTAAATTTTTGGCTAATCTTTATGATTTTTGGTGCGCTGAATAATTAATTCCATATTAATTATAATTAATCATGGAAACACGCCATAAAAGTTACCACATAATTTTACTATAGTGGAAGATTCATAAAAGAAATTATGTCGGTAGACACCCTGTATTGATAAAAGATCTATATGTGATAGAGACAGGTCCCTCCAAAAAATATATGTATCAGCTAAAATTACCAAATCAAATTTTGCCAACATTATTTTTGTAGATATGGGTAATTTTAATAAAATAATTTGCACTGCTTCTATTTATGTAGAAGAATACGGAAGAATGTTTAGTGATTGTTACAACTTGCCAGTTTTAATATGAATTTATCGGTTCCGAGTTAAATAAAATAAAATTAGCTAAATTCAGCACTGATTTATATTATAGATTCAGAACTATTTTCCGATAAAGGCGTATGCTGCTAATTACTGCGATTTATAAGATGATTAATTGTTATGTGTTGTTTCAAATGATAACATCACATGACAATTTAATCTTAATCAAATTAATCTATTAAATGAAACCTAATCTACAACACAAAATTCTTCCCATTATGTGTTCTAAATGGTTTTGCTTTACGTTATTTAGAGTGTATAAATCGCAAAACAAAATATCAATTCGATTTAGAAAACAATATTTCCCCATAATTTTACGATTTTTTTTTACGGAAATATTTGATTTGATGACATAACATGATATTTAATAATATTTCTTATGCGATTTATTATTATTATTATTATTATTATTATTTTCAAATAAAACGCGTTTAAAGATATTATTTAGGAACAAATAAAAATAGACATTTCTGTATTTTCTTCTAAAATTCGAAATTCTACTAACTAGTAAGTAACAAATATTTCAAATATAACATAACAAATAAATACTTCTAATTACATGTTTAATTTATTTGCAATATAAAAAATTTCTTTTTTAACGGATTAAATAAATTTTAACCACATATCTTAAACATTTTGTTCAACATTATTTTGTTAAAAAAAAAATAAAATAAAAAAAAAATCTAAACAAAAGTTACTTTTACTTGCAAACGAATCTCACACAAGAAAAAGTAGCTGTTACACTGACTGAGTGTCTAGAAAGTTACATCTCAGATTGATAATTAATTTGTAATTAAGGTAATCATTATATGGCTCTTGATAAAATTTAAATATTCTCAACAAATCTGATACTTCGGTTAACTAAAGAAGTTTTATCGTTATAAATGTTCTTTTACACTATCAAAATTTTACTTTTGAAAGATAATTATTTTGAACTGTTTTCTTTCAAAGTGTCATTTTCACATATTTCTGCAATTCTGATTTTTATGTTACTTCTATGTTAGAGGAAAATGATATTCCAAAAATGCTTAACGATCACTTGAAAATGTGTAAAACATTAACATAGCAGGGTAATTAAAAAAAAAAAAAAAAAGATAAACAGAAATATTTTCTGGATGCAAAATTCTATTCCTGAATTAATAAGATTTTAAAGAATTTAATTAATAATTAAGAAAAATTTGATGCATGTTACGTAAAAAAAGAAAGTATTTTTTGCAAAGTGTTTAGCAATTCAGGAAACAAACAAAATGTTATCTAGGCACTTAAAAATTTCCGAATTTCATGCAACAGTTAGTTTATTATTTTCCTTCATTTTTCAACAATGAGAGCTATGACGCCTTATTATGCAATAATTAACTTAAAAATGTTTAAAAGAAGCAAAAAATATTTAAATCCTTTGGAAACAGATGGTTGAGACAATTCATTTACTCCTGCAAGCCATCTAGTTAATTATAAAGATCGCTCAAAGAAAAAATAATCCGTACAAAATAATAAGTGATTACGCACAAAATAATAAAGCATTAAGTAAATTTATCATGTTTGTTTTCCTTTATATTTAGATCAGTTAAGCGTTAGAATAAGTTTTAAATTAAAAATTAATTCGGGGGAAATATATAACACTTTAAATTTTATAAGATTTGACAGAGAGAAGTAATTATTTTAAATCTCCTACCAATAAAAGGGGTATTGAAAGTTTGAAGACTTTGTCTGTGCATGTGTGTCTGTCTGTACGTCTGTGGCACTGCATTTCCCAGATAAATCGACCGATTTCAAAGTGATTTATTTTATTAGAAAGTTGATTTAAGCGCGATGGTTCTTAGCTGCGTTTGATAAAAATCCGTTTGATAGATTACAAAAATAAATAAATAAATAAAGTGGTTTTTCTTTTTTAGGGTACTTTGAATTAAATATTTATAATTTCAAAAATGGCAATCTTCCTACTTTATTATTATTATTATTTTTGATTGGACTATAAAAAGGCTTTTTTAAAAAGTCGCGAATTTTAAACTGATTTTGGCAAATGTTAAAAATTAGCTATAATTAGTGATTATGGGTTCACAGTCCAAAAATATTTAAAATCAGTTGAAAATTAGAGATAAGAAATAATTCTTAAATTTAAAGCCAGTCCTGCGTTTACATTTTATAATTTTGCGATGTAGCGTCCTTTCAACTAATAGTCTTTTTTTTTTTTTTTTTTTTTTTAGAAAAATAATATTTAATTAAATTCAAGCACTTCTTTAAAATAAAGCTAGATTTACACTTGTTGAAAAAAGTCACTACCCGCCTCTGAAAACTAACTAAACGTATTTTTTTATGTGTAGAAGACACAACTGCTAACTCTCCAGTTTATACTGGTATGAAAAGTAACAGTATCATAGAATAATAATTTTTCACGTATTTAGTGACCGAATATTACTTCAATTTTGACCGAAAATTACTTCAAAGATCATCCTTGATGGATAATGATATGGAAAATAACAAGCATCACACCGTCTCATTAACATACATTAAAAAAAAAAAAATATTATGAGACAAAAAATTGTAATTAAAATATACACATAAAAACAATTAAAAATATAAATAGACGTTTCGAATCTCCCCCGAGTTTCATCATCAGTATTAAAACAACATTTTTATAAAATTGCACACGCACTCAAAAAAATTATTATAGTAAGACATAATACTCAGGTGCTAAAGCGCATGCCTCATTGATTGTGTCTGGATGTAAAAAATATAATTATTTTATTTTCCTTGAAGGTTGGCATACCGTCAGCCAACTAACTGCACAAAGTTAATTAGGCTTGTGCTTTAGCTGAGGTACACGATTTGTGTTATTACATAAAAACTTAATGAAAGAAAATAGGTTTAAATTGTAGAAAAATAATAACTTAAATTAAATAATTTTAAAACTTCTTTGGCCCGTTAAAGCCTTGTATATAATTAAATATAAGAGGAGATCATTGCTATTAAACTTAAATATTTTTAGCGCTGCTTCATTTTACTTTATATTACCAGCGTAAAGTATCTCCTCTTATATTTAATTAATTACTTCTAAACGTAAATGTAATTAAAGAGTTTTTGAGACTTATCTCTTCATTTAAATGATAATATTATAATTTATGAATATATATACAAATAGCGTTCATGCAAAATATAAGAGATGATAGAAAAATCGAAGTTAAGTAAGATAATATTAATAATTAAAAAATTCAAATACATTTTTTTGTATAAAAATTTGCGCACTGATAATATACGTATCTGTCAGACATGGAAATAATTAAGTGTTCAACGTGATTGCACTTTCGTGATGCTATCAGGTGACATTAAAAATTGTTATGTCTAAAGTATAAAAAATATATACAAGGAGCTTTTAACCTGTATTTAAACAGTTGCATAGGATTTTTTTTTTTTAAATTAGAATTGACGTGTTAGTGCCTATAAAAGCAATGCGATCAGGTAGTAGAGTTTGAAAGAACCAGAATCGCCATTATGGTGTAAAGTGGGTTACCAGCTCGATGTGTATTCTCCACTTAGGCCGATATGACTTTATAATTAATGCAGTTGGATAAGAGAATGGTTGCATTCACATCAATCAGAGTTAATATGTCCTCAGTAGACCAAATGCTGAAAAGACTGTTATATCACTTAACATGTACGCACAGCACCAACTGCATTATTGTTCACTATTTAGAGACAGGTAACACCTTCACTGCACGTATCTGTGTTTATCTGAAGAGTCGCGATATGCGCTAATAAAGGCCGTTTGGTATGGTGGCGCCCATTTTGCTTGTGGTTAAGAAAGCCATTAACTTCACGTCGAGCACTTACGGATAGATGTTGTTCATGACGAATTAATTGTAATCGAATGAACCAGGTCGTCTTCAGTAAGAAATGGAGATTGAATTTGGGCAATGATAACAATCGATAACGTTTGAGGAAACACAATGGTTAATGACTCAATCCTAACTTCTTTTTGAGCAGCATATTGCTCTCACAGCTGGTTTGGTGGAAACGGGTTCCAACACATATGGCTCTCATCTTTTATAGCATTCATTCAAGGTATCATGACAGGCTAGCTGTATGCTTGAGATAACCTTCTGTCATATCAGTTGCCACTTCTGTAAGCCCCCCCCCCAGGTGGAATTTTTCATTAGAACGATGTTTAACAATGTTTCATCGCATACAGCAAGGGCGTCACAGAAATGTCTTCCCAGTACTAACATCTTTCAGTGGCCTTTAAGAAACCCAGATTTTTCATGGTTTGAGTATATCATCTGGGTTGACTTGGGTAGGCAACTTGTGCAGCCTAGGAGTTTGAAATGATTATGAGCTCACAAAATTTGTGAAAGTAGATGATGCAGGCTATCATACGGAACTTGAATTCACCAATACCCAGACATATCTCATCGAGTGTTCAGGCTAGAGATAAGTCAATAGCATACTAGAGTCTCTATTTTCTTATCATTTTTTTTTTTTTTTTTTTTTTTTTTTTTTTTTATGAAACAAATAATTTTTCTCTTTAATAATACAATTATTTACTTATATCACAATTTACTCATATATATAAAATTTCGTTACATTAACACAATTCTTCCATGGTGAGTAAATTTCTGTTTCACCATTGAATTTTAAGAATTTTAGAAATTAGTTAAAATGACAAATAAGAAGAAATCATACATTGCACCTATTTATTCTTTTCGCTTCAGAACAACACAAAATAAATGCTAAATGGCGGACGTGCGTGATGTTTCGGATTTCACACCGGCGAATGAAAGACTGGCACATCCTATCGAGGACTTCTGGTATCATATCTTCCCTGTACAATGCAATACTGATTCTCATTTCAAAATCTCCTGTTCTATATCTATCCTATCTCTTTTTAACTAGCGTTCATCTATTATATTATCAATAACAGCTTTTTTCAAAGCTAAAACTACACTATGTCAGACATAGAAAGCGAAGACATCACGGAGTGCGTCGATGAGATTGAATCTGAGGACTACTCCTCGTTAGATACCTCCTCCGACGAATCAACCAAATCCGGCGTATCAACAAGATCGCAAAATAATAACAAGAAGAACAAAACTTCAATGGCCAAGCAGTTCAAAAAAGACTCTGACAAAGCCACAAAAGTGTACGAGGACTTCTCACAGTATAAAACAATAAAGGATGTAGTCATAGTCGCCATCAACATAATAACGAAAACACAACCAAATAAAAACCTCGTAAAGGCACTTGCCAAGGCCCTTCTAAGGATAAAGACCCTAGATAGGGCAGCCAAGAAGAAAGCGAAGACTGCCAGCCAGCAGCAAATGATCACAACAGAGTCGCAGCCTACGGAAATAACGATGACCTCCGAAACAGCCTCATCACCCACTAGAGCAAGCACAACAACAACCAATACAACAGAAACACAAACATCGCCACCTCCAATGCCACCAAGAACAGAACAATCAACACCAAAGCAAAACACACCGAACATCCCGCAGCAAAGCACTCCCACAGTCAGCCTGAAACTGGATCTGCAGACAGAGTTCCACCTCCTAAACACCAGACTTCAGGAGATTAACAACCTACAGAACGATATGAACACAGCCATAAACAGACAAGAGCAGTACCTTAAAGAACACTTACCACCAAAACCAGCAGACCAACAAGACACAGCACGAGAGGACCTACAAGATGCCAACTTGCCTTCCACATCAATAGTCTCAGGAATCACGCCAACATACACCCAGAAACTAACACGCCCAGCACCAACACATCACATCCCTAGCGTGGGACAAAGCTCACAGCACCTCTTTGCGCAAGCAAGAGAACAAAGACACTACACGAAAAAAATCATCCACATCACATCACAATCACAGCAGAACACAGGTCAACACATCATGGATACCCTGAAAGCACATAACGTATCCACGCAGGCACGAATCGACTACACCAAAATCTACAGATCCTCAGTGGATGTCCACTGCAAGTCGGTAAATGATGCCATTCTCTTAACAAACGAATTAAAAACAAACCCTGAAATCTCAAGTAGACTGATTATAGCAGAAAAATCTTGCCCTCCCCTGAGAATCCTTCTACTGGGAGTCCCTGCAGAAATGGAACAAGAACACCTCCAACAAAAACTCAGCGACCTAACGGAGAACAACGCCACAGACTCCAGCATACAGATCTTAAGAAAGCACCGCTCAAGATACCCAGCCACGAACAACTGGATACTACAGATGCCCACCCCTCTTGCGGAGGCGTTCCTGAGATTACAGTCAGTGCAGCTGGGCCTCTACAAATGCACAATAAGACCTTTCACAGAGGTAAGCAGGTGTTCAAACTGTCAATCTCTAAACCACTCAGCACACACCTGTACTAGCAACACCTGCTGTTCCCACTGCTCAGGAGGGCACAAGAACGAGAAGTGCACCCTCCGACCCAGCTGTATCAACTGCCAAAGGGCGAACAACCAACGACGTAAAGATGGTCTGCAAGCCCTGAATTCAGACCACCCGGCCTACTCCCTGTCCTGTCCTATCCTGGGAGACATCTACACTAAGAAAAGAGAATTCCTAAATAGAAAATACCAAAGTAACACAAATACACAGAAGACAACAAGCCCTGACAACAAACAACAACAGAACAAACAAAAGAACACCAACACCCAACAAACAAGCAACAAAAAACGCACAGACACCTCCAGAGGCAGACAGAAGAACCGTGACCCCTCCAGTAGACCTCCCCAAAGGAACAAGGACACTCTAAACCAAAGGAACAACCCACCCAAGTCAGAACAACTCCATAACAGAAGCCCAAGTAACACAACACACTATTATGGTCCACCACAGACAAACCAACGCTACCCGGCAAGATCTCACTCCCGCAGAAGAATGCACAGCGCAGCCAGAGCATCCCACATGACTGGCAGTATCCTTACATGCCAAGACCCCCAATGATGCAGTACCAAGGATCAGGATACTATGACTATGAAAACCCGATGGCTTACGAAGACACGTACTACGGACCATCAACCTCAGCCTACTATTACCGAAGGGACCAGGTAAGAGGGTAAGGCACTAATATCCCCACTTTCCCCATAGCTAACCTTTAAAAATAAAACCTCTAAAATTAAAAAGAAAAATAGAAAGAAAGCGCTCTCCTCGTCCTCCCATGATGCAGCCTCCTCTAATGACCCTCGGCCAAACTTCAACAACCTCAGTTTCCTGCAGATCAACCTTAACAGGTGCAGGGCAGCTAACTCGGCAGCACAAGCCTATATGGAGAAGTGCTCCTGTGACTTTGGGCTGCTGCAGGACGCTTACTGCACCGTTGGGGGAGATCTGTACGGCTTCCCCGCCTCTTGGCCTAGCTTCAGCTACAAGCAAAACACGGCACACATAGTCATAAAGTCCCAAAACCTTAACTACACGCATCTCTACACAGGGGACCATTGTGTTTTTATTACACTTACCACAAGGGAAGGTGAATTGGTCCTCGGCAGCGCATACGCAGCCCCGTCCGCGGACTTTGAGTCATGCTTGGGGGAATGGCAACACTTAATATCCCAGAAGTCACTATTCATTTGCGGCTGCGACCTCAACGCCAACTCCCCGCTGTGGTGTTCTCCACGAGAAGATGAAAGGGGTCGTAGCCTCATTGAATTTATTGCCACACACAATCTTAACCTAGCCAATATAGAGAACTCCCTCCCAACATTCGAAAAGGACGGTGCCAAGGGTTGGCCGGATTTTACCTTGGTGAACCCAAAGACCACTGCAAGAATCACAGACTGGTCAGTCCTGGACACTCACAACAGCACAGACCACAACTACATTACATACACACTTGACACTAAACCGGTCATCTCCTATTCTAAAAGATTCGCAACTAAAAATAAAAACTTCAAAAAATTTAACTCACTAATAGAACCACCCCTAATAAACCTAAAACAAGATTTAAACACAGTAAAAGACACAACCCAATTAGAACTATTCACAAGAAAATTAATACACACAATTCACACAGCAGCCACTTCCTCCTTCAGACTCAAAAAATGCGGTCGACAATTCACCAGCAACTTCTGGACTCCCCAACTACGCTCCATGCGCAACAAACTAACAGCACTAAAACGCCAGCAAAGATTTCTGGACCCAGCAACTCTACCACAGCACAAATTAAAAATCAAACAACTTTCGGCACTCTTCAAAAAACAGATAAACACGGCAAAAAACGACGCATGGAGAAAATTCTGCTCAACACAAACACAAGTTTTCGGCACAGCTCAAAAATTTTATAGCAACAGATTTTTCACACCATCGGAGCTGAAGTTAGAACGTCCTCCAGCCCTTTCTTCGAAGCGCAACAACCTCGAACACATCACGGAAACACTCTTCGCGCCTAGTAAATACACCAACTTTCAACAGCCCACCTTCTCAGCTCCCTCGGATGTCCCCTTCACGGAGGCTGAAGTCAAAGCCACTCTTTTCAGCTTCAACGTTAAAAAGGCTCCAGGCCCAGATAACCTAGACTTCTTAATCATTAGAAACACATATAACACAGTTCCACATATCCTACGCGATTGGGCAAACCACTGCCTCAAGCTTTGCTACTTCCCAGAAATCTTACGTAGAGGCGAGGTGGTATACTTCCTGAAGCAAGGGAAGATTCCCTCTGACCCCGCATCATACCGACCGATCTGCTTGCTGCCAACCCTAGGCAAACTTCTGGAAAAATTGGTAGTAACCAGGCTGAACTTTCACCTGGAATCAAACAACCTACTACATCCAAATCAATTCGGGTTCAGGGAAGGCAGATCCTGTGAACATGCACTACAGGCTATCAGAAGCTCCTGCGCCGTTAACTCTCAGTCCATGGATTATACCACCTTAGTCTCACTAGATATAAAAGGAGCCTTTGACAACGTAGAGTGGCCCCATATCCTACAAGCACTACAAAAACTTAATTGCCCGAGAAACCTGGCGGGAGTCATCAGCTCATACCTTACACAAAGGAAAATTATAGTTAACTGGGGAAACGGCTCCTCTGAGCTCCCGCAGACCAAGGGGTGCTCCCAGGGCTCGTGCCTAGGTCCCATCCTATGGAATATCATAGCGAATTCGATCCTAGTTCGCATGAACTCTGAGGGTCACACAACTTATGCTTTTGCTGATGACTTCTCAGTCATTCTCTCGGGAAGAACAAGGAAGGACCTGGAGAACCACGCCAAGGTGGCCCTTCCCCTTTTCAGCAAACTTCTCAAAGATCTAGATCTCTCCCTCTCCCTCTCCCCCTCCAAAACCCAAGCATTAACTCTAGGCTTTCCCAGACTTCTTAAAAGATCTCCCGTGGTGAGAATCGACGGCGTCAGCGTCCACCACGTTCCCCACTTGAAACTGCTTGGCCTGACTATCGACAGGAATCTCAACTGGACCGCCCACTTGCACGAACTTAAACTTAAAGTCCTCGCCATATACCACAGTGCCACTAAACTCGCAGGAAGGTGGTGGGGCATCTCCACCTCCTTTCTTAAGATCTGGTACCTCGCAATTGTGGACAAGATCCTGACATATGGCGCAGGAATTTGGGGCGGTCACCTGTCGAAGCAAAACCAGGCCAAGCTAGACTCGATCCAGCGACCGTTCCTCTTGCAAATGTCGAGAGGCTTTAGGACTATCTCAACTGACGCCCTCACTGTCATCACGGGAATCCCCCACGCCCACCTTCAACTATACAATAATTTCCTACGTACAAATATCTTACAACTTCAAAATTCAGAAATCTCAAACTCCTTCCTCCCCAATACCCCTCTGCAATACTTGACCCGTAGCTGGGATCTGCACCCGGCTGAGGACGCTGCATCCCTAGTAGTTAACACTAAGAAAAATAGCTTTGACCCATCAGTCCCTGTGGCAGTGTACACCGATGGTTCGAAAACGGAATCCGGCGTGGCAGCAGCGCTCTGCGTCCTGATAAACGACCTCGAGGCCCATCGGTGGGCTTGCAGGCTTGAGGACTTCAACTCAGTTTTCCAGGCGGAACTCTTTGCCATTCAGAAAGCTCTGGAATGGGCAGAAGGCAACCCGCAACATTCACTCATTAACATCTTCAGTGACAGCCTCTCGAGCTTGCAAGCCATCACAAGCCACAGAACCAAACACCCGCAAGTACTAGAAATTAAGAGGAAAATCTCCAACCTAAGTCAAGTAATCTCCCTGGCACACGTTTCTGCCCATAGGGGCGTCGTCGGCAACGAACTAGCGGACTCTTTGGCGAAAGCCGCGACTGAAGAGGAGACTGTCCACCACTCCCTCCCAGCACCCCCTTCCTATGTAAAACTAAAACTCAAGGCAACACTAAAACAAAACTGGCAAGCCCTGTGGGACGCCTCGGAAAAAGGGAGACATACTCACAACCTCATCCCTTCAGTCTCCAGCACCACATGGAATCTGACCCCTCCGGTGACGGCCTTTCTGTCAGGCCACGGTCCGTTCCCGGCCTACCTCTGCAAGTTTCGTTGTCGTCGGACGTCCCTATGCCCTTGCGGCGAGGAGGGCGCTCCTGACCACTACTACTTCTCTTGCCCCCTAACTGCAAATTTCCATCTTAGGAATCCCTCCCCCCGGCCCATAGATTGGTTAGAAAATATTTTAACTAGAAAAGATCTCTTGATTAAATTAGCAAAAATTTACTTTCTACTAAATGATATAACGAATCTCATAGACTAGCCACCCTCCAACTTCCCGCTGACCTGGTCAAACAGCCAATAAAAGGCATCCATTCTCAGAAATAGCCCAAGACAGTGTCCCTTGCCCTCTGTCGCGAGGGGTCTCGTACCCGGCAAGCGGAAAGAAACACAGGAACATCCAAACACCATGCCACCTGTCGCGTGGGGCTGGCTGGGCCCGGCATGGTGACTTCGAATCTAATGTAAATATGTACTATGAAATAACTCATCGCCCATTGTCGCGAGGTGGCTTAAAGCCCCGCGATGATTCCTGTAAATATTTCTATTGTTCTCAATAAACGTCAGGCAGGGCTGGAACTAGCTCGCTGACCCTCCTGCGTGCAGGGGGTAACTATCTGGTGCAGCCCACGTGAACCTAGGTTCTGGAAGCGCTCCAAACCGCTCTCCGAGCGGTGAGCGGGGGCTGCGCCCTGTTCAGGCCTATTTTATATGATTATCTTCATGTGTTGCAGAAGAAGAAGTCTAATGGGTTTAGATATGGTGCCCGGGAAAGTCAAGCTACAAATCGAAATCATCGTATGGAACGCGTGGCAGTTTTCAATTTTCTAATCACTATAGAAATGAAAGCTTGGATTTCATCATGTATAAATCACATGTCTGTTATTAAGAGACTGGAAAAGATTGCAATAGACCAACTGGTAATTATTCGAAAAATACATGTTATGCTACGATTGTTAAACATTCTGTTAAGAGATTAAAAACTAACTTTAATCAAATATTACTCCTGGTATTTTAGTGGAACAATTAAGACGACATTGGTTTCAGCTCAAACGTGTTCATTTTGAGTGTTCAACAATTTTTTTTTTTTTTTTTTTTTTTTTTTTTGTAAAAGGGGTAGGATGAAACTACAGAGTGTTGATTTTCATCTGAAGCTTTATTCTGGGTAGTCATCAGAGATTTAATGTTAAACCCTGTGAACCTAGAACAGCTGTATGACTTCTTTATGTGGAACAATCTACACCGCACTGTCAATCACTTGTCACCGTTTACTTGCGGATCGTGCTGCTCTGAATTTGATGAAAACGAAATGATGTACTCCCTGCGCCCGAACATTTAGCATACATTCCATAACTCTATTTAAGATAAAAATTATTCCAGTATTACTTATCAACACTGGAAAAAGTTGATGGCTTGGAAGGAGACACATACCGCTCTTAATGATCAACTTTAATTTTGACTGCTGTTCTACAGAATCTGGAGAAACTTTGATTACAGTGTTGGACAGTGGTTATTAGGTTTTTTTTTTTTTTTTTTTTTCTATTTTCAAAAAAATAAAAAATAAATAAATAAATAAATAAATAAAATAAAATAAAATAAAAAAAGTTGTACGAAATGACCTTGAACTTTAGACATGCAAAGAACATTTACAAATTCATATTTTCTACTATCTATTTAGTCACGAGTGCTATTAGGGAACCAGCGACAAATTGAAGAAAAGCTGAAATATTTTGGATCGTTTTGGCAAACTTTTTGCTCATAACAAGAATGAATTTCAACAAAATTTTACGAAACTTTCTGAAAATTTGACAAAACGTTAGAGAATCATTGTTCTCAAATTCACACGTGTAATTGTTGCTGAGATATGAGTATTTCTATTAAATATTCTTTTTTTTTTTATTGTGCATGCACGAAACATGCATTTTTTTTTTTTTTTTTTTTAACATAGGTTCAAAGCTAGATGTATTGGGCAATTTATGTCAAAACTTTATTTGAATAGAGTACAAATTATCCAATAGAGTAAAAATTATCGAGAAAAGAATGAGCAAGATTTGAGAAATTTTTCAGAGTTGAAAATTCATAAGTGGCTTTTCACATGCCAGTTATTGAATTTGAAGATCCAATTATTGCATAAGTTCTTTTTCGTGAAAAACCGCTTATGAAATCAGAAATCTTAACAAATGAATAAATTATGTTAGAGTTACAAGTCCATAAATGTTTTTTCACAAAAAAAAAAAAAAAAAAAAAAAGTTTTGGAACGTGGGTGAATAATTGTATCTTCAAATTCAATACATAGCATGAAATTTGATATACATTTCAATACATAGCATGAAAGCCCTTTATGAAATTCTAACTCTGTAAAACATCGAAAATATTGCTCACTCTTTTGCCGATATTTTGTTAATTTTTACTTTTTTCAAATGAATTTTTGACATAAGTTGCCCAATATATCTAGCTTTCAACCTGTGTAACAAAAAATAGTTTATTTTTCGCGCATGTGCAGTAATAAATTATTTACTACATATACTCATACCTTAGCGAAAATTACACGTGTGAATTTGATGTCCCAAAATAGTGATTCTTTATTGTTTTGTCTACAATTTGTAGACAAAAATTGTATACAATTGTATACAAATTTCAATATATATTGTCAAGCATTCTGAAAGATTCGTAGCATTTTGTTGAAATCTGTTCTTGTTATAAGCAAAAAACTTACCAAAAAACTTAATAATTGTTGGGGGAAAAAAAAGTGCTGATTCAATTTTATGAACGTCGGCTGACAGGTAGAGCAGTCATGCTGATTTTTATTTGCCTACGGGAAGGCTATATCTCAGCTTCTATAGAGTATGAATGCATCAAACTTAATATCCTAGTGGATGAGTAATTGTTTTCAACACGTGTATAGATCAAATTGATAAAACATAAAAACACAGCACTTTACACGTTAAAATTCAAGTCAAGAGACTTAGTTTAAAAGTTTACAGTATACAAGTTAAAAGGAAGAACATCACGACGTTTCGTCCAAGCATAGTTACTTGTGGACATCCTCAGGTCTAGTTCGCTTACTGCCAGCGTCTTGATCTTTTAATATATCTAGAATAGGTTGCCATACTCTCGCCAATTCCTTAGAATGTACATAATTGATGGCGCGTTTATCGTATTTTATTATCTCTATTTTTTCTTGTATTTCAAGTTTAATCAGATTGGAGGGGGTTGCTATTATTTCAGCTTGATTCCATAAAGGTTTTGCATTTTTATTTTCTAGTATGTAATCTTTAAGAGCTGTATTTCCGTACGGGGATCGTAAAGAATATTGATGTTCAGAAATGCGTTTTTTTAAACTTCTTTTTGTTTTTCCTATGTAATAAACAGTGTCATTTTCAATTTCGATAGGTATTTTATACACGCCTTTTTGGGGAGGGTTAATTTGATGTTTAATTTTTAACAAGCTTTGTAATTTCTGTGTTTTAAATGCTAAATTATAATCGTAATTCTTTAATATATTTCTGATTGGGATAAATTGTTTATGAAAATCTATTGAACCGATGTATTTATAGTTGTCTTTTTTAATTCTAGTTTGATTTAAGGTAATTTTAACTTGATTATGAATTTTATTGAAAATTGATAATTTATAACCGTTTTCAAGCATAGTGCGTTTGATGTATTTTAAATCTTTTTGAATAAGAAATTGAAAACTATTATGTGTGTAAGCGCGTTTAATTAATGGAATTATAGCGTTTCTTTTATATTGTAAAGGGGTATTTGAATTAGCAGGTATGATAGAAAGGGGGGAGGAAGGTTTATAATAGGTTTCAGTCCAAATTTGAGAATTTTCGTTATTTCGATGTACAAGAATATCCAAGTATGGGAGCATATTATTTTGTTCTTATTCAATTGTTAAATTTATAGTGGGAAAGTAGTTATTAAGTTTACTGATGAATTCATGAAGGCTTTTTTCTGTATAATTCCAGATTAAAAATATATCGTCTACATACCTGCGATAAAAATGTGGTTTCAATACTGCTTTTTCCATGGCTGTTGATTCTATATATTGCATAATAATTTCTCCTAAGGTTGGGGCAAGACAGGATCCCATAGGGGCGCCTTTTTCTTGTTTAAATATTTTGCCGTTAACATGAAAAAAAAATTAGATCTGAAAATTATTTCTAAAGCATCATTTATGAAAGGGACTTCGTTAATAAGAGTTTTATGATTTTTACATAAGTTTATGATTATTTCTTTAGCTTTGTTGAGGGGAATATTTGGATATAGTGAGACGACATCTAGACTGTAAAATTTAGATGTATTTTCGAGTTTAACATTATTTAGATCGTCTAAGAAGTGTATACTAGATTTTGTGGTAAAAGGCGAATTTTCAATTAGGGGTTTAAGTAAAGTGTTCAGTTTCTTCTCAAGGTAATAAACAGGAGAACTGGTTCTATTTACAGTAGGACGAAAGGGTTTGTTATTTTTATGTATTTTAATTTTTACGTTTAGATTTGGGACACCAGGATATAATGGTGATGTTTGAAGATCAGGTTGATGATGGGGGTAAGTTTTAGTTAATTTATTGATATCTTTAAGTAAAGATTCAGTTGGATCGTTTCCATATACTTTGGCATCAAGTTCTTCGATACATTCGTTTAATTTCTGATGATATGTTTCCTTGTTGACCAAGACAAATTTTTGTGCTTTATCAGCTAACATTACAAAGAATTGGTTGTTTCGTTTTAAATATTGTATAGTTTTACAAATTCGTTTAAATTTTTCCGATTTAATGTCTTCTTTTCTTTTAATCTTGATAAGAGTCCATATAAAATATAAGTCCATATATAAGTCCATATACTGTAAACTTTTAAACTAAGTCTCTTGACTTGAATTTTAACGTGTAAAGTGCTGTGTTTTTATGTTTTATTAATATCCTAGATGGTCGTTATGAAAAAGGAGGCTGCGATAATATGGGTATATCTCAATTGACTATCAGCGCTCCTTTTACTCCCTTTCTGCTTTATCCATAAACCATATTTCAACATCTATTAGCTGAAATTGCACTAAACTGTATATGTAAAATCTTTACTGTGAGAAACTACGCTGATTAAATTTTTATGTATTTTAACCTATAGGTTAGAGTTATACAGTACAATATAGTACAATATAAAAAAAAAGTTTTGTGATAGCCCCAACCTATTAATTAAAAACATAGTTATTGATTCAATTATTTCATTGAATGCATATAACTGTGAAAATTTTTCTTCAAATCACATTTCTTTTAATATTTCATACGTGATGAGTTTTTCGTAAGATTCCTCTTAAAAACAGTAGTAATATGATTTTATTATTTCATTAAATTATCTTAAAAGTGTAAGAGGCTTATTTGGAAATATTTCTGATTGTTATCAATAAAATTATTAATATATTTTATATATATTTTTTTATATTTAATTTATATTTAATTGCTTAAAAAAAAAGTACATTATTAGCTTCAGCATTGAAAATTTAGTTTTTACGTACATTATAGCCATATTATTATTACTATTTGCAAGCTTTTGAATAGAAAAGAACTGTCACTAACAATATTTTATGGCTTTATGGAAAAATAAATAAATAAATGAAGGTTTTCTGAAAACAAATATATAAAAAAAATATTAACTTGCGGTGAAAGAACATTTAAACAAAAAATATTAATATTCTAATGTTATTTAAAAAACAAACCAATATAATATTTTCAATGGTATTATAACAAACATTTTTTGAAAGATATATTGAAATAAATTTCAATATAAAATATTTTTTATATGTTTTATATATTTATTTCAAATTTGTTTTGCGACATTTTATTAAATTATTAAAATATTTTGAATAAGAATATTTCCTTCCTTTGCTCAATTAAACACGAACAAAAATGATTTTTTGAATCACAGAAAAAGTAATTCAATTTAAACGCATGAAAAAGAGATAAATTACGCGAATGATTAATGAATAAAATTAAAATGATTAAATATTGAATAATTATATTTAGTCTTTTGATTAAAATACTTTTCTTCCTTAATTTATTTCATTAATTCATTAGTTCATGCTTAAGCTATTACCTTGAAAAGAAGAAATGTGAGCGTTTTCATAAAAATGTCGTGATAATTTTAAAATAATTCTTTGTATCAAAATAAAATTTATTTAAGGTTTATCAAGAAAAAAAAATTGCCGGGGAAAAATAAAGTATTTTTTTTATTTGTCCAATTACTTTTTACTTTATTGTTTTTGAAAGAGAAATTCGTCATTTTTCCGATAAATTTACTCAAAAGTTTCTAAAAAATATATCTTTAAATGTCTAGAACAAGACTAATAGCTTTAAAAACACTTCCTGTTCTTACTGGGTTTTATTTTCATTTTTATTCGATATCATTCAACTTTTGTTTAGAAACCAATTTTACATAAGAAATATTTTATGAAAAACTTTAGTTTGAATCAGCTTTGTATGTCTAAAAAAATGTTAAATAAATCAAATATGATATTCTTTTGAAAAAGCTTTAAATTTGATCTTTGTAGTACAAAATAAGATATCAATTATACTAGTTAATACAGATTTTGCTGTAGTTTATGTAATATTTTTTCTCAAAGGTATTAATCTGGCGAATAAGATCATTGTTTAACTTTGTTTTATGAAGCGATCACTTTTAGAATTTTATTATTTAAAACACTTTTAAGCAATTATGTACAATCGAGATACACAGAGAAATCAACATTTAAGTATTAAATAATTGAACGATGTTTAAATAACTATTGATAAGAGTGGTAGTTAAATGTATATAAATGTTTACGGAATATAACATTCCTTATTAAAGGCAGCCTTTTCGTTTTATTTATTTATTTATTTATTTTAAGTAAATTAATTCACATGTTCGATTACTAACTGTCAAAACATGAAATTGCAAAAACTACTTCCGTTTTGTACTTATTTAAACAGCACGAAAACCAAAAATGGGAATTATGTTGTTATTTTATAATTAGAATTTTTTTCTGTGAAAGTCTACTGAGTCTTTTATGAGTTGAATAAATATGGAATAATTATATACATAGAACATGTTCTGTAAATTGTAAAAATAACTGTGATGTCACCAGAATAAAATAATATACTAGCATATTTCTGATCAAAAAACTATTATTATGAGAAAAATCATTCATAATTTTCGATATATATAATTATTAATAATTTTAGAAACTTTTTTTCTGTTTATCAATGTTATCAACAGGGTTCGTTTAATACTCTTTCATATGATACACTTTACACACCATATCAATAATATTTAGGTACTTCTCACTTTACGGCCACTGAGCTCCAGTTTTTATAACAGGAGAGCTGAGTACCTATTCTCTAACATTATCTGGCGCAGTCAGTGCGTATGAATACACATACGGGGCAAAACAAACAATATTTTGTATTGCCTCCTTTGTTGACTGTGTAATTTTGTCAAATTTCTTTGCAATGAAATAGTTTTATAATTTAATGATTTACATAACGAGAAATAGTACTTTTAAACGCATAGTAAAGCGGACTATTTTATTTTTTGCCTCTCATGCATTTATCAAGGTGTAAATCGTCTGACCGCCAACTCAGCTCTCCTGTTTACCACTTAGAGGAAAGTCGGTGAATATGGAATATCATTTCTATTTGAACTTGCCACAACAAACTGAAATATTTTCGGCCATTGTGGATTCAACTATTGCAAACTTTCAAGTATTGTTAATGTGTTTTGGTGGTTTTATGTTACAAAAAAGTAGAGTTTATATGCAATATTTTTAGTTAATAAACAAACAACATTGTTGGCAGCTGTGATAGTTTTAAAAATGTTTTGAGTTGGTTGGTTGGATTTAACGTCGCACTAGTACTGCGCTATGGGTAACTGGCAACGGTCTGGGATGCCTCTATAAGGATGGTCCCGAGACATGCTATCACAATTTTGATTCTCCACGGAGGGGGTGGCTTCCCCTCTTCGGTGACCCCCCAGAGGTATAATTTGGATGGGAACATGGAAGACAATGCGGCCACGACGGATTTTACGTGTACCAGTTACCATTAGTGCAAACGACGGGCTTTGGCTGGCTCGATTATCGAGCCTGCAATCTTTCAATTGCAAGCTCGGTGCTCTACCGACTGGGTTATCGTGTTCCTTAATCGTTTTGGGAGTTTTCAACATTCTTCCTCTCAGCATTTATGTTGTAAATTATACAAAATATATTTTTTTACTTATCCTTCAGATTTTCTTTAAAAAAATGTAATGTGTACAATTTCGGAACTTCCATTAAATGTTCTATAAAGATTCCTTTATAAAAAGAGAAATAAAAAACAATTGAATTAAAAGGGTTTAAGGACTTCTTCTTTTCAAATGTTTGTTGTTTGCTTTTTAATTGTTTGTTATTAATAAAAGTTCTATATTAGATAGATCAATTTTTCTTAACGTGTAATTTTTCCGTCGGAATATTTCTTAGATTTTTCCTTATGTTCATGCAAAATGTTGGCATCACGAAATATACTAATAAAGTCTAAGAAAAAGTATTTTCTGAATGTTTGCAAAGAATATTCGATCTCGACGAATACGAATTTCGTATAGTGAATAGCATTTAAAGAGAACTTTATTTTACTAACATAATTGCGCAAGAAATTTTATCGATTATAGTTGGAAAAATTTAATAATAAAGAATTGAAAACTGAGAAATTCTGGAAGTAAACGCCATATGTACATGTCTGCGAAGTACAATTTTATTATTTTATTTTTTTCGTTGGTAAAATTTCCTTTCTAACTAATAACGAATGTCTGAGATTGAAAATAAATATTAACACAACTGACGGGATTTAAAAACTGAAACTGTGAAACATTAGAATTAAATTCTAGAACATTTAAGAATTTTTATGAAATTGATTATTCTTGTCTATTTCACTAGAAAATAAATATCAAAATACTCCATCTAATATATTATTCTTAAAAATGTAGACAAAAATATTACTCTGACATGCAACCTTTATATCAAAGTGTAAGATAAGCCTGAAGCTTTCCCGTTTAATAAATAGATATTGCGGGTTTGTTTCCGTCTAAATTATATATATTTGCGTATAAATTTGTGGGTGACTTAGATAGAGCCTCGGTCTAAGATTTCATAATTATAAAACTTCACTGAAAAATAATTAATATCGGTGAAAAAATGACGCAGTTCATTTATTTTTCATGAGTATGGTTAGAATTTAGCTCCATTTAGTTTACCTGATAAAATATTATTCATCATATTCAACACAACAATATGTTCGGAGTGATTTGATATATATATATATATATATATATATATAAGGTAAAGCTAGGAGAGTTTGCGCACAATTCAACAAAATGACATAAAAAATCCAAATATTAATTTGTTGCTGAACTATTGGTGCATAAATTTGAATTAATCCTTCTTCTATGCATTTCCATTGCTATTTTGTTGCTCTGTTGTAATTTAAAACAACTGTAATATTAAAACCAAGACAGCTATTTTGCGCAATCTCTCCTTATAGGTTAGGAGTGATTGAGCACATGGGTAGGGCAGATTGCACTTAATTATAACTACAATTATATTATCAATAATAATAATTCACTTAAATGATATTATTGTAAGGTATTTGTAAACAAATATTTTCGCATTAGGAGTGAATATTTCAATTCAATAATTAAAAAAAAATCAGAAAAATAAATGAAATTTAAAAAGAATTACAAAAAATTATTTAAATAAAAAATTATTAATGAATCAGAAAAAAGAACAAAACTAGATAAAGAACAAGACCAGAAAATAATATTAAGTTTAACTTAATACGTTTAGTTTAAAATTAGTACATTACCTTTTGAGCTAGGATGGTTTCTTGTTTGCTGCCGGAATCTCTCGTTGTCCACAATCATTGCACTTATTACTGTGTATGTGAAGTTATTGTGCAACCACCTGCCACAAGTTAACCGGCTTGAAATTTTGGAGCAAAAAAAAAAAAAAAGTTTGCACACCATGCGTGCAATGTATGTGGCTACTCCCGCCTATTTTTAATAGCAGAATCCGCCCACAATTTACTATTTATTAAAGTTTTTTCCCTCAAAATCTTCCGCCAAAAAATCCTTTACGTTTTAAAATCGTTTACGTTTATTTTATTTATTTTATTTTATTGAAATTTAGACGATTACATTCCTTAAAACAAAGGTCGTACTCTACGCCCCTTTTTCAGGACACTCTCACAGATAAGAAATTTTCACCTTCTTAGCCACCACTAATTTCATGTAGAATTATTCTGGATATATTTATAGTAATGTGCCAGGATTATACAGGGTAGAGATTATAGTACAGATACAGTGGTAGCAATATATTTGAAAATTTCTTATTTCTGAGAGTGTCCTGAAAAAAAAAAGGCGGAGAGTACGACCGCTGCCTTAAAAAGAAGATTGAGTAGACTGACATTTTTTGCTTGAATTTAGTTTTATCTCTTTTATTTAAGCAACCGACAGCTGCACTGAAAACTGAAAACTTGAGCATCGTACTTGAGAGTATTGAAAACTAAATAGATATACAATAACATTTAAATCCTTTGCGATAAATTTCTCATAGTCTAACAGCATTCTAGAGGTAAATACCATCAGAGGTGTGGCTTTTGTCGATTGTGCCACTCCTGAACAATGTTCAATATCAGATTCTGTGGATAGTCTACATAAAGGTGGTGTGCCGTCTCGAATGGTTTGAATTAGTCCAATCACTTGTCGAAGTTAGGTTTTGGCACAGTCCCAGGCATTGAACAAACTCATCATCATTGTCTTGTTATCAACAATGAGCTGCAAAATCCCTGTCAGTAACAATTTGAAATTGTTACTGACATTTCAAATTGTCAGTGAATGATAGATCAACAGCCAACGCAGCTAGTGATCTGTCGAAAATTTTCCTTCACGCCAGCCAAGTTTTTGTAATACATTTCCAACATTCTGTTTTTGGTAAAGTAACAGCCATTGTAGCAGAAAGAATGCTACTCACTCGATCTCTAACTTTTGTACCCAGAACTTACTTCGAATCCTTCTGCTTATGCAGAGCCTGATTAAGGGGGAAGCACACATTATCTCCGCTCTCACCGGAATATTTTTACAATTATTTTTTACTTCATGTCATAGAAATTCCACGCTTTGACGAGGAAATATTTTTTATAAAAAATGAACGGTGTAAAACAATCCAATTTACTCACCGTTATTAGACACCAGAATTCTTTTAAAATAATTTTTAATGAGAATTTTCTGTTTATTATAGGAGGAAAGTATTTGTTAAAAAATAACGGTGTAAGTATAAATAATGTGTGCTTCCCCCTTAATCAGGTTCTGTGTTTATGCAAACCAAATTGTTTACTTCTTCGATTGCAGTGCCACAATTATATTTCTTTCTACTGTCATAATACACTTGAAAATGTGAAAATAACAGTTTTAAATATCGTAATGTTTGAAGATGTTAAAATAGACCACTGTTATTTATTGCATATCATTTTAAGCATTTTGACTGTAATGCACCACCTAGCATTTTTTTTCCTGAATATTTCAGCGCATCCTTTGAAATGTCTACCAACAAAGTTTCGTTTCAATCCGCATTTTAGTTACAGGTACAGAGTACTCCTAATAGCCAAAGTTTAATTACGATCACCCTGTACATACACTTTATGAAAGTTAATTAAAATTCGGAAAGAAGTTGATAGTTAAATTATACGACTAGCTGCTTTCTCCAAGAAAAAATTAACTACCCGTATTTGTAACAACCCTAACAGCACATCACATCCACAAGATATCCTCAGGATATCCTATGGATGAAAGTGCATCCAAGGGACATCCTCAGGATGTACTATGGATAAGTGTGCTGTTAGGGAAATTGCTGTAAAATTCTAAATGTTGACCGCTTTTTAAATGTCACTCCCTTTCTTCGTGAAAAAATCCATGATATGCTTGCGGCCATAATTTAATTTTTACTGTCAGTGACTGGAACACTTTCTTCCGATCATTGACCGTAATCTATTGTACACATTTTTTATAGTGGATGTGTATATATAGTTATTGTGGGACAATGATAATTATTACTCTTTCACAAAATAAGATTTTTATAAGAAGAAGAAGAATTGAAAGAAAAAAAATATGTTTTAGCATAGCCTCCTAAACTAGAAGCCTTCCGCGTGGCTCGGAAACTTGATAACAGTTCAAGCGGTAGACAGCGCCAGCTGGTACAGATTGCACGACTCTCTTATTCAACAGCCACCAAAAATTTTTAAAAGTGCGATTTGATACACATAAAAGGCGAATAAAATCGAAGAAGCGTCAATTATATATATCATGTATCACTTCTTAAAATTATTGGTGACAGTTGAATAAAAAAGTCGCGTAATCTGTACCAGGTGGCGCTGTCTATTGCTTGAACTATTGCCAAGTTTCCGAGCCACGCGGAAGGCATCTTGTTTAGGAGGCTATGGTTTTAGAGTCCAATATCATCTGTGGCGAAAAATAAAGTGCTTGGGGAGGGGCATATTGGAACTGGAAATCATTATTTTTTACGTTATTTATACAATTTAAAATTTTATAACATAAACTTTTGTGTTGCATAATTCAGTAAATCTAGGAACTTACATTTTTAGAAGAATTTTTCTGTAGATGATAACATCATGAGAGCCGGTAGTCCAACACGTAATGGAGGGACGTTGATAGTTCCCCACACATGCACAACAGTATAGTTTACATGTGTCCCATTTTCCCAGGGATATATTTAACCAGACATTTTCTGTGATATTTTACAATTTATTTAGTCGTAGAAAGTAATTGAGATAGATTTCTTTTTTAAAATATAGGTAATCATTTTGATTTTAAAATTTCCAAATGTTGCCAACTATGAATGCGTTTGGCAGTTGTAAAAAGTACACTCAGAAACAAAAAAAAAAAAAAAAAAGAAAAAAAAAAAAAAAAAAAGAAAGAAAGAAAGAAAAAGAAAGAAAAAGAAAGAAAAAAAATCGCGCTTGGATAATTTTATTTTTTTCTGAAAAACAGCCAATTTTATCATTTTAAAAGAGGGATGAAACAGACAGTTATTTCGCCGGATATCGCATATCCGTATTTAGCAGGCAATATAATTCCGGATATTTGATATCCGCCAAAATCACTATTTTTTACCGTCCCTGCAGTAAAAAGTTAAAACCAGTGGTTTTTGAAAGAAAAAATAAAAGTATCCGAGTACGTTTTTTTTTTTTTTTTTTTTTTTTTTGTCTCTTAGTGTGTATATATGGAAGGCGCTGTGGTTTGTAAAAAATAGGTGTAGAAATCTATTATTAACGTTATATGTATGACTTTCCTAATTAATTTATACATATAATGTCCCATAAGTTTTGAAATTGGTTTAATTCCATTTTTAATTCTTGTTTTGACTGTGATATGTGATGGAAACAAAGTACAGTGGCTGCAGCCATAAGACAGTGAAATCTTTTTTTGTGATTTAGTGCATTTTTCAACAAGAAGTAGAAAATCATAATAGAAGATTACGTCATATTATAGCTGCAGCTGATATTGTACTATATTCTTGTTCATCTTAGCGCATTTCAGCTATTGTATTACCAAGTTTCAGTACAAAGCACGACAAAAAATTTTAGCAGTATATATCTAATTATAATAGTTGCATGAATCCAAACATAATGAAGGCTATTACAATATATTGAATTTATTTAACATTTTTTCATCTTACATATTTATTTTAAAATGCTTTTCTTATGTGTTTCGGTAATTCTAAACTTAATAATTTATTTATATTCTCTAAAATGTATATTATAAGGTGAATTTCAATATAATCCGAAACCTTTGCCACATTTTTTCTGTGAATGACATTGGAATATAATAAATCTCTTTTACAAACATTCTCTTTATTCTATCATATTTGAATTTTTATAATGACAAAGAATAGTTTGGAATACAAACAAAAAAGTGTAAAAGTTGTCTCCTCGATATAGCTGCGCAGTGGAGACACCAGAAAGGAAAAAATCATTTTCTTCCTCCCAGTCATCCGTCATTTTTGGAGGCGCATTCCCACAAAAAAAGGACCCCGAAGAAAAAAGAACCTAGAATAAATATATATGGATAGACTACTATTGCATGCGCTTGTGTCGTTGTTTATCTATCAATCAGCGAGGTCAAAGTTGTGAAGTTCGTTCACTTAAGTTTCGAAATTTCGTGTTGAGTCTACATCTGTCCATATTCCCATGGCGAACCTTTTTCCAATAGAAGATGTACTTTTTTTTTTTTATCCTTCCGGATTTTTCTTCCTTATTCCCTTTTTAACGTGGGTGGGAATATTTACGACAGTTAAAAAAAAAGGCAGTTGATATATTGTTAAATTCATACTTTGAGTCATAGACCACCCAGAAACTTTTAAAAGTTCTTTTTACTTAAAAAAAGAAACAAATGTCATATATGAAGTCATGAAGTACAAAATGGTGATAAAAAAGGTAGAAAGTATTGATAAGGTATTTTTATTGTTGTTTACAATATGCGAACAATATTTTATTAAATTATTACTATTATCAATTTTTCAATTTTTCAATTTTTCTTAAAAGTAATTCCTTGAGGTTTGTGTATTTTCTAAAAAAATTAAATTTGCATTTATCCTTAAAACATTTATTATTTATTTTTATTGTTGTTTACAATATGCGAGCAATATTTTATTAAATTATTATTATTATCAATTTTTCAATTTTTCAATTTTTCTTAAAAGTAATTCCTTGAGGTTTGTGTATTTTCTAAAAAAAACTTAAATTTGCATTTATCTTTAAAACACACGTTTTCATTTATTATAATATATAAATTTTATGCATTAGCGAGTAACATTTTATAAATGAAAAAAATTTCAATGCCCAAATTAATTTAATGCACATATTTTTTATTTAAAAAATTTAATGTGTCATGTGACATTAATTTTAGATTAAGTTAAGCAAGTGTAGGAAATATAAAGAAAAGGTTTAAAATATTATACACTAAATGTTTAAAATAAACAAGCTCAGACGAGAAACTTTTTTTTTTTTTTTTTTCTAAAATGAGTGTCTGCGTTTCTCTTTTCTATAAATAGAGAAGTTTGTTTATTCTAACAAACTTTCAACTTCTTATGAATTGTTAATTGCTGTCTCTATCTTTCAAGAAGATAAAACCATAGTTTTTAACTTTTAAAGTATTTTTAAAGAATACCTAGTACTTTTGTCTGATGGTATATTCCAAAACAATTAACCGTAGAGAATTACTAGAAAATCGATTTTGAAAATTTCGATAAAGTTATTAGTAATGCATGTCTTTTGAAAAACCTGAAAGTTTGACAACTGTGTAAAATTTAAAAAAAAAAAAATCTGTAAAATGCTGATGAAAGAGAAAATAATTTTTACGACAGTTACATTTATTTTCCTCTACAATATCAGAAAAGCCAGAGCAATACATATCTTTATATCTTATTTTAGCGTAAGAGTGGTTTTGTAAAGTCAAGACTATTTTCCTTATCATTTGTAAATCAGAATCATCGACAAAACATATTAGAAAAGCTTTATTTATTTATTTATTTATTTTTTGAGTAAATTTACCAATATATGATCACGGTTACTTGCTAATTCATACAGCATGCTCCATACTGAAGAAAAATAAACAACTTAAAATTGTTAGAACATTATAGACTCCGAAATTCATATTTAATATTAACCTAGAAACTTTTTCATTTAAAGAACTCTCATTTTCCGTACGTGATATGTAGATGTATTAAACTCAATTGTTTCCGCGTTCTCGCCACACCCTGCGGGTTAAATGTAGATGTATCTTCTGTATCCTTTTCGCTTCTGTGAAACTTTGTTTAGTTTACGTATGTAAGTGCTTCTCTAAAAGAGCGAGCTTCGAGCTCGCTCCATAAAACGATATATTACAATAAATATTCCAGAAATCACATTAATGATTAATTTCACATGATTAATTTATATACACATCACCAGAGAATAATATGAAAATGTTACAGATTTCTTTACAGAATGAAATGTGCTGAATTCCAGAATAAAAAAATTGGAGAATGCTGAAAATCACAAACCAAGTAAGATAACAAAAAAAATTTTCCAGTAAGAAGATTTACAGGTAAGCGAAATTTTACTTACCTATTATCTATTTGGAAAGTGATATATTATTGAAATAAATATCTCAAAGTAAAGTTGAATAAGAGGTAAAATCTTACTCACGCACATATATAAGTGAATATTTTATTTAAAAAAATCGAACAGATTATGAGCTTGATTTCAAAATAGAATTATAAAAAAGAAATAGTTGATAAACTGTTTTTCTAATAAACTATTCTTGGTGAAACAAAAAAAAAAAAAAAAAAAAAAAAAAAAAAAAAAAACAGTTGACATTTATATACTAAATGAACCTGTTTAAAGATAGTAATATTGAAGCACTAAATGCAAATAATTACGACATTTGGAAATTTAGAATCGAAAATTTGTTACAAAAAGATGATTTATTCATAGTTATAAGTGATGAGCCTCCAACGCCAATAACCGATACATGGAGGTCTAAGGATCGTAGAGCGCGTGCAATTATAAATTTATTAGTTGACGACTCTCAAATAGTAAACGTTAAGAACCTCTCCACAGCTCGTGAATGCTGGGAAGCTCTTAAAAAAATACATGAAAGGTCATCACTCTCAAGTAAACTATTTCTCCTTCGGAAACTATATTCCATTAAATTAAGTGAAGGAGGTAATATGACAGAGCATATCACTAAAATATACCAAACGCGCGACAAGCTGATAGCCATTGGTGAACAAATAAACGATCAGCATCTCTCAGCATTAATGCTTTGTTCTCTGCCGCAATCTTATGATGTATTAATCACTTCTTTGGAAAGAAGAGATGAAGCAGACCTTTCCCCCGAGTTTATCCGATCCAAACTAATAGACGAATATTTAAAGAGAGAAGAAAATAAACACGAAAACAATATTTCAGCTTTGAAAATAACTAAAACAAAAAATGAAAACATGAAATTCTGTAAGTTTTGTAAAAGAAACAACCATAATATAGATGAATGTTGGATTCTTAAAAAGAAAAATAATGCCAGGTCTAGACAGAACACTAGATATAATAACAACCGACAGCCCTTTAGATCTGCAATGTGCTCTCATGATAGAGATAACGCAGACAAAACACAGACTTCGGCAACTGATAAAAATAAATCAAATAAGGTATTTACATTATATATGGGTATGAAATCAGATAATTGGTATATTGATTCAGGCTGTTCGACACACGTCTGCAACGATAAAAGTAAATTTTATGAATTCTATCCTAGCTCCTCCTGCGTAACAATCGCGAATGGGCAGGAAATAAAATCGTTTGGACATGGATCTGTAAAATTACATACCATAAATTCAAATAATACACAAAACACCATACTGTTAAAAAATGTCTTGTATGTACCGGATATTGAGAAAAATCTCATATCTGTGAAAGGGGCAACAGAAAATGGGTGTATAGCAGTATTTAAAGATAGATCATGCAAAATAATGCATGAAAGCGAAACATGCATTGAAGGGTATATCAATAATAATTTATATGAATGTAAAATAAATTCAGATACAACACACACCATAAACATTGTGAAAACGTGCGAAAATAAAAACTGCATAGACAAATGGCATGTTAAATTGGGTCATAGAAATGTTAATCATATAAAACAGTTAGTAAACAAAAACATGGCAACAGGGATTAAACTAGATGATTGCAAACATGATAGTGTATGCGAAACTTGCATATTATCTAAGTTCACTGACAATCCTTATCCCAAAAAGGCTCAATTTAGGGCAACAAAAGTTTTAGAGTTGGTTCACAGCGATTTATGCGGGCCGATGAAAACCCCCACGGTCGGTGGAAAGTATTATTTTTTGACGTTTATAGATGACTTTAGTCGATTTACTGTTATATACTTATTAAGAAGTAAGGACGAAGTTTTATCAAAATTAAAACAATACATAGCAATGACTACAAATAAATTCGGGAGAACTTTGCAGGCAATCCGCTCAGACAATGGAGGGGAATACACCGGAAAAGAATTCGATGAATATTTAGGAAAATTAGGAATAGACCATCAATTCACAGTCCCCTATTCGGCTCCTCAGAATGGCGTTTCTGAGCGTAAAAATCGAACTTTGGTTGAGATGGCACGTTGCTTATTAAAGGATGGAAATTTACCGAATTCTTTCTGGGGTGAGGCAATTAATACCGCCGTTTACTTACAGAATAGACTCCCGACTTCCGCGTGTGAATCAACACCCTATGCATTATGGACGGGTCGAAAACCTGACCTGTCAAAATTAAAACCCTTCGGTTGTCGTGCCTATGTTTATGTACAAAAAGTACACAGGGGAAAATTAGATGATACCGCCCAGCAAGGTATATTTGTAGGGTATGATAATAGGAGTAAAGGGTATAGAATTTGTACGAATGGTAAAAACATAATTATAAGTCGTACTGTAAAATTTATAGAACATGAAAATAAAGAAATAATAAATAATGAAATATTAAAAAACAATGATGAAAGACCTGATAACATAAAGTTATCACCAAAACTGCAGATAATAGACTCGGAAGCAGAAAACACAGATGATAGCAGTTTGTCAGATAATTCACAAGACTTACCGCGAAGATCGCAAAGATCTAATAGGGGGGTACCACCTGATAGATTTACATTCACAGTAAACAATAAAAGAATTGAAGAACCGAAATGTTGGGACGATATAATGAAAATGAAAAATCCCATAGAGAAAGAAAATTGGATTAAAGCCACGTTAGAGGAAATAAACTCACTTAAGGAAAACGAAACATGGGAATTAGTAGAAGCCTCACCAGGAACTAAAGTAATTGGTAGTAAATGGGCATTTAAGGCAAAATTCAATAATCAGGGACTAGTGGAAAAATATAAAGCAAGGTTGGTAGCCAAGGGATTTTCCCAAAAATATGGCATTGATTATGATGAAACCTTTGCACCTGTTGCATCACACACAACCATAAGAAGTTTTCTAGCAATGTCCCTGTACAAAAATTTAAGTTTAAGACATGTTGACATTAAGACGGCTTTCTTACATGGGGAATTACAGGAGGATGTATATATGCAGCAACCAGAGGGTTATGCTGCACCAGGCGAAGAGCATAAGGTTTGTAAGTTGAAAAAGGCCATCTATGGGTTAAAGCAGGCCGCGAGGGCTTGGAATCAGAAATTAAATGATACATTATGCAAATTAGGTTTCAATCAAAGCCAGTACGATAAATGTCTTTATAAAAGAAAACAAAATAATTCAACAACATATGTTCTAGTCTATGTCGACGATTTATTAATTGCGGGTGAAAATAAAAATATAAACATGTTAATAGACAAATTGAAAGAAGAATATCCGTTGACAGACTTAGGCGAAGCTAAGTATTATTTAGGTATAAATTTAGAAAGACCCAGTAAAGGCACGATAACGCTTGACCAAACGAACAAAATAATGGAACTAATAACCAAATTTGGGCTCGAAAATGCGAAACCGACAGATACTCCCATGGAACCAGGCTACATAAAGTTAGTCGATAACGAAAACCTTCTACCGCACAACACCCAATACCGACAAGCTATCGGAGCGCTACTCTACATAGCCACGGTATCGCGACCGGACATTAGCGCTGCAGTGGGGATTCTAAGCAGAAGGAATGAGTGTCCCAGATCAAAGGATTGGGAGGCGGTTAAGAGAGTCATACGCTATCTAAAAACAACAATTAACTTAAAATTAACATTTAGCAATAAAGAAGAACCTATCCTGAGGGCATATACAGATTCAGATTGGGCAAATGATGCATCCGATAGAAGATCATTCGCAGGAAACCTGTTCATGGTCGGAAGAAATCCCATTCAATGGAGCTCAAAGAAACAAAATTGCATTGCTATGTCCTCCGCTGAAGCTGAATATGTGTCCGCAGCGAACGCTGCACAAGAAATAATATACATTAAGAATTTATTGCACGAACTAGATTTAAATCAAGAGGAACCAATAACTTTGTATGAGGATAATATGTCCTGCATCAAATTAGCAGAAAGTGACAAGTACCATCATAAAACGAAGCATATTGATATACGATACCATTTGCTTCGTGAAAACATTAAAGAGAAAAAAATCCAAATGGTTTATAAATCTACAGAAACTATGGTTGCAGACATCCTCACTAAGGCTCTACCCAGAACTCTTTTTGTTAAACATAGAAACGAACTACTAAACTAGTAAAGGACTTTCAGAGTCTAAGTGGGGGTGTTAGAATATTATAGACTCCGAAATTCATATTTAATATTAACCTAGAAACTTTTTCATTTAAAGAACTCTCATTTTCCGTACGTGATATGTAGATGTATTAAACTCAATTGTTTCCGCGTTCTCGCCACACCCTGCGGGTTAAATGTAGATGTATCTTCTGTATCCTTTTCGCTTCTGTGAAACTTTGTTTAGTTTACGTATGTAAGTGCTTCTCTAAAAGAGCGAGCTTCGAGCTCGCTCCATAAAACGATATATTACAATAAATATTCCAGAAATCACATTAATGATTAATTTCACATGATTAATTTATATACACATCACCAGAGAATAATATGAAAATGTTACAGATTTCTTTACAGAATGAAATGTGCTGAATTCCAGAATAAAAAAATTGGAGAATGCTGAAAATCACAAACCAAGTAAGATAACAAAAAAAATTTTCCAGTAAGAAGATTTACAGGTAAGCGAAATTTTACTTACCTATTATCTATTTGGAAAGTGATATATTATTGAAATAAATATCTCAAAGTAAAGTTGAATAAGAGGTAAAATCTTACTCACGCACATATATAAGTGAATATTTTATTTTAAAAAATCGAACAAAAATTGTATTAATAATAAAATTTTGGGGTTTTGAAAATTTAATTTAAAAACATTTTATCTCGCTTTTTATGAACTTTGATATGGTATGAAAATTTAAAATATGTTAGTTAGAATTTTGTGGTTGAGATTGAGGTTTTGTGGGTTTAACGTATCGCAAGCGTACACTCTAAGAAATTTCCGTAAAATTCAGAAAGTTGGCCGTTAAATTGCTAGCTCTCTTTTTCGAAAAAAAGTTCCGTACTCGTATTTGTAACTACATTGAGAAAAAAAAAATGTACTGTCTTCATCTAGAACAAATAAGTAGTCATTTTCTCAATCCCTAAGCTATTGATTGTTTTCGTTAGCTGTGACCCTGCTCACCTATGCGCATGCGTGAGGTCTGCATTGATTTTGTTAAAATAGGGTAGAAGCGTAGAAGATGAGAGAATGTTTACATTTTACGAGTGAGAGATAAGTTGCGGTTTCTTTTTTCTTTTTTTTTCTTTTCAGGACATTATTGAATTTCTTCGTTATATTCGTATAAAGGCAAAATGCTGATTTTTCCCCCTTGTAATTTTTAAATAAGTGTAGAAGATCAGTTTTATTCTTCGATGCAAAATAAAATCCGTAAACTTAAAAGTAAATGCCTGTTTTCTTTCTTCTTCTTCTTTTTTTTTTTTTTTTCAGTTAAAATTATTTTTATTTGCTTACTTGATCTCTAAATTCGTACTATATCTGTCATACCTGAACACTTGTTTCATGCACTGATTATAGTAGTAAATTAATTAAAAATGACTTAAATTAGGTAAAATTTACATAATTCATTAATAAAAGAAGAGAAAAAGAACAACGTTTACAGTAGACTTTACCTGTAGTAAAAGTAATATATTTTTTTCTTTTAAATTATACTGCTAAAATAAAAATACCATATTTTTGGATCTCTATTTTACAGAAATTTACAGAAAATCGTATTTAAATCAAATCATTAGATTTTTTTATCATGATTATTTTACACCTTTTATTTTTCGCGCATATTGTCATATAAATTACATTAAATAAAATATTGTTAATTAAAATTAAAAATTAAACTTTAAATTCGCGTAAAAAGGTAAAATAAATATTGAAGACTCATAAAAAGAAAACGAACACGTGTAGAACGAAAAGCGCATTTGGCTAAGTGCCCATCTCATTCAACGCATCACCCCTTTTCCGAGTAGGATCGTTCCGCGAGAGGTAGACATGGTTTACGAAAACGGACAGTAGAAATATAGATTTCCGAGTTATGCGTATAAGGTAAACAAATAAACTGAATAGAAGAAATGATCGAGAATTTCATTGTATGCTTTTCTAGACGGTTCAACAATATTATGATTATTATGAGTATTACGAATCTTTTGTATTGCGAGAAATTTTTGCTTGATTTCTTTTGATTGAGTCACAAACCAAAATGATAGTTACTAAAATTCGCCTCTTGTGATCACATGTTTTTGCAAAGATTTTTAAATAAGTTTGAGTACAATAATAGGGATTTCTAGAACTCGCTAGCAAAAGAAGCTAGAATTTCTAAATATCATGTAAAAACATTTTCTCTAGAGTTACAGTTTACTTTCTAGATGACCGTCACATAATTTTTTTTCAGTGTAATTTATATAAAATTCCGAGTATTAACCGTTTACTAAAAGCCATTTCTTTTCTTTGAAGGGGGAATAATAGCACATTCATGGTCTTTAGTTTTACGGTCAGTATCTGTAACACATTTTGCCAGTTACTATACGTAATCCAGTGTAAAAAAATTTTTATAGTGTGAGCTAACACTGCTCTGAAAAAAAAGAAGAAAAATCGAGTTCTGATACTATTCTTGCTGATTCTTATGTAAAATGACTCCCATTTTGCCCAGTCACCGACAGTTTTCTAGAAACACTACCCCTCCCTCATTTTTTTTTCCCCCTGTTCGATAATTTTATGACCATGGATTTGATTTGAAGAATAAAAAAAGAATTAATTTAACACCTAAAAACAAAACATAAAGTTTAATAAAAAACATTAATAATAGATTAAAAAAAAAATATAAGAAATGTAATGCATAATTTCAGTGGCAAATCCCCCCCCCCCCCTCCAAAAAAAAAAAAAAAAAAGAAAAAAAAAAAAAAAAAAAACAATCCTTTGTCGCAAATGTTCATGTTTTACAAATTTTCCAACTCCCCCACTCCTAAAAATCAAATTTATAGCCATAAAATCCCCGAAAAATGTAAAAAAATAGGGGGACGTTCCTAAAAAACAGTGGTTGATAGGGCGAAATGGACTTCATAATCGGATTCAGGAGGTCATTTTACATAAGAATATGCTGAAATGGTGTCAGAAGTAATTTTCATGCAGAGCAGCATAATTTTTAACGCTACAATTTTATAATAAAGGTACACTAATCTGGTCACTATACTCCGGAGCTACGCAGTGGACAATTGATGATGGTCTGGGAATGCGTCCTAGGAGTGATTAGTCGAAATTTTCAGAAAATATTTTATAGTTTAAAAAATGTTAAAACTTTACATTTTTATTAACATTTGAAAATAGTTAACACTTTTAGGAATATTTCTTTGCGTTCTCGTGTTATGAATAAAATCTGGTTTGTATATTATGATAAGTTCAAAGATTATTAATTAATAATAAATATTAAAAATATTATTTCTTTTTTGGCAAAAATGATAAAGTATGTCATGAAATTTAAAAAGTAAAAATGAAACGATAAAAATTTTAAATGAATTTTTGGCAGTGTGTGTCCTTTTGTAATTAAGAATTGTATTCATATATTTGAAAAGAGCGTTCTACGGGATGGTCCTAAACTATGTGTCAAAAATGTAAAGGCAGGTAGAGGGGTACCAGTGATCGATGCAGACAGTCTCTGCCTTTTTTTTTTTTTTTTTTTTTTTTTTTTTTTTAAGTAATATTTAGTGATCGTTTGCAGTATTTTTCTTCAATTGAATATTATGAAGATTCCTTTATATAAATAGTGGTATTAAAAATAGAGACTGCTTCGATTATTGATATACTAAATATCCGATAAAAACTGCTACTAATATTAAATCTTTGACAGAACATTATTTTATAATAAATTAATTTTTAAAAGTTCTACAAGAAAACCTTTTTATAGCGCTGTTATTTATTCTTTTTTTCTTCTCATAAACAAATATCCCACATGTCAAAATAAATATGAAATTTCGCTTGTTGCTTTGAAGCTGAAGGCAGTAGGGCGTGGTTGATAATGTTGACAAAGAATTCGAACGGCGGGAGGCATGACGATTGTTATAGACGGCGGCAAAAAAGTGAAAAAAAAAGAAAAAGACAAAAACAGGATGCAGACGTCTTTTTTTAAGTTATGTATTTTACCTGTGTAATTTAAAACTTCCCACTTCAAACTGATTTTTTTTATGAGGTTACTATAGAAATATTTTTACCATTATTATTTTTTTATTTTTTAAGATTCTTCTTAATTTTAGACGTCTGCGAAGAATATGTATGTCTGCGGCATAAATTACGGTCACTATAAGGTAGAAATTTAAATGTACATAGCAAACCACAGCCAAAGATAATTAAAAGCCGACTATAATTAGTATTACATTATAAGGCGGACTTTTTCGATGCAATCTTATGCTGCGGTATTTTAATTTATTGTGTTTACAGAAAAAAATAAAGAGAAATAACTTTGGAAAATAGGATGATTAAAAAAAAAAAATAATAAATAAATAAATTCCACATTTTCTAGTTTCTTTTCAGATTTTCAGATGAAAAAAGATGAAGAAGGTCGTTCGTTTTCAGTGGCCATGGTCTGTTGATTTTCATTACAAAATGTAATAGGAACTTTAATTTAGAAATTTATTTTTCAACCTTGAAAGTTCATTCAGAAAATTTTGGACATTTTGGAAATTTTAAAAATTTTGGATTTTATCAGCCTTCCACTCCAAAATTTTCTGAATGTAATAGGAACTTGTTAAAGAAAATATTCTTAGAAAATATAATTCTAAGTTGTTTCAGTTTTTCATTATCTTTGATGTTTCTTTGTGAACCACCCGTATTATCAGCAACTGTTGTTACATGTATTAGCAGCATACTTCAAGCGGAATATTCTGTAATATTAAAAATAAATAAATAATATGAAATGATGGCTAAACGTACATGATTCATACACCGGAGTTATTTCCTTTATGAATAACAAATAATACAATTCTAATATATAAAGATTTATGCACAGTATATTTTAAGAAAAAAATTTGAAATAACTACACAATAATAAAACATAATGAGCCCGAAATATATTATTAAGATTCTTTAAAGTGCTTAGTTTAAAAAAGTACTCACGCAGAGTTAACCCTTTCATTGCAGCAAAAATTAGATACGTTGAATCACACACCTGGGAACGATTTATCAATTGTAGAACATTCTTAGTAAAATTGTATGCTATTTTCATTTTTTTTTAAATCATTAAACGTCAAACGCTCCATGAATTTACCTATGATGGAGTAATAAATGTTTAGTGTTTTATAATTTTCTTTTAATTTGTTAATTAATTGATAATTTTAAGTTCAACGTAGGATGTTGAATTACGTTTTAAGTGATGTGCATAGTTGCCAAATTTTACATATTTTGAATACCTCTATTTTTGTAGAAAAAGTTTTGGTTTATTTAAATACTGAAATTCTACAATTAAATAAGACAAACAAGACTTTTTTAAAATAGTGGTCATCGAAATGGCATAAAAGTTGGCAACTATCGATGTGAAATTAATGGACGCTTTCCATACTCATAGTGTAAGGAATGTCTAAGGTCTTCACAATCCCAGACATGTGTGTTATGTTTAGCAATTCTATTTAGATACCAAGTTGCCGTGTCCAGATAAAAAAATAGCAGATTATTGTGCTCTCTGTGTCTAAGATTTCTAGAATCTTTATTTGTGAAGTTATATGCGTATCTCCCTGTCACAGTCCTTTTATTATTCCAGGAAAGTTGCCAGTCATTAATATTTCTTGTTTCATTCAAGTGCTTTAGTAAAGAACAAGGAAATTTTAGAGCTGTTTCTATATTGAATGTTTGAGAAACGAGTAAAGTGTAGAGTGAATATTTTTTTTCATTGAATTTGGGGACAAAGATGGCGGTGTCCTCGAATTTCGAGGACAAAAAATAAATAACTAAATCACCTTAAATTGTAAAATGTTAGTAATTTTTATGTAGAAAGCACCTAAAAGAACTTATTTCAGCTTATTTATTATACATGTAATAAATTATAATAATAAAACATTAATAACTTTAAAACCGGCGTCCCCAAATGTGTTATAATTTTTTTGGGACGAAGGTAGTTTTCGAGGATTGTCCTCGAGATTCGAGGACATGTGGTCAGCCTAGTAAAGTGTTTTTTGACAGGATATCTTCTCTTTTATGTCTCTTTATCCAGTAAAAATTAAATTGTGTGTATTCATTGATTCAATATTAGTGATAGTGTTTGCAACGTAATAAATATAGATTTTACAGGGTTTGTACGATCCTGGTCTTTTTGAAAGACTCTTTTACGAGTGTTTTTGAACAAAAAATTATTTTTTTAATTTATAGTTTTTTTTTTTTTTTTTTTAGTAATAAAAAATTTTATACAAAATTAGTGGTAGAGAAAATCAAAGGAATTGTAGAGTCGTACGCCCTCTGTTTTAGTTTTTTTAAATTTAATAAAGCTAATAGTGAAGAATTTTTAGATATATTGTTAGCATTTGTTAGTTTGTTTTTTCCCTGCTTATTCTACAGCGAGTTGTAGCGCGTAACGGTAACACTGCTCGGCATGAAAATTGCTCTCAATACCATTCTGGAAAATTCTTATGTAAAATGACCTCGTGAATCCGAATATGACGTCCATTTTGCCCTATCATCCCCCGTTTTTTAGGGACGGCTCCTATTTTTATCACTTTTCGGTAATTTTATGGCTATAAATTTGAATTTTAGGGGCAGGGGGATTATTTTAACTGTTAAATATCTTCTGAGGGGCTCCAGAGTAGGAAATCTAAAACATGAACATTTGCGGCAAGGAGGAAATTAAGGGGGGATTTGCCACTGAAATTATATATATTCTTATATTTCTTTTTAATCTATTATTAATGTTATTTATTAAACATTTTATTGTTTTGTTTTTAATTGTTAAATTAATTCTTTTTTGTTCTTCAAATCAAATTCATGGCCATAACATTACCGAACAGTGATGAAAATTTGGGGAGGGGTTGGTGTCCCGAGAAAACGGTGGGTGACTGGGCATCAACATAAATGGTATCAGAAGTCGATTTTTTTTTCAACGCAGTGTAACTAAGTGGCAATGGCTAGAGTAGTATTTTATACTTTAACCTTTTTACCCAAACTAAAGTTTAGTATATGCTAAACGCATGCAACTTTCTTTTATCATATTATAGCAGGTAATTACATTATATTCCCACGCTTTATTTCTACCATTATTTCCGGGCACAAATCTTTATCGTATTTTTACTGTATTATTTTTTCTTTATAATTAAATAGGGTACTACAACTATTAATGTTCAATAATAATGGTAGCAAAAATAAGCGAAAATCCCGTCCTTGTTTTAAGGATTTGAGAAGATTTCCAAAATATTAAATGTTGCTGATTAAAATTCATAGTTTGAAGCAAATTATTTTATGTAATTTACGCTTAAAGTATATTTTATTGTATTATTTTCTGCAACTAAAATTGCATAAAGTACTACTAAGTGACGTACATTTGAGTGATGATTTTCCGGATGAAAAATTAGTTGAAAGAAGTTAGAGGAAAAAAAAGTTGATCCTTTTCTACACCATGCGTATAAAGTTGCAAACAACTGCATCATATATTACAGAAATATCAACAAGCACTGCTTGCAGCACTTAGGGCATCGCTAAAAACTTAAAAAAAAAAGACAAATGGGGGTAAAATTTTGAATTTCTACTCCTGCTTTTTCCCCTTTCCTAAATTAATCCTAATTTAATGAAATAAATTGCAATCACTGTATACAACCTATGACATAATTGTTTAAGCCTTACCTTTTTAAATATTCTTATTTTATGGAAATTGCATTTTGTAATTTTGAAATATATATATATATTTCACAATTATGCATAATGCATTAAAATAATAATAATAATAATAATATCGAGTTAGGATGGATGCAAGTCTTAAATTTAAGTCTAATTAATATTATATATAATTATTTTTATACTATGCAATTTTTAACGCTCAATTAAAATTTAATACTGCTAGAGAAATTTTAAAAATATGATGCAAAAAATATATGAGTATATTACGAAAATAGCAAACATATTTATAATTAAACGTCGCGTTGCGCCGCCGCATCAGGTACCAATTGTTTTACACCACAGATTGGTGTAAAACAATTGGTACTATACTATTGGTACTATACTATATAACAATTGGTACTATACTATCGTCACAGATTCAAACAAATATTTTTATATGAGAATTTATGAAATTTTCAACAAATGAAATTATTTTGCTAATTTACTTTTTAGATTCCGTTAGGTGTGTTTTTATGTAAATTTTGAGAAGATACAACCGAAGACAAGGAAATTTCTACCCACATTTGCATCATGCAAAAGAAATATTTATTTCTTTATCCTTGGATTATAATCGAGGAAAAGTTATAACCAAAAATTAGCAAAAATTATGTTCTTTTGACAAAACTATGATGAAAAGATAAGTATATATACAGGGTGGCCATAATTAAACTAGGCCTATTCAGCGCTCTCTGTAGCTGTAACTAAAATGTAGATTTAGTCGAAAATTTTTATACAGAAAATTTAAAAAAATGCGCTCAAAGATTTTGCAAATAAATAAATAAATAAACAAAAATTTAAAATAAAATTCACTTGGGGGGGGGGGGGGGCATACATCAAAATACAGGGTGTGCAAAAAGTCCGTAAAGACTTTAAAAATTTATAAAACCCGGAAAAATAACCAAAATAAAAAACGGTTTGCAGATTTAGCATCGATAAGTTACAGGATTTGTTTTAAAGATATTAAAAAAATAATAATTAAAAAACAGCCGATAGGTGGCGTTTCGTACATAAGTGAAAGAAAAGACCCGTAAATAACAAAAATAATGTTATCAAATCATTTATTATAGCAATATGTGTTCCACTTGTCCACTATCACAGGGGGCCGTGGGACGCGCTGCCACTCTGGTAGCGGTCCTACATGCGCCAGCCGCCTCACCTCCCAGTGGTGCCCCTGGATAGCAGCTACGGCGGTTAACTAACGATGTGGCGTGGGCGAGAAGCTTGGCGGGTGGACAGGTAGTCCTCCACGTCGATTGCGCTCTATGCCTCTCTGGCAAGGACGCTATACCCACTCGTCGCTCGAAAAGTAATAGGTGATGTGTTATGTTGCGGGCAGTATCGGCGGCACGAGGTGTTGGTGTTGTCCTACTTGTAATTGTCACCTACTCTTCACCGCTGACCTTGTTCCTCTAATAGGCTCAACTGAGTTCCAGCACCCGGCCTAGCACACCCGCCGGAGAGCAGCTAGTTTGCTTGCGATTTTGTGGGTCTTCCCTTCCCGCGGGCTCCTCTGGGCCCGTGCCCCTGTCCGCGGGGTCTCTGGAGAGTTATAATCTGTGTTTTGCTGGTCGGGTACGCTTTTAGCGTATATCTCTAAACCGGAAGGTGAGGTGCCCGTCTTGGTTGTTCTCTGTTCTCTGTCCACTATCACAGGGGGCCGTGGGACGCGCTGACCACTCAGGCAGCGGTCCTACTTGCGTCAGCCGACCTCACCTCCCCGTGGTGGTCCCTGGGTAGCCGCTTCGACGGTGAGCTAACGAGGCGGCGTGGACGTGGAGCTTGGCGGGTGGACAGGTAGACCTCCACGTCGATTGCGCTTATGACTCTCTGGCAAGGAGGCTACAACCACTCGTCGCTCGAAAAGTAATAGGTTGTGTGTTATGTTGCGGTGAGTATTGGCGGCTCGAGGCGTTGGTGCTGTCCTACTTACAGCTGCAGCTTACTCTTCACCCCTGGCCTTGCTCCTCTAATAGGTTCAAGTGAGCTTCCAGGACCCGGCCTTTCACTACCGCCGGAGAGCAGCTAGTTTGCTTGCGATTTTTGGGTTCTTCCTTCTTGCGGGCTTCTCCGGGTTCGTGCCCCTGCCCGTGGGGTCGCTGGAGAGTTATGATGTCGCCATGTCGCGGGGGTACACGTAAGTGTCCTACTCTAAACCGATAAGGTGAGTTGCCCCCGTCGGCTGTTTTCTGTCCACTATCCCAGGTGATAACACATTGCAGGCCTGTCACAAATCCAGCAAAGGCAGAGTACAGCATGTCCGGCTGTATACATAACAGCTCTTAGCGGATTGCATCTTACAATTCCGACAGATTGGATTGACTGGATCCTTATTCACTTACATGGGATGCAACGGAGAACTGGTTCTGGATTAAGAGCGCAAGTATTTATAATCGCCATTTGCGTATTTCCAACTAAGTCGTTCGTACCAGCGCAATCTGTCGGTTGTTTTTGATTTATTTTCTTATCTTAAAAAAAAAAAAAAAAAAAAAAAAAAAAAAAAAAAAATCCCATGACTTATCAATGCTAAACCTGCAAACCGTTTTTTATTTCGCTTATTTTTTCGAGTTTTATGAATTTTTAAAGTTTTTACGGACTTTTTGCCCACCCTGTACAAACAAGCTACAAATTTCAATACAAACATCTTTATTTATTATTATAGACATTTTTGTTATTTTTTAGAGATCGTTAGCGGTCTAAAGTCTATTGTTGAATGTGGGCCCAATCCGTTGTAAAATCAGCAGCCGATGAACAGTGTGTTCAACAGCTGACTGCAGCTGATCGCAAGTGATTTGTCGCACATGCAACGTTATGCGGTCCTTCAAGTCAGCCAAAGGTGGAACATTTCCATGATAAATCAAACTCTTTAATGGCCTCATAACCAAAAATCACACGGATTAGGATCGGGAGAACGGGCCGGCCAAGGAGTGGATAATGAACGGCTCATCACTCAGTCGTCTATAAAAATTTGCCGGAAAAATCTTCGCAAAATGTAAAGATAACATTTTTAAATGTCGTAAGCTTTAGAAAATGTTAAAATAGACCAGAGTTTTTTAATGAATATCATTTCAAGCATTTTAACTGTAATGCGCCCGCTATCAGAAATTTTTAAACTTAAATTAAATTAAATTAAATTTTTATTATTATTTTAAGAATCTATGAGAGCATCCTTTGAACTTTCTATATACAAATTTTTGACTCAATCTGCATTTTAGTTACAGCCAGAGAGTGATCTGAATAGGCCAAGTTTAATTTATGGCCACCCTGTATATATATATGTATATATAAATGTCCCTTTATATATATATACATATATATGTATATTATACATTACCAGGAATATACGAAACGCTGCTGACAAACGTAAGAAAATTCCGAAACACTATTTACATCCATGTCTTTGACAGGATTCGTATCCGGCGTCTTGCAACTGAAGGCAAGTGCAGACATTTTTAGACACCGCATGAAATATGAAAGTTATTGTGTACATTCCCTAGATAATGCATAAAATATCTAGATGTTCTAGAGAATGACGAATGCTATCCAGGCAAAGAATGAAAATAGGTAATAATAAGACTATTATTTAAAAGATGTGCATACTTTAAAAATACAAATACTGTTTTTAAAAAGAAATATAAAAATGCCATTAAAATTTTTTTATTCAAATTACGTAAAGAGCCAGTATGTTGTGGCCATTACGAAGCTTACACCAATGTCATTTTAGTGTACTAATTGTCAGAAACTACATAAAAACTGAAAAGCTGTGCATAAGAGCATCTCCTATCAATCGATATAATTCTAATTTGAATCAACATAGATTTTCATGATACCCATCTCACATGTCAAGATTGGTGTATTTATACAATATAGAAGCTTACATATAACGTTCTGTAATGTGAGAAATTTGTAATATAGACGCATCCCCTACCAACTGATATGCACAAGAACTGATTTGGCGCAGCTTTTCATAATTGTTTTATTATTATTATTATTTAAGTTAGGTGCGTTTATATTCTAAAGAAGCTGAGGTTTCATTCTCAGAGTACAGAGTTAATTATGAAGCAGTTATTCCAATTTAATATATTTTATTTTATTTTTTTAACTCACAATTCTCCACATGTCAACCAGCAGCCTTTTTTATATGCTCCTCTCTGTGTATCCTGAAAAGAATAAAATAATCAAATACAAATCATTATTTAAGTAAAAAAAAGGAAAAAAAAAGAAAAGAAAAGAAAAGAAAAAGTTTTTTTTTTTTCACTTTTGGTCATAATGTAGCCGTATAATTAAATATGGCTGCCAAGGTAAGAAATTATAAAACGCCAGATTATACTTACCTCAAAGTAAATAAATCATTTTTAGATTTAAAATTATTAACGTATAGTCTCAACAGTTGAGCTGCAATTGCCCTTAATTTACAACAAATAACAGCAAAACATGAAAATAGGAAAAAATGACATCGGAATATTAATTGGTTGTTACAAGATAATTCATGAAAACCTAGTGTCAGTTATATACATGGATATTTCCACCTTCATCGCTATTTTCTAACAATAATCACTATCCTACAGGTAACTATTGTGAAATTACGATAAAGATTTCAAAGTGGCAATAATGGTAGCAAAATAAGAGAAATCTCATCAGTCTGTGTGATTGACACGACTATGTGCCATGCAGTGTTGACAATTTGTAGGAACATTGTAATAAATATTCATCACAAATTTTAATTGTAATGTTTGACCGTATATAACTACCGTATATATGAAATGATATCCTTCAAAATTAATGATCGATTATTACATAAAAAATTCCCTAGGCGTTGGCAACAATGATGATGTGGACTTACCTTACGTTATGTTAAAATCAAACATGTTAATTCGTTAATAATTACATATTTTTTAAAATTCATTGTTTGAGAAATTTAAGTGATGCATTTTGCAAAAGAAACAAATGGCATTAAATAATGGATAAAGTTATCTATAAATGCAATAAAGTTTAAATACTTCAGTTTAAAAATCTATGCTAAATAAATCTTTGTTCTGTAGTGCGTGTGCTAATTTTTAGCGTAACATCAAAATGCGATGAACTAGTGCGAGTTAAATTAGTTACAGAACTTTATTATTAAAAACGTGTAATTCAATTTCAAATTGTGATTTCTGAGAAATAATTTCTCAAAGTAAAATTTCCGCAATAAACTCTTACAATCGCAATAATTCTGCGCTGGTTTGAGAAATAACGTTCTATTCATCCTTATTCAACTGTGTATTTCTGCTTGATGAAACTCACCTAAATGTAGAAATGAAAACGTAGAAATAAGTCACGTACTAACTTTGGATCACCTTGCATATTCATTCCGATTAATATTACAACAGTACACTCATTATAAAAATGTACCCATTAATAAAGATAATAGTTTAGTATGCTTTTAACAGCAGGTTCCTTTTCTCTTCAGTCGTTATTTGAATTATACAGCTTTATAGCATTCCTGCAGAGAAACTCAATGCATCAAATTAATCCGCATGAATCATTACTGGTAATAGCCTGTCAATGGATTTCTTAAGATGAATGTGTGAAAGGAGTAAAAAAATCAAGCAGCGTTCCTTGCAAAACATTCGCGTTAGTTTATCACTGATCTGAACAGAAAGGATATTAGATAATAAAAAATAATTAACTTAAATGCAGCAGTTTTTGTACACTGTAAAAAATAGGTTCTTAAAAATAAGTACATATTGTCACAAAATAGCCCCGAAACAATATATACTTAAATTTGAAAACGCATGTACTCATTTTTGAGTACATTGACCTGTCAAACATGGGGATATTGGGATTTTTATTGGTCAACCCCATGTTTGAGCATGTTAATATACTCAAAAATGAGTGCATGGGTTTTCAAATTTAAGTATATATTGTTTCGGGGCTATTTTGAGACACTATATACTTATTTTTAAGAACCTATTTTTTACAGTGTAGTTAGAAAAATTCAAAAAGAAGTTTATAATACATATATGCTTATTTATTTGTTACATATACAGGGTAATAATAATTAAAGTTACGATTTCAAAACGCTGTAATTTTAAAACTACCCATCAGGGCGATTTGATATTTTACCAGAGCAATCGTGAGGCAATAAAATTTTGTTTAGCAAAAAAAAAAAAAAAAAGGTTCCAAAATCTGCCGTTAATTATCCGTTAAGTATTTGTTTCATTAAGCTCTTCTTTTTCTTTTTTCACTATGACTGTTTCCGCTGTAAACACGTATTCTAGTCTTTTGGCTAAAAAAAATTGTAGTAAACACTTGAAGTCTATTGCTTCCTGCTATTCCATTGTGTTGCTAACAACATTCCTGTGTTTAATGAGTCCATTTAGGCGTTTTCCCTGACATTAACCTGACAGCGCCATCAATAGGAAGATGTTGGAACTACTTTTTTCCTCCCCCAAACAAAATTTCATGGCCTCACGATTGCTCTGGTAAAATATCAAATCTTCCTGATGGGTAGTTTTAAAATTATAGCGTTTTGAAACCGTAACTTTAATTATAATCACCCTGTAAAACAACCAAAGATACTATAAAAATTAGTAAATATATCCTAAATTAACAAAATACCATTGATTTTAAAATACACATATATTTATTTTTTGTTCGGTTTAAAAAAATAACAAATCACAATAGTAACAGAATGATGACTGAAATAAAATAAAATAGACAGAATAAATTCCAAGTCATGAAGAACGGAACATTCAATGGGAAAACAGAAGATCATCATAGTTAGCTGAGTCTCAATCACAAAGTAATAGTGGAAGAAATGTTTGTTACAATTGTAGTCTCATCCGTTTGGTGTTGGCTTTGGTGTTCGGATTCAGGTGAATTGTCTGCACTAGGGAGTTGGGCTTATAGGGGGGGGGGGGAGGGGGAATGCCCTCTATAATTGTCTTTCTAAGGGGCTCTAGCCCGCATTTGCATAAATTTGGAGAAAAACAACGATAATTCTGAACAGTTAAGTCGGCGATTCTTCCGCTTGGAAAAAAAAATGAGTTTAGAATAAATTTATTTAAATCACTGAATTACTATTGAATGCACATTCGGCTATCTCCCCACGAACGGCTGAATGGGTAAAATCGTGAAATAACCCAAGGATTCCGGTTGACCATTCAAATTAAATCATTCCAGTTAGTTAAAAAAATGTCCATTTAAAATCAAAAGCGAGTATAAGATAAGCAGCGCAACGTACTGGTTAGAAAATGTCCTCCTGTAGCATTGCCAACAGCCTGAGGAGTTTGAGTGGCAATATATAGTCATTGCCAGCGGGATAGGTTAATGAAACCTTATGAAGTCCAAAATTATATATAATCGTTCAAAACGAGGTTTTGAGCGATTTCAATGGAACTTTTTTTAGTTTCTTTCATTTTTCCTAATAAACTTATATAAAGAACAGTGCTTCAATTAGTTTGAAATTTCATTTAAATATAGTGAATGAGCAGCGAAACGGGTAACGCCTCCTTGTCTTTATTTAATAAATCAGTATAACTATTAAACATAACAAACATTTTCTTCTCGTTTAACTGTTTTTATTTCTTATTATTGTTATTATTATTTCGTATTTATATCTTTAACTTCAATCTTTTCATCTTTAAATCTCTTTAATCTTTTATTTTCAATTATTAACGCTATAATATTTCATTTTCTTCTGTTTTCACTATTATGTTTGACTTTTCGGTCGTTTTTGCCTTTTCTTTAAAATAAATTTCAAGTCAATTCAGCTTTTAATAGTCATTTTTTTTTTCTTTTTTGTCTTGCTTTAATGGTAACCGTGCTATTTCTACCCAAAAAGACTGGTTGGCACAGGTGGACTCTGCTCAGTTCCCCATCTTATAAATGTTCTCATAAATTTTTAATACAGGACATACTATAGTCATGTTTCTTAAGAGAAATGAATTTGACCGATAACTGACATGGTGACAGACTGAAATGCTCCACCTAATAGGCTACACATCGTTCAGTTCGACACACTTATCTTAATCTTATTTGCTAATTTATTTTATTAGGGTCAGTTTTGTACTTTAATTTTCATACAATTACATACTATTTTCAATGCAACAATCCCCATAAGGGCTTTTTTTTTTTTTTTTCTTAATATCGCTTTATTCTGCTATATTGAGAAAATCGGAAATTCGAATAACTTACGAAATTTTAAGTTAAAATATTCGTAGTCAGTGATGCTCAAACCAGAATCATAAATGATATTTTAAAAGTGGTTTCATCGTTACGATGAAAGTATTCCTTAAAATGGACGTTTACACGAAATTTTGCCCTATTCTTCCATGTTAAGAAATTCGTAAGCGACGTTTTCAAAGTTGAATTTCCATAGTTAATTAAGTTTATGCCATTATTATAACTGCTACTTTAAAGCTGGTATGATATATTTACATTAAAAATATTCCCTTTAATGTTCGGTTAATCGAAAATTTACGCTATTCTACCACGTTAAGAAAATCGGAAATTTCAAATAACTTACAAAATTTTTTAATTACAACGTTGAAAATCAGTACAGTTCTTGCCAGTGTCATAAGTAATATTTTAAAACTAGCTCAACTTCTCCACAATCATTTATTCTTCACACTGAGAAAAATTTCTGTAACTGACATTTATAATCTAAATTGTGACTCTAGAAAAAATAGTTCCATGTTATCCTTATAAATCCTAGTCCGCATGGAAAGAGAGTTTTAGAAGCCCCTATTAGAATTCTAGAGCGTTTGCCTATATTATCGAGGGCAAAGTTATTTAACAATCTCTGCAAATAAATGAGACTACATGAGGAGGGTTTCAGCAACTATAATATTGATTTATTACCCAGTTCTAGAAAATCAAGCGAGAATTTCTCGCAATACAAATGATTCAGAATATTCGGAATATTCAGAATATTGTTTCACCATCTAGAAATGTGTAAACTAGAAATTCTGGATCATTTCGTCTATTCAGTTTATTGGCGTGCCTTATGTGCATAGCTCGAAAATCTATATTTCTAGTTAATGGATTTAGAAAATGGCCACTTATTCATTCTAGAGGAAGGAGGTATATTTTTTTTCTCAGTGGAGATATCGTGTACACAAACACACAAACTGACTCACTAACGCTCTAACAAACAGACACCCTACAGACGGACATCATGCAGAATTTGTGATTTTCGGCCTCCTCACACCTGAAAACGTTTATAAAAGTCAAAAACAGATGTTGAAAATTTTAAAGATTACCCAAGTACTTCATACCTGTAGTATGATGGAGAGCTGAAAACGTCAAGGTTTGCAGAAAAGAATTACGTTTTTACTTCTTTTGTGGGTTAAAAAAATATTTATTTCAATGGTATTGGTAAATTACAACTATATTTAAATCAATTCCACGAAATTTCAAAAGTCTATTGAGAAAAAAATCTAGATTAATATTATTCATCATCATTGTTTTTTTTAAACAATTTTAATAGTTTTTAAAAAAGGATGTTAAAAATTTATTTACTATTAATTTCGTGTTATTTATCACGAAAAAATGTTTTAAGTGTTAGTCACTTTCATATGAGCTTTTTTAAATTTTAATCTTAATATTTTTATTTGCTGTGTACTTAAATGCATTGAAATATTATGCCTTTTAATGAAGTACTTCATATTTTTTATTACCGTATTTTTCGGCACATAACAAATAAATCGGTTTTATACCAGAAATTTTAAATAACACCAAACGCTATATTTGTAACAGTTAATATGCAAATGTTGCTTTGTCTGTAAAGTACAATTTCTGGCGTAAAACTGATGATATACTGATAAAAACTGGCATAAATCTACAGATTATTCGCCAAAAATACGGTAATTTGGTGAATGGAATGCTTTAATCAGATGTTTATTTCTTCATTTTTTGTCCTGGTAATAGCGGTTATCAAACAGTGAATGCGAAAATATTCAGCAAAAGGGATATAATTCATTTCCAATAGTTCGAGAAGTTATTGTATTACAAGGTTAATACGGATCTAACTTTATTTTTCGATTTTTTCCAGCGCTATTCCCAAACAATAAATTTATTTTTAAGCCTATGGGTTTATTTCATGACGACAAGGTTTGGGGGAAAATTATGGATCGTACAAACCCTGTATTACATCATATAATCGAAATGGATGCAAATTATCAAACGATATCTTTTGCATCAATCTTTAAAACTTAACTTTCTTCTCCAAGAAGCTAGGATTAAGAATATTCATAAAAAGAATAAAAAAAGAGAGATTAAAACAATATGTATGTATACATTTAAATTGTATACAAGAGTGAAAAAATACCCATTGCTTTTCAGTGCATGTATCATGCATGTACAGTCGGCAGCAAAAGTATCCGAGCACTAGCCAATAATTCCGATATAAAAAAAGTACACTTAAAACTGTTTTGTTAAATAAATCCTTGTCGAATTATGTTCTTAGACTGACTAAGAACATGACTCGACAAGGATGTATTTAACAAAGCAGTATTAAGTGTACTTTTTTTAGACAGGGGTTATTACCAGTGCTCGGATACTTTTGCTGCCGACTGTATTATTCTCGAAAATACATGATAGAGACATCTATATACATAAATATGCTATTATCCGAGCTGTTAAGCCTCCGGATATTTTAATACCATTATTTCTGAAAGTTTATTTTCGTCCTAACTAATCACAGGATTTTAATAATACATAAACAGAGTATTTCTATTAAAAATCAATTTTATTAAATTATTCGGAAGGTTGGTAACCTTATATCATGTATTCTTCAATTCATATTATCACGGCATTTCCCAGCGTGTAATCTGCAGGTCAAATAAGTTAATTTTGCACAAAAATTTGTCATTAACATACAAAGCTATATTTCTACAAAGTATTGCTGCTTACAAGTTAAGCCTTTGTCTGTTAATTGAATTTTCTATTATAAAACTGGTTTATCTGGTCTGTTGATTATACGCATGAAAATATGGCACTATATCTAGTATAAATTGTAAAACACTAGATATTGATAAATTGGTTATTATAAAAAAAAAATGTAGGTATGATTGAAAAAAAAAATGAACATTCTAAATTAAAAATATGAACTGTAATTTTCTTCGTATAATCCGCAGGTGAGATAAATCCGTTTCACACTAGATTTTTTATTTATCAGGCATATTTGTAAGAGAGGATATTGCTTCGTTGAAATGCAGTTTTTACTGTTGAATAAAATTTCTGATATAAAACCAACTCATGTGATCTCGAACTGCGGTTTATACGCTGGAAATTATGGTAATTAATTTCTGTAAACGAATTAACGAATAATTTTAAAATGTTTGTTTGATAACTTCTTGGACTATAAATACGATATTTATGATTATTTGACAAATGATAAATTATTGGTAAATAAACTAGAGATTTATATGTCGTTTAGATTACATGCAAATATATATATATATGTATAAATGATTTATCATTCTTTAATCCAAAAAATATGGTAGCGTATAACTAATGTACTTTACTTTAAAATATTCTTCTTCGAAAAAAACAATATACTTACCATCGTATTTTTTCAGCATATATTTATTATCTATTTTTTAATGCAAATTATTCTATCTACAAAAAACAATAATAGAGTAAATTTAGATAAAAGAACAAATGCATGTATTTATCTATGCTTGAATGATATGCTTGAATTTTAATCATAAAGTCATATGCCTTTGATTAAATTAACTTCCAGCATAAAAAGAACATCAAATACCTCAAATTATATCTCAAATTAAATACACATTGCTTGATATTCAACAGACGTTTCTCTTTTATAAACTGTTATTACCTTCACATAATTAATATTTCACTTTATCTTTGATAAAACATAATCCTCTAATTGCGCTTATTCTTTTATGCATTTCATGTAGAACTATGATAACAATAATCCACACGCAAATTACTAATTATCTCATCATAATAGATATTTCTTTTTAAATTTGTTTCACTTCTCTTTTCTTATATTGAGAAAGAATTGACTATACGCCAAAATATCCCCTTTTATTTCTAATATTCCAGCCTTTTAATGTAGGCAATCTTATTTCTCCTTATTTCTTGCTTTATTTTATTCGACAACAGATGGCGCTGTTTAATGGGAATTTCTATGAGTCGATTCATTTCTCCCATCTCGCAGCGGGATACCATTAGATTAATTCATGTTACTTTTATCTGACAGCGAAGCGTTTACTTTCTTATAATCTTTATTAGCCGTGAACATTTATTTACAATATCAATGTTTTTTCAAAACATTGAAGAAGGAGAGTTTAAATTTATAAAACAGATATACATTTTTTTTCCCCTTAATGACCACTACAATTTATTAAACAAATGGTAGTCATTTAAACATTAAAGAAACATCATTGCTAGTACATTATTTTTATATTTTTAATTGAATTAGACTTTAGATAAATTTGATTTTTTTTAAATTACTATCACAAATGCCATATGTTTCAATAACTATTCCAATAATGATTTATTATTTCAGGTATATTCATAAGATATAACATATATTTTTGTAAATTATTATATTAAGAAATAATTCAAAGCTAATGAAAAAATTCTAAAGTCAATTTGAAATGCTTAGACGTGATACGGCCCTAAAAGTAGTCGAGAGATACCGCCTCGAAGCTGGTTGATGGGGGGGGGGGGGTTGCAGTGTCGATTTTGCAGTGCATTTTATGATGCTTATTCAAGTTTTTTAATTATTATGACATTGTCTGCCCCACCCAGGGCCGAGAGTTTCTACACTCTAAGTTGGTAAACAGGAAGTGACGGGTTCGAATCCAGATCGCTCTGTTTGGCCTAGCCGTTTAAAGTTTTCTGTAGCTTTCTCTAAAACTCGCGTAAATATGCGCTAGTAGGGACTTTTAGGGTAAAAGTCCCCAGCAGAAGGCCTTTTACCTAGAATTAGGATTTTTATGTATTCAGTCGGTCTTAATTCCTACATTACCACCAAGATACCTGCTCTTATTTTTGCTGACGAATGTACCACAAACAATAAATCAATTAACAATCTGGAGCAATCATTCAAAATTTTAAATTACTTTAACGTAGTCTTAATTTTTATTTAATAAGAATGTTAGAGAAAAAAAATCCATTTCATTTTCATGTTTCGATGAAAATTTCTCAATATAAAAACAACTGTTTATATATATATATATATATAAATTAACCTATAACATTGGTATATATAACATTATAGTTTATTTCATCCCTCACATGATAAGAACAGTAGTTTTTTAACTATTAGAACAGCCAGTTTTGTCTCTTTATATACAAATACATACAACGATGTGAATTTCTGTGTAATAATTTAGATATTTTCTTATTTGTGATCAAACATTTTTTTGTGGAGTATATTTGGTAAGATTTTCCCTAAAGACATTATTTCAGTAATATATGGAATGCGCCAGTGATTTCCAAATTACATTCTCGAATCAACGGTATGGAGGATTCGAATGGTAATGTGTATTATATGTGTTTTAATATTTTCTTAGTAGGTGTCGATTTGTATGTAACAGTGTTTATATAATAGAATAACTATATTGCACGGAAAATGGGCGTATCATAATTTACGGTATATAAGTCGCCTATAACATAAACAGCAGAAATTGTTTGACATAAGAAATTATAATTAACAGTTATGTTTCTACCAAGCACAAAAATAATAAATATAATTAAATAAAAATTTTGATGTAAAACGAGTGTGTCAGGCCTACGGCTTATATGCGGTATATTACGTTACACCTTATGTTAAATGCTTTTACTTTAATTTTTTATGACATTGAGTTATTATGCTATTAACATTTATACAAAAACTGATGTCGCCAAAGCTTAAGTAAAATTAAGACAACTATTTTATGTTGAAAAGAATATAAAACACATGCTAATATTGTTCAAAAGAGAAATCATGTACCGTAATTATCATGTTGTTCATAAGACCAAAAACAATTACCCTATTTTCCTGCGTATAATCTGCAAACATAGTTACCAATTTTAGCACTTTTTTCTTACCGGAAATTTAAAAGGAATTGGTTCTCTTTTCCTGAAAGTTTATTAGTTAATTTTTTTTTTATATTTCGTTTTACAGCTAAAAAATGAGAAAAATGCAAGTTCATTTTTCGAATTTATAAACTGAAAAATAATATTTTAAATTAAGAAAAAGATTATGATAATTTATTTCACGATACTTTAGTGACATCATTAAGCTCGATTAAATATTCTGCAGTTTCTGGATTATTACCAATCTTGCAATTTTAGGAGACAATTTAGAAAACCTTAAGAAGGTCCCGCACACAAAAATGTAATTATCTCTTTTGTATATCGAACGCTATTTTAATGGTAACGGGTGTTCCATTTGTTCCGGTTTTCTGATATTTTAACATTTTTTTTTAATGTAAAAGTTATCAACCCATCTCTTAAAATAAAATAAAACGTAATGTCTGAGGCTGTTTGCATTTTTTGCTACCAATATTTCCATGTTTGAATATGATATAAATTATTGATATGAATAGTGGTGACATTCTTGGGACATGACTAGTATGAAAATTTCTTTAAATTTCTCAGAATTTTACAATGATAAACATTTAATTAATTTTTCATATTTAAAACAATTTCCGTTACGCAAAATGGTACTATTCTCAAAATAAATTTTCGTTATTTAAACCAAAAAAAAAAAAAAAAGATAAAATAAAAGGTTCTGTTATGGGTGCGACATCGTGCGAATTTATGTATAATGACATAATTAGACATTTATATACAAAATGCAAACATTACTTGTTAATTTTAGAGTAGTGTTAGTGCCCACTTTTTTAACAAGCTTTTATTAGCTTCACCTGTATGTATGTTTGTAACCGCTCTGGGAGCAAACAAAAAATCTATATTGTAAAAGAAGACTTTTCCTACGTGAACGCTGTGGCTCTGGGGTAAAGCTCGGGGCTACGAACCTAAAGGTCTAACATTCGAGCCCAGTCAGGGGAGATTTTTTAAAAATGGTTTTTGTTTAATTCTAAATTTCTTTATAATCACCCTGTGTCACTTACACAATTTTTTCTTACCCTGCATTTTAATACTATAAAGATAGATATTTTGTGCTTTTTAGTTCACATTTCAATAAAAGCGTGTTCTTTAATTTTTTAAAAGTACAATTTTATTCTCACATCAGTTTTTGCGGAGTAATTTTCTTTATATATCCTAATTACGAACTGAAGAAAATTAAACTAAAAAAAAAAAAAAGTGGTGAGGAAGAGAAAAAAGAGACGTTTACTAGCAATGTTAAAAAAGAAAAAAAATGGTGACATATCAGTTTAAACGTCTAATTATGTATTTAAAAAAAAAAAAAATACACGATGTCACAACCGTAACATAATTTTTCATGTTTTTTTATTTTATTTTTTTGCTTTAATAACTGACATTCATTTGAATTAAAAATGCGGTATACCAGTGGTAATAATAAAACCAGTGTTAATAATTTGAAGTTTTTTTTTTTTTTTTTTTTTTTTTTTTTTTAATAATTACCAGTAATTTTGAAAATTGGTGTTTGATATGCATGATAATCGAGATTAAACAAACATTACAATTAAAAATTTACTGATGAACATTGAATATAAAATTCCATACAAGATCAAAACACAGGTAAAATAGTAAAATGAAATGTAAGATTGGTTATGCAGTTATATATTATTCAATGCACTATTTATTTATAACTTTCAAAATAATAATAATATTATTATTATTATTATTATTAATAAAATAAAATAAAATAAATAAATAAATAAAAACAATAATAATAAAAATTTAAAAATATAATATCTTATTATTTACAAGCAATGTGAGAATGGAACTATTTCAAAGACCATAGATTAAATTTCACCTAATATGTCATCTTTTTCTGACCGATACTGATGCGGGGCAATTACATGATCTGCTCATATTTTATAGTTTTTTTTTTTCAATGTTAGAGGTCAAATTTCTACAGCTCTTGTAACTTAGAATATATTTTGGAATCACATAGAATTAGCTTTACTTTAATGTGTAACAAGTGGTTATGCAACAAATGTGAAATCATCCCCCCCCCCTCCCTCATGTCCACTTTAAAGATGACGTTTAGGCTTGAAATGCCCAATACAAGGAATGTTTAATATATATGCGTTTGTATTTCAATATAACTTAAATGTGAGCTTTTAAAAATCCATAGCTGTCAACTGTTTCGTTTTATATGGAACACTTATTAACATTGTCTTCGAACAGAAATATTTAGTACTACAATAGAGGTGTCAAGTTACTACCAACAGAAAATAATTTTTCAATACTACTATTTACATGCCTGCCAACATTATAATTAATATTCAGTAAAATTGTTAGTACTCTGTCTTTTTTTTTTTTTTTTTTTTTTTTTTTTTTCACACCAGTATTTTTTTAAAAGTAATTTTCTCGAAATGTAATTACTATTAAATACGAAGAAAAAGATTCTGAAAAAGATTGGTGTAAAAAGAAAAAAAAAAAAAAAAAAGTCGGTGCTAACAGTTTTACAGAATGTTAATTAGAATGTTGGCAGGCATGTATTTAGGAATAATAAGATTTATCTTATCACTGATTATTATTACAAAAGAATACTATTAAAACATTTCGGTGTGAAGGTTGCCAGATCGGGCGTATTTTTTATTCAATAATCACCAATAATTTTGAGAAGTGATATTTGATATACATAATGGACTATCCGTCTTCGAAGTGATTGGAAAAACGTTATAATTAAAAATTATTGATGATTATTAAATAAAAAACCCGCCAGATCTGGCAACATTGGTTACAGACAATTGTAAAATCTTGCCACATCTACTACAATAAAACCTTCCGAAGGGAAGCGCATACTGTGATATAGTTAAGCGTCTTTTTAAGAGATGACTTGCTAAGATAGGTTGTTTAGAGAGTCTGAATTGATACATCATATTTTATATATTGTATATATTATTCATATTTTATATCATATATTTTATATTATTCATATTTTATATCATTCATATTTCATATAAATATTATTCATATTTTATATATTTTAATGATTATGTAAAATTTACATTATTTCTCTACATTATTTTGTAATAACATTTAATATTAATTTCTTTGAGTAGAAAAACTTTTTAGGAAAAATTTAGCTTTGAGAGAATTATTTTATATAACGGAAAAAATAAATCAGTTTAGTACCTTTTTTGAGTGGGAAAAAAAAAAAAAAAACTTCTGTTAATCTATAAACTTCAACTAAAGTTTCTTTGAAAATTAGTAACTTCATCAATTAATTTCTTTTAGTAATTTTACTTTTTAACCTTAGATTACATTAGTTAATTTTAATTTCTAACCTTACATTACATTAGTTTTTTTTTTTTTTTTTTTTAATGATATTTTAACATTAAAATTTTCAAGAAAAATTCGTTTTTGACGATAGTGTTGACAATATAATGAAAAATATGCAAAATTTTAGGAACGCTACGAGCCTTGAAATTCTTCTAAAAATGTATAAAATGTATTTTCAAAATATTAATTGATTTCAACAGAAAATTATATGCACGGACATTCGTTATTAACGTTGTAATAACAACTTATAAAATACAATAATAATTCTTTTCTGTTATTTGAAGCACAAGGGTTGTTGACTACACTTTGTTTTCCAAAGAATATAGATATTGCATAGTTTATTATTTTCTTTCATTTCTCTCTTATTATTCTGACTCTTTCATGAATAATCGTAGATTTTGTACAAACACAGCAAATATATATCAAATATCGTGGCATATAAATATATCCCAATAAATAAATTAATACAAACGTGCAATAGCACAGAAAATGATGAATCACTAAACATTAGGGAATGACTTAAGTTAAAAAAATAAACGAATTATATTCTTGTTTATTTTTTCCTCCTTGCATTCAGTATAACTGTTGCTGTTTAACATATTAATAAATAAAAAATGCACAGTGCTACTAATGAAATAATGTAAATAACAACTGTGTATAAAGTTACATACAAAAAAAAAAAAAAAAAAAAAAAAAAAAAACTAACATCTTGACTGACTAATTATAGGATATCAATTATGACTCACGAATTATAAACAATTATATTTTTTCCTAATCACTAAATATAATACTAAATTTTTTTAAATAATAATAATAATAAAAATAAAAACATGTTTTTAAAGTTTTGCTATATTCCTTAAATACAGAAGTTAGTAATTTTCTTTATACATTAAACAAGAATCAAATTTTAAACTGCTATTAAATAAATCTCATTTTCCCCTTTCTTCACATACACCCATGAAACAATACAGACAGTAAACAGCTTTTAATGGTTCAGGCAACAGACAATGCACATTTACATATTACACAAAAATTTCATAAGTAAACTTTTATTATGATATAAAGAGGGAAAAAAAATCGCGTACTAAAAAAAAATATTTCAATAAATAATTTGAGGCGGGCTCACAATTTTGGTTACTGTTTATGGTGATATGAAAAATGCACACTATTTTTTTTTTTTTTTTTTTTTTTTAAGTTGTGAAAAAATAAATCATAAATAAAACTTCTGGCCGATACAGTATTTTGTTAGTTTCTTTCTTTCTTTTTCTTTTCTTTTCTTTTTTTTTTCCAAGTAATTAAACTAACATTTGAACGTTCTACAAAATACTTTAATAATAAAATGAAAAAAAAAAAAAAAAAAAAAAAAAAAAAAAGACTAAAACTTCCTGAAATTCCAAAAATTCAAATCTGTATGTCAAACGCCATCTGTTGTTTTTACCACCTTACCATTTTTCCTGGAAAAAAAAAAAAAAAAAAAAAAAAAGTCTTCGGAAAGTAAAACTCCGATTTTCTCTACCAATTTTTTCCATTTTTGACCATGGCCGCATTTCTGTCGAAGTAGGACGATTTACATTTATTTTTCCCTGAGGGCAGATGTTCAGACTTTTTTCGCCCAATCTTAATAGGCTGCTTTTGAAATCCTCGCATCTTCATAAAAGGGTTAAATCTGTACTCAAAGAGTTCGCAAGGAGGGATGGGGAAGCTTGGGTGTGTTTCGCAGATGTTTCATCTTGCACCTACTTCCGTACCTAAGGCAATGTATTGAGGTCGGAGGCAAAATCTGATGATTACCTTCTTCATTGTGTAACAAGCGCCCTCCCCCCTCCCGACTCGCCATTTTTTTGGTTCTTTTGCGATGATCAATGCCATGCTAAATACTGTTTCTAGAACGATATCATGTTTTTAAAGGTCGCTTGCACTTTTAAAAAAATTGAAACTGGTATTTGATGTATAGTATAGAGATGGTCTTTTTATGGTTGCAATGGATTTTTAGTTTAGAGACATCATTTAATTTTTCATTAGTCCGATTATAATTATCTGCTATTTATTTAATGACATGTATACATAAATTACCATTAACTATACTATAATTGTCCACTTAATTAATTTTGTGTATAAAATTGACAAATTATTAAAAAAAAAAAAAAAAAAAAAAACTTAAAAGCAATTTGATTATTGTTTTTTAAATTGTTACTGTTTTAAAAATAATTGTGATGCTGAAAGATTTAAATAAAATGAATTATTATGGAGCACTACTCTAAAGATATTCATAAGAATAAACCAATTTTAAATTTCCATATCTGATTTTAATGCTAATCATAACAAAAACAATATGGTAATCGAATGTGGTTTAGAGATAGACCGAAAGAGTATTAGACAGTATATATATTGTCTGATAAAGAAAGTTTTTTTATACAAAAGGTCTACAACTGAATTTCTTAAGGGGATTCTTTTGTCTAATTTAAGAAAATTAATAACAATGGAAGTTTTTTGAAATAAATTTCAAAATAAACTATAGACTAAACAAAATTTTTTAACCCTTTTAGAGACAAGGTAATTGCGCTCATTTAACGTCAAAAGTCTCCAGAATTTATGAACAAAGTCAAAAGAAAAAATTAAATTACTTTTTCCCCACTAAATTATAAATGTATTTTTTTTTTTTTTTTTTTTTTTTTTATTTTCCGGGTTAAACATTTTTGTTTGGAAATTAGTAATTGTGCCCTCGTTGCGAGACACTGCGTGTTGAAGGATTAAAATAAACAAAATATGTCATAGCTGCCAATCATTCTGATTTTTAGATACCGGTATTTTTATGGAATTTTTTACAGTATTTAATCATAGAAAACTGCTGCAAAAATTTATAATAAATTTAAGTAAAAAATAAATACCGTTATCTAAAAGGCGGAAAGGTTGGCAGCTATGATGTGTTAAATAAATTATTTACAGTAAGTTAAATATATATATATATATATATGTCAGTGCGTAGTTAATGATTGTGCGTTATAATGTATCTCCGTATGATGAATTATGATAAATTAAAGAGTTTTTAACTATATGCACAAAAGTTTTAGAAATGCACTTTTTTTTTTTTTCGCTTAACTAAAACAAATAACTGTTCTCTGACATACAGCTTTAAACCATTTTTTGAAACTTCGGTTTTATTTCCTTTCTTTTTCTTATTTTCAGATATCAAGGAATTTTTAAAATCATTTTGAAATAAATAATTGAGATAACAGAATATAAAATAACGTACTTAAAAAAAATGGAAAGTCAAAAATTGTTAATAAAATCTGAATGAGTCTAGAAGCATGTTCGCTGAAGGTGATGTTATAATTTTGTTGTTTTGCTTAGAAAAAGATAAAGAAAAAAAAAAGAGGTAATATAAAAAATGTTCACATTAGGATTGTTATTGTTAACTTTTTTTAATTATCCTCGTTAATTTTTTGTTGCTGTTTAAGAACATAAAACTTTTTAAATAATTATTTTAATGACTTTGTAATTATTTCTGGTTGTGTTACGTTTATTTTCAAGGAAATTATCCTTAAAATCGCACACTAATTTCATCTGTTTCATGCAATATAACATTTATTTTTTTGTTACATATTTTTTTTTTATTTTTTGCAAATTATATTCCAAATTTTGCACGTAGCAACCATTTTATAGATGACTGATTTTAATAAAAAAAAAATAAAAATGGAGTTTAATAATTTATTTATTTTATTTTATTTTATTTTATTTTATTTTATTTTATTTATTTTATTTCAGTTAATGTGTTGGTTTTCCATAAGTAATAATATAAAAATTAGAAAGACGCACTTCTTTGAATGTTAATATGATTTTGCTTAAACTTGTGTTTTGTTGAATATTTTAAATATAGATAATTATTTCAATCACTTTCAGCTTAATTAAAAAACATGTTTTCCTTTAAAATGTTATAATGTAATGGTTTTTTTCATGATCATACTATTTTTTATATTATTAAATATAATACTGATATATATATATATATACCATGTACATCATGAATATTAGCTCAATTTTGTCTTTTCAGTCATTCTCAATGTGTTATAACATATTCATTAGGCAAAAATTCGTTACATTATGGTATACCTCTTATTTAAATCCTATTCAAAAATGTGTTATTTTATACCTTGTGCGGCAATTTGTGCAATTCTGTGCAGGATTTCTTGACCTTTTCCTATGTGGTTGCGCGGGTTAAGGCCGATTGACTACACCAGGGTCCTAGGTCAATGGAAGAAATGCCCTCCACATGGCTTTCTAGGCGGTCCTAACCCGTACTTTTCCTATGATTGAATTATTTATACCCTAATTTCCGGCTTATAAGCCACAGGTCAGAAAAATTAGTTGACACCAGAAATTTGAATTAAAAATTACTGTTTTATAAGGCATTGAAATTCAATATGCAGCGTCTGTGCATTAAATCTGTATGCTTTATTATTCATCTTGTTTATATCTACTGGTGCCATATATATTTGATTATTCATTTATATATTCATTAAGTTAGCCGTTAAAAGCTCTTCAACGATTTAACACACACACACACACACACACACACACACACACACATATATATATATATATATATATATATATATATATGCATATATGCAATTCGGTCCCTCTCCTATATATACGAGTACTTCTCCAGATTCAGAATTATTTTTGCACTGAAGACGGTACGCTTAAGGCTAGTGAAACAGCTGTATGCATCGCAAATTTTTCTTTTGGCGTTTCTGACGTAGTAGTTTATTCGGGTTTTAATATTCCAACGCCAAGTCTCCTGTTATTACGATGTTTATTTGTTCTTAAGTTTATAAGTTTATAAGTTTGATTTCTGTTACGCAGATCACCGTATTATAAAATATATAGTATTGTTCTTCATATTTGCCGTGGGGGTATGGAAAAATAAAAGATAAAGATTGTTACAAAAATAATACAGGCACTTTGGAATCTTTATTAAATTTACTAATGCTCTATTTCAAAAAAGTGAATATAATTTTTAAAGTCAATTTTTTTAACAATGAACGTAAAGTTGACTCGAATAATAGATGCACAATCATTCACTATTTCATAAAATACATAGTCTTTGCATCGTTCAGAAACAAGTGAACGAGCATGGGGGGATAAAATTTTGCGAAGAAAAGAACCAAATAGGTCTTCACAGACCAGTGACAAATTAAAAGTAATCAAAAAGTTTTACCAAAAGTAATTAAGTCTAAGCAACATCGAATTGTTGACTGTTGGATATGATTCTATGTATTAGTTTTAAATCTTATGGGGAACATAATTTACGCCAACAAATACGTTACAGATTTCCGGAGAATCTTAAGGTTCGTTACAGTTCTGATATGTTTTAATAACCACAAGAATTCGCCTTAACCATAGTGTTTATGATTTTAGGAAAAGTCGCAGAGACAACTCTAAAATATTAAAATGTTATCCTGAAACAATTGTGTTAACTCTCTTTCTTATATTTTTATTATGTTGAAATGGAGAGCTGATTCAAGTCAAATTTTATGTTCTCTGATATCTCGGTTTTATAAAAAGATAGATTTCTGTAGAAAAAAAAATGATTTAATTTAAGGAATTAAATGCAATTCAATTTCAAGAAAGAATATGTGATTTTTTATATCGCAATTACATGAATGTCTTCTTTTTCTTCATCTGATATGAACAACTAAACCTTTGAATTGTTTCTGCTTGATGTACTCCATGTGAATGCAGCTGCCTCGCCCAGAGAGTAATGTTTGTGTTTTTATTGTTTATTTTATTTATTTATTGTTTCATTCTCTGAATTATCGTACTAAATAGCTTTTTCTACTTCCTTCTTCTTCATATTTGACTTCAATTTTTTAATGTATGATCGGGGACCAGCTAGTTATTAGCTACTATAGCCACTAGCGTAACGAAATCGTACATTGGTGCTCAAGGGTAAAAATCTGAAAATGGTCTCCCCTGATGAGTTTTTTTCACCTTTCTGAGCTTCTCCTATTTAAACTTTGTCTAATATAGTGCCTTAATTCTTTATTTTCTCATTGCTTGTTTGTATCTTTTGTTTCGGGATCAATAAGTAAAAATTTATTTTTTCAACTGTTAAACATCAGTCTTCTAAGGTAATTTTATTTTGAGGAAAATTTATTCTTATTCGTTAATACGGTTTCAGTGATCTTGTATCTGTTTTTTGGCTTTCACTATGTTTTAAAATATTATATATATTTATATATATATATATATATATATACTTGTTTATTAATTGAGAATTTTTCTGATAGTTTTAATTACTTTCACATTTTTTGAGTAAAATTAGTAAAAAACTTATTAAATGATTTTTATATTAATGGTGTTTTAATAGACTCATAAGATTCTCTCATTTGGCTGCAGAAAAAAAATAAATTTTTACAAACTATAATTCTTCAAATTTTCACTCTCATATATATAATTTACCATGCATAAAATTTTAATTTAAACGATCATTATGAGGAAATAATTATTTCTTATCTAACGGGATTTCATCTTTTTAAGCGAAATTTTTGATACATTGCATAGTTATTTTTCAGCCGTCTCACGTTCAATTAAGTTTGCTTACCTTATGATTTGAGAATTTTGAAATGTTCATTTATATAGATATATTTTTTTTTCTAAAAGGCTTTGAAAGTAATTATAGTTTTTTTTTTTTTTTTTTTTGGTATTTATTCTTGCGTTTAATCATAAAATGCATCATTTGCATTTATTTAAAATTCATATATATTTAACGATGTTTTTTCTAAACGAAAATAGATGTAATACAAAATATTTGTCAGCATTCCGTTCAAGTGTCAAAAACAGATGTTAAAAATGAAAAATACTTTTTTAATGAATACGTTAAAAGTTTTTTAAGAAATAAATAATCTGTAGAATTCATAAAAAATGCAGCAAATAAATAAATGAATGTAAAACGAAATAAAGTGGAATGAATGATACATTATATATATATATATATACATATATATATATATATTTTTTTTTTCTTACCTAACTGTTTTTAAGTAAAATAAAAAATAACAGCATGGGAATTTTCTTGAATATTAGATTTTTTTTAATTGAAACTATTTAATATAGAAACTATTTAATAATTTATTTAAATTGCTATAAACAACATGAAAATTTTCATAATTATTAGATTTTTCTTTTATGGAAACATTTAATATAGAAAATATTTATTTTGCATTTCTTCCTTCAATACTTATGATACAGTTTTACAGTTCCCAAATTAAACATATATGTATAAGTTCGTTACTTTATAAATAAATAAATATATATATATACATATATATATATAACTTTCTTTATTTACTCCCTTATTTTATAGTTCAGAAACGAGTAATTTAAAACTGGAACTTAAATTAAACACATATTACTAAATTGTACTTTTTCTTTCAAAATATGATAACCAAAATAATAATTTTTTTTAACCGACTTCAAAAAAAGAAGGAAGGTTCTCAATTCAAACCGTATATTTTTTTTATGTTTGTTAGCTCATAACTTCTGAACGGATGCTCCGATTTTAATACTTTTTGTTTTGTTGAAAAGGTCTTGGTCTACAATAGGTCCCATTGTAGTATGTTTACGATCTAAAGAAAATACAGGGTGCCCAAAAAATCAGTACCAACTCTTTTAACTGCTAAACGGCTGCAGCTATAGTGATGAAAATGTTATGTAAGCACAGCAAAGTGACCATGCTGTACAAGGTTAAACCGCTTGCAGCGCCACCTGGTGGAAAATAGCGGAGTTGGTGTTCCTATCTCGAAAACGGTTCTAAAGAAAAAGTGAATTACAAAGCTGAAGAATATCACCGATTTAGTACAAAAAGCTAGTTTTGACATTCATGCTAACGTTCCTATATCGGAAACGGTTCAAGACAGGGGGAAAAAGTAAATTATAAAATTGCAGAGCATCATCGATTTAGTACGAAAAGATTGTTTTGACATTGATGCTAAAAATACAAGGCTAAAATCGTGCATTTTTTGTTCGCAATTTCTTACACTATACATACTTGAGCTACATTGCTCACGTTGTAGCGTAGCTGGTGAGACATACGCTATATAGTTCAAAATACGGTTACTTGATACTTTTTGTTTTGTTGTACAGATCTTGGTCTGAAGTAGGTCCCATTGTGACTTCTTTACAATCTAAGGAAAATAAAACGCCATCTGGTGAAAAACAGCGGAATTAGCGCTCCTATCTCAAAACGGTTCAAGATGGGAGAAAAGTTAATTATGAAGTTGTAGAGCATCTTCGATTTACTAAGAAAAGACAGTTTTTAGACATTATTGTTAAAAATAGAACGCTTAAAACGTGCAGTTGTTTGTTCGCAATTTCCTACATTGTACACACTTGAACTACGTTGCACACTTTGCGGATGACACGTATACTCTGTGGTTCAAAGTACTGTTATTGTAAGCAGTCACATCGATAAGCGCAAAGTCGTTTTCAACCAACTTCAGAAAGGAGGGTGTTCTTAATTCAAGCTATGTGTTGTTATTGGTGTTTGTAAGCTTATAACTTTGTAAGAGATGCTCTAATTAACCGACTTCAAAAAGGAGGAGGTTCTCAATTCATAGCGTATGTTTTTTGTTTCTGTTTTTGTTTGTTACATCATAACTTCTGAACAGATGATCCGATTTTGATACTTTTTGTTTTATTGTAAAGGTGTTGGTCTGAAATAAATCCCATTGTAAGATCTTTACGACCAAAAGAATATACAGGGTGCCCCAAAAAGTCAGTCCCGACTCTTATAACTGCTAAACAGCTGCATCTATATTTATAAAAGTGGTATGTAGGTATAGTAAAGTGGACATGTGCTACGCGATTCAACCGCATAAAGCGCCACCTGGTGGAAGAGAGTGGAGTTAGCGATCCTATCTCGGAAACGTTTCAAGACAGGGGAAAAAGTGAATTATAAAATTGCAGAGCATCATCGATGTAGTACGCAGAGATAATTTAGACATTAATGCTAAAAACAGAACGCTTAAAACGTGCATTTGTTTGTTCACAGTTTCCTATTTTGTGCACACTTGAACGACATTGCATATGTTGTAGCGTAGCGGGTGACATTTATGCTATGTAAAATTCAGTGTATGGTTATTGTAAGCGGTCACATCGATTAACGCATAGACGTTTTAAACCAACTTCATAAAGGAAGAGGTTCTCAATGCAAACCATGTTTCTCGTTTTTGCTGCTGAAATTTGTTATTTTATAACTTCGTAAGAGATGATTTAATTTTAATACTTTTTTTGCTGCCGTAATGATTTTGGCCTGAAATAGGTTTCATTATGATTTCATTAAGATATAAACAAATTACAGGATACTCACAAAAGTCTGTTCTCACTCTATCTGCTGAACGCATGCAGCTACACTGGTAAAAGCAGTATGTAAGTATCGATGTTGAAACTTCTGTCCGTCAGCTGCAATGCATATTTTGCTCTTTGTTTGAACTTTACGTTACGAACTTAGCGGGTGACACGTATTCACTGTAAAGTTCAATATATATGCCTAACAGAATTTTCGGTTACGAATACAGCGTATCCGTCCTTTACATTTCTAAAGACATTTTAATTTAACGTATGTTCGTTCAATAGATATTTTTTTGCTCATACCGATGAAGGCAACAAAAGTAACACAACTTAAAAATGCACAATTTGAGAAAAATCAACTTAAAAATAACTTGGCTATAATAAAACTGGCACAACTGTCTCTCGAGTGGATAACTTTCTAGATGGAGATGTAACTTTTTTGTTCACATTGGGTGCATTTCATGTATTTTTCAGTGACATAAGCCATTTTTTGAGTAATGTCACTTTTCTTGGAACTTGTGATTTGTGAAACTTCCGTCGAACGTCTTCTGATGCTCTGCTATATAAATAAGTGTTCACTGAAAAGATAAAAATAAAATCTTTTTGTAAAAAAATAGAACCGACTCCAAAAAGGAACTACTATTCAAACAACTAAAAATGGAAGAAAATTGGCAGAAAATGGAACTGTAAATTGCGCCTAAAAGTATAAAATAATTTCCTTTGCCAAACAACCTATAACAGTACAATTAATCATAACTTTTGAAGTCGGCGCAAAATTAAATAAAAAATGATACCTTTATTCAATACAAAAATCAAATCCTATTCAAAATACACATATCACATTGTTACCTGCAAAACGCAACCGAGAACTAATTTGATTCAAGAAAACAAATGAGATTTCGTAAGCAGCAAAAGTTGGCGAAGATGCTGGTATCTGACGTCCTTGGTGAAAGAAAAATCGCAAAATTATCTGGCAAACATATTTAATTTCTTTGGAATATCATGATTATTTTGATAAGGTATATCAAGAGAGAAAGAATGTTCACTGTTCTATGTAGATGCTACTAATGGACCAATTGTATACAGTGATAAAATAATAAAGGAAACATTAAAATGTATCATTCGAGACAACAGCATTTGTTGCTACCGATCTAAAGACAAACCTTTAAAAACTAATTACATTTTATTTAATTTTGCGCCGACTTCAAAAGTTATGATTAATTGTACTGTTATAGGTTGTTTGGCAAAGGAAATTATTTTATACTTTTAGGCGCAATTTACAGTTCCATTTTCTGCCAATTTTCTTTCATTTTTAGTTGTTTGAATAGTAGTTCCTTTTTGGAGTCGGTTCTATTTTTTTACAAAAAGATTTTATCTCTAATAATTTTTCTCTTACTCTGATAACAGCATATTCAGTTCCTTGGTAAATATAACAATAATAAGTTAGATTGCTTTTTATTAGTTCTGGCATCTCTAGTATTATTAAGAAATAAGTATTTCCTATGGATAAAATAATTTCACTAACAAAAAAGAAAACAGATTAACGATCTCAAGTGACAATAACGAGGAGAATGTTGGCTTACCACTGTTATTTTAGATAAAATAAATAAACAAATATTTAACTCGGTTATTTTTTAACAGTCATATATTATTACATCTTCTCAAAATATATTGCTGTTTTTCCTTTGTTCAGATTTTTACTTCATCATACAAAGTTTAAGGAAGTACAGTAATCTCGATTTGTGAAATGGATTTTATATCTCACATAGCTCAAAACCAAACAATCTTAGAATGTTGCAAATTTATATTTGTGTCTGTCATGATGTTTAGTTGTACACCTGCAACTTTGGTCTTAATAAGAGCTCCCGTTTTAGAGCTATCTACGATTTTAAACGATTTTTTTGCGACGTCTGTATGTAAGCCTGTGTGTGCCTGATGTGTGTGTATCTCACTTAACTGAAAAACGATTGAACGTAGAACGTTGTAAATTAGTATATAGGTTTGTTATAACGTTTAGTTGTGCATCTCCATTTTTGATATTATAGCGATTTTCCATTTTGCAGATATTTACAAAAAATATATTTATAATAACCAAAAATACAAAGGTTTTGGCCATTATATATGACATACCATCATAGAGATTTCAAAGCCAGCTAATGATAGAGCCTGTAATGATATCGTTAGGAAAGTTGACGTTTTTGAGTGGAGTTAAGTTATCATTGAAGACATAAGCAGGTTCTAGTCGACAAATTTATTTTACTTTACTTCCTTATACAAAGTATAAGGAAGTATTGGACTACCAAAAGTACAAAGGCTTTGGCCATTATATGCAACCTATACTAATATAGAGATTTCAAAAGAGGCCAATGATAGAGTCAGTAATGATATTTTATAAAAGTTGTCGACATTTTTGCTTGTAGAAAGTAATTCTTAAAGACAAAAGCAGGTTCTAGAGGATGAATGCACCTTATTAAATGAACATTCAACGTGTAATAATATTGTTATGAAAGAATTTGCATGTTGAAAGTGCACAAGCAGGATTTAGTCGATGAATGCACTTTATTTAATTAATATTGAACTCGTAGATAGAGCCCGTAAATATATTGTTATAAAAGTTGTCGACATTTTTGCATATAGAAAGTAATTCTTTATGACAGAAGCAGGTTTTAGTCGACAAATGCACTTTAATGAATATTCAGTCCATAGTTAGAGCACACAAAGATTATGTTATGAAAATTCTCGACATTTTTGTGTGTAGAAAGTAATTCTTGAAGACATAAGCAGGTTCTAGTCGATGAATTTATTTTATTTAAGGAATATTCAGGAAGCAGTTGAATAAAACATTTTTGTGACACAAAAAACACTTAATCAATGAACATTCTCGAAACAATCTATTGAAATAGTCATTTTTACTACAGAAATCAAATAAACATTGTTAAATTTGCTACAGAGCAGAAATTTCGCTAAATCAAGAACAACTGAAAATTTCAATATTTGAATGGAATTTAATTCATCGAGAGTATTGTCAGTGGTTTATAGAATTTTCGAGGTAGTTCTACGTTAGAAACCAAAGATTCATTGCAAAAAATTCCAGAACTTGACTCATATTTAAGTTAGAGTTTCCAAATTTTGAAAATCCTGAACTACCATTTTTCGCCACATTTGAATGCCTAATTTAACGCTAAGTCAACGCCCACCATTGTGGAAATGAAAAAACTACCATCTGTTTCCAATCTCACTGTAATACCGTAAATACAGCAGCATGTCTTTACATATCGGCAAGATCTAGTTTACAATCATGAATAATCACTCTTCTTTCTTTATAGTCTTGTAAGTCATTTATGGAACTTTTAAAGAATTTAGTTCTGCTCTATAAATAAATAAATCTTTCCGGGAAATTCCAGAACTTTGTCCTTATTGAAGTTAGAGCATCCAAACTTTGGCAGTCCTAAATTACAATTTGTCGCCATATTCAGTCGTCAAGTCGCCAAATTCTACGCGAAATCGTCAAAATCGATGGCAAGACAAAAATGTGCGTTGGTTACATATTTGGCGGCTGGCCAGATTAGCCATCAAATTTGGCAGCAAATATTGTTTCAGGATAGCCAGAATTAGTAAACACTTTCTCAATTTTAACGGAGTTAATTGTTTTAGTATCGTTTCTTACCACTAATTTTCTTCAAAGAGAACAAAACTAGGCCATCCACACTCTAGTGAATTCCATTGAACTTTAAGCTGTGTATTTGCCAATGAGAGATTCTGTAATAAGTCGTGGAGTACTATTTCTGAAGAAAGCTACTACATTTGTCTCGGGGGTATATATAATCCTATTATCGTAACTTTTATGGTTGGAGTAGCAATTTTTATTTTATTATTATTATTATTATTATTATTATTATTATTATTATTTGCTTGTTTTTAGGAATGTTCATGGACTGAAACCTGTCTGTTTATTTACGGATCAGCTACCTCACACAAAAATATTAGTATTTTTCTAACAATATGCATATTCCAATGGGTGTATAAGGAAGTCATGTGGTGTTCACATCAGATTCTTTTTATTAAGTATTTTTGTTTAATATCATGAGAAAATAGAATTATTTTAATAAAGAGTGGCAACTTAATTTCTTCCGTATAAGCCACAAGTCGGATAAATCATTTTGACATCAGAAATTTCAAATAAAAGTTATAGTTATGTTTGTACTAAGCTCAAAAACAATATATTTTAATAAATAAAATTTCTGGAGTGAACCAAATGGGACTACAAAACTAAATTCAAAACTGGTCAGTCTTGATTTTGCCATCAAGGCAGTAGCACGTGTTTCTTGCACCTCAAGAAGAAAGGCCACCGTCCTTTTGAAACCGGTTGTGCTGTCTACAATTTTATGGTGTTTGAAGAAGTTTTAAAGTTTAAATATCAAATGGGACTAGTCTGATGCTTGTGCTCCGGAAATTACGGCATTTAAACTTTAATCGCTGTTAAAATTAGGGATTCTTAAAATTCAGTTATTTACACATTGTTTCTACATAAAATATAATACAATAGTAATATATATATAAAAAATAAAATCTTTTTGTAAAAAAAATAGAACCGACTCCAAACAAGAAATACTATTCAAACAACTAAAAATGAAAGAAAATTGGCAGAAAAGGGAACTGTAAATTGCGCCTAAAAGTATAAAATAATTTCCTTCGCCAAACAACCTATAACACTACAATTAATCATAACTTTTGAAGTCGGCGCAAAATTAAATAAAATTTTATTAGTTTTTAAAGGTTTGTCTTTAGATCGGTAGCAACAAATGCTGTTGTCTCGAATGATCCATTTTCCTGTTTCCTTTATTATTTTATCACTGTATACAATTGGTCCATTAGTAGCATCTACATAGAACAGTGAACATTCTTCACAATGCGGTATTTATGTTTCTACGAAGTTAGAGTTTCCTTTGTAAATTTGGTATAACTTATAAATTTCAACCTTGGTGGCTTTTGGACTTGGCAATCAAAACGTAAGGCAAAAATATACACGCAAGATGTATATATTTTCATAATATATATTGAACGATGTGTTGTTTCATATTCTTAATTACTCTCTTGATATACCTTATCAAAATAATCATGATATCCGAAAGAAATTAAACATGTTTGCCAGATAATTTTGCGATTTTGCTTTCACCAAGGAACTCAGATACCAGCATCTTCGGCAACTTTTGCTGCTTAAGAAATCTTATTTGTTTTCTTGAATCAAAGTAGTTTTCGGCTGCGTTTTGCAGGTAACAATGTGAGAGGTGTATTTTGAATAGGATTTGATTTTTGTATTGAATAAAGGTATCAATATTTATTTAATTTTGCGCCGACTTCAAAAGTTATGATTAATTGTAGTGTTATAGGTTGTTTGGCGAAGGAAATTATTTTATACTTTTAGGCGCAATTTACAGTTCCCTTTTCTGCCAATTTTCTTTCATTTTTAGTTGTTTGAATAGTATTTCTTGTTTGGAGTCGGTTCTATTTTTTTTACAAAAAGATTTTATTTTTCTCTTTTCAGTGAAAACTTATTTATATAGCAGAGCAACAGAAGACGTTCGACGGAAGTTTCACAAATCACAACTTCCAAGAAAATAACATTACTCAAAAAATGGTTTATGTCTCTGAAAAATACATAAAATGTACCCAATGTGAACAAAAAAGTTACATCTCCATCTAGAAAGTTATCCACTTGAGAGACAGTTATGCCAGTTTTATTCTAGTCAAGTTATTTTTAAGTTGATTTTTCTCAAATGCCGCATTTTTAAGTTCTGTCACTTTTTTTGCCTTTATCGGATATGAGAAAAAAACTATCTATTGAACGAACATACGTTAAATTAAAAAGTCTTTAGAAATGTAAAGAACGGATACGCTGTATTCGTAACCGAAAATTCTCTTAGGCATATATATTGAACTTTATAGTGAATAAGACCGCTGCGCTGGAAATTGCGCAGCGTAAAGTTCAAACAAAGAGCAAAATATGCATTGCAGCTGACGGAGAGAAGTTTCAACATCGATACTTACATACTGCTTTTACCAGTGTAGCTGCATGCGTTCCGCAGTTAGAGTGAGAACAGACTTTTGTGAGTATCCTGTAATTTGTTTATATCTTAATGAAATCATAATGAAACCTATTTTAGCCAAGATCATTACGACAACAGAAAAAGTATTAAAAATTAAATCATCTCTTACGAAGTTATAAGCTAACAAATTTCAACAACAACAACGAGAAACATGGTTTGTAATGAGAACCTCTTCCTTTATGAAGTCGGTTTAAAACGTCTATGCGTTAATCGATGTGACTACTTACAATAGCCGTACTTTGAATTTTACGTAGCATAAATGTCACCCGCTACGCTACAACATATGCAACGTATTTCAAGTGTGCACAAAATAGGAAATTGTGAACAAACAAATGCACGTTTTAAGCGTTCTGTTTTTAGCATTAATGTCTAAACTATCTTTGCGTACTTCATCGATGATACTCTGCGATTTTATAATTCACTTTTTTTCCCCTGTCTTGAAACGTTTTCGAGATAGGATCGCTAACTCCACTCTTTTCCTCCAGGTGGCGCTTTAGGCGGTTGAATCGCGTAGCACATGCCCACTTTACTATACATACATACCCCTTTTATGACTATAGCTGCAGCTGTTCAGCACTTAAAAGAGTTGGGACTGACTTTTTTGGGCACCCTGTATTTTCTTTTGATCGTAAAGATCTTACAATGTGACCTATTTAAGACCAAGACCTTTACAATAAATGAAAAAGTATCAAAATCGGATCATCTGATCAGAAGTTATGAGCTAACAAACAAAAACAAAAAACTTACGCTTTGAATTGAGAGCCTCTTCCTTTTTGAAGTCGGTTAATTAGAGCATCTCTTACGAAGTTATAAGCTTACAAACACCAACAACAACACATAGCTCGAATTAAGAACACCCTCCTTTCTGAAGTTGGTTGAAAACAACTTTGCGCTAATCGATGTGACCGCTTACAGTAACAGTACTTTGAAACACAGAGTATACGTGTCATCCGCTACGCTGCAAAGTGTGCAACGTAGTTCAAGTGTATGCACAGTGTAGGAAATTGCGAACAAACAACTGCACGTTTTAAGCGTTCTATTTTTAGCAATAATGTCTAAAAACTGTCCTTTCGTAGTAAATCGATGATGCTCTACAACTTCGTAATTAACTTTTCTCCCATCTTGAATCGTTTTTGAGATAGGAGCGCTAATTCGGCTGTTTTCCACCAGATGGCGCTTTATTTTCTTTCGATTGTAAAGATGTTATAATGGGACCTACTTCAGTCCAAGATCTCTACAACAAAATAAAAAGTATCAAGTAACCGTATTTTGAACTATATAGCGTATGTCTCACCAGCTACGCTACAACGTGAGCAATGTAGCTCAAGTGTGTATAGTGTAAGAAATTGCGAACAAAAAAATTTACGTTTTTAGCCTTGTATTTTTAGCATCAGTGTCAAAACTATCTTTTCGTACTAAATCGATGATGCTCTGCAAATTTATAATTCACTTTCTCCCCTGCCTTGAACCGTTTCCGAGATAGGAACGTTAGCATGAATGTCTTATCTATCTTTTTGTACTAAATCGGTGGTACTCTTCAGCTTTGTAATTCACTTTTTCTTTAGAACCGTTTTCGAGATAGGAACACTAACTCCGCTATTTTCCACCAGGTGGCGCTGCAAGCGGTTTAACCTTGTACTGCATGGCCGCTTTGCTATACTTACATACCATTTTTATCACTATAGCTGCAGCCGTTTAGCAGTTAAAAGAGTTGGGACTGATTTTTTTGGGCACCCTGTATTTTCTTTAGATCGTAAAGATATTACAATGGGACCTATTGTAGACCAAGACCTTTTCAACGAAACAAAAAGTATCAAAATCGGAGCATCCGTTCAGAAGTTATGAGCTAACAAACATAAAAAAAACATACGGTTTGAATTGAGAACCTTCCTTCTTTTTTGAAGTCGGTTAATAAAAATTTGTAAATAACTACCATAAATTGCAAATTATTTTGTAATGTAATGTGTTTGCTAACAAAGATTTTTATTTATTACTTTTAACTAGTTTTTCAGAGCATCTGTAGCTGCTACATTATAATAGTGTTCTAATGTTAGTGTGCTGAAAATATATGCAAAAATAATCGCATCTCTAGCTCTAAAAATAAAAAAATATGCATGGTTTGTTGGGTTTAACGTCGCACTAGTATTGCACAATGGGTAATTGGCGACTAAAGAAAATACATAAAAAAAAAATTAATCATGTTTATGTATTAGATAAATAATTTCGTGCTTGTTGATGTTGTTGTAGAGGTTAACGCCGATTTAATGCTCTTGGGAATGCTTATGGAAGGTTCTTTGCGGGGGGCCTTTTTAAGGGATCCTAGGCAGTATTTGCACGATTTTTGAAGGAAACCCCAAAGAAGTCTGAACCGCTTGGTCGTTGAGTACTAATTGGAATTGAATACGGAAATTATCCCTTCGACAGCAGAATTCCTTGGTCTTTGGTGGAGCTCTGTTTGAACATGGTGTGATAAAAATATTCTTAATTATTTTGTCAGTTTTTATTCTGTTTTCGTAAGTAATGTTTTCATTTTAAACCGTTGCTGGCAAATGTTAAGCATTGCTTCTCAGATTAAGGACAATATAATTACCAGAAATTATTTAAAATTCAAGAAACAATTAAAAAAAAAGAACTTATTGATATTTTCTTTCCTTTCGATAATATAGTCCTTAGATGTGAAACAAAAGAGAAATGAAAACTTACGCAATATTGTTGACTATACACAGTAAAGTTATTTTTCGTTGAATCCGATATAATCTTTTTCTTAGTCCTTCAGACAAACTTTGTTTTTTTCTTACAAGGTTTTGATTTGGAAACATTTTTCTTGTATGAGCTATTAATCTTGGCGATCAATACACTTGAGAAAAGACAATGTATTTCTTTAACTTTTGTAGTGACTGCGCAATACTTTCAGATTAAAAAATATATTTTATTGAATCTAAATACTTGAATTAGCGAAAACACAAAAATCATATTTAAGTAATTTTACGACTAAATGAAATGTAAGTAATTTATGCTTATCATAACAAAATGATTTCAAAAATGTTTATTGTTTTACTTATTATGTAAAAATTATTTATTAACAATTCAATGTGTAACCAGTGCTGCCAGATTGAGGAAAATTTTTATTTAACAGCCACCACTAAATTTTAATTGAAACGGTTTGCTAACCGTTTGGAAACATTTTTTACAGAAATCGTCTATGTAATTAGGTAACCACTACAAGTAAAATTTAACGGTGGATGTTGAATAAAAATTTCCCTCAAATCTGGCAGCACTGTGTGTAACCCCTAAATTTATTATACGAAGGTATATCTGCCAACATTTCTAATTTACAATTTTTAAGTAAATCACTATGGTAGCATATCTAATCGCGGAAAAATACTGTAAAAATATGATAAATATTTCTGTACGAAAAAATGTGGTGGAAAAAAATAAATATATAAATAAATAAATAAAAATAAATCCTCATCCCATAATTTATTTTTGATTTATACATTTATTAATACATTAATATATGATGACTGTGAACGGAAAATTTTGAAGAAAAATGCAGAGAATTGAAACTAAAGTTTTTGTATTTAAGAAAATATAATTAAATAATTCATGAATTCTTTTCTTATTTGTTAAAAGACACAGTATTTTATTAACACTTTCAAGACCGCATGTTTTTGTCTTTTTGACAGTAAGGTCCGTCTGTGGGCATTATTCTCCCTAGTTACAATATTTCAGAACAAAATTTTCTATATTCAGATTAAGATTACAAATTGATATACATTATAATTATAGTCTTTCTAATCAAAGTATTCATATCTATAGTGTATTAGTTGTACAAATATGAATATTGTGAATATTCTTAAGAAATAAATGACACACAAATTGCAAAAGAAATGTCTACTGGCGGAGTTACAGATTTTCAAATGACATGAATCTACGTCAGCGGACGCGAAAGTGTTAATAACAAAAGATGATTACTTATTACCGCCAAAATTAGTTACAAAAAATCATAGGGTATTCTAACTACATACTATTCCATAAACTGTATGTACATATCAGTTACAGGGAGGTTTTTTTTTAATCAACAGAGAAAAACTTGTTACGTCGTATAGAATGAATAGAGGGTTAGTGTAGGGGCTCTAAGGTCAGATTTGACAGATTAAGGTAATGCACAATGTTTAAATAGTAGTTCAATGTTTAACCTCCCTGTTTCTATAGAATAGAGTATAAATGCACCAAACCTAGCGTGTGATATACGGATAATATAAGAGTTTCGAATCTTTGTTTTTTTAAAGAACAATTTTTCGGTTTAAATTAGCAGTGTTGTCAACTGATATTATTCACAAATGTGCTGATTCAATTTAGGTGCATATTAATCGAAAGTGACACTGATATGCTATTATATTTTCTGTATACGGAAAGGTTATATCTCAGATTCTATGGTATAAAAGGCATCAAATTTGGAATGTCAAATATATATTATGAAAAGATATGCTGAATATATTTTAGTGTATATTGTTTGACAAGTAGCGATGCTATTATTTTCTGTGGTTTATATGTGAAATTTAAACATAAATTTCACATATAAAATGTTATAAAATGTTAATTGTGAGAATCTAAGTTAATAAAATTTTGTTGATGTCAACCGGTATGTTATATATAATCACGCACGAGAAAGTTTTGTAATGGCTACAGCATGCTAGTTTTTTTTTTTTTTTTTTTATTACAAAATGGTAATAATACGAATTTTTAAAGGAGACATTTCTAGAAGATATTAATTTATATTATAGATATATAAATTTATATTAGCATTATTAGATATATATTATATTTCTAAAGAAATTAAATTTCGTAAAAGAAGTTATATTCTTTCCTATGGAATATTTTTCCTAAAATACATACGTTATTCAATGAAACACAAATATATAAAGGTGAAATAAAAGTTTATCATAAAAAGAAACAATAATGCAATATTTAAGGTAAACAGAGGATATTTTATTTTACATTATTTCACAATAATAATATTATCATTACTATTTTGTCATGAAATATGCTTGATATTACCATGGTTTCTGTTTCCGAAAAAAGAAATTAATTACATAAAATAATTTTATACCTAAAAAAAAAGTTTAAAAAAATTTTTAAATAGAAAAGGGGACTCATCTTAAATAGACAGATTTTTAACAAAAAAGTATCATGAAATGATTATTATTGGTTATGTGAGGAAGAATTGAAAACAGTAAGGGAAAACATATTAATAACAAGTAAAAAATATTTGATATTATATTCGCGATTTTTTAAATAAATAAATAAATTATATTTTAGAAAAAAAAGAATAGATTTTTAGAGAAAATGTCGACAAGATTGCAAGTAAAAACTTAAAAAAATATATAAAAAATATTAATTTTATAAATGTAAATCTAAATATTATAGAATATACTTCCATTTTGCAAACATTTTTCTTGGGCAAAAGTCCCTAAATATTTTCAATATAATAATACTATTTTAATATAATAGATATTTCCTATTTTAAAGAATAAGTTCGCCTTTCTTCTAAAACTTTTCTGTGTTTCACACTTTGTTGTCAGAGTATTTTTCTATTTTAAACGGTAAGCTCCGCCTTTTGGTGTTCCTCTAAAGCTTTACCTTATTTAACAACTCGAAGGACAGTTGAGCATATTATTTACCATCTATACCCAACTGCAAAATTTCGTCCCAGAAACTGTTAAAAAAATTTTAATTTTATAACTTGGCAGAAAAATTCACTCATCTCCTTTCTTCTAAACTATTTCATAAATTCTGGTGATTTTACATATTAAATGAGTGTAATTACCATGATCCTCAAAGGGTTAATAAAAGGATTTTACGCATTCATAAAACATTTTAATTGTATCCTCAGAAGTCCTAGGAGCAAATACCTCTGGTGTCTACCGACCTATCATTATTTCTAGTTTAATCCGTAGACTTTTTAGTACCCGCCTATTTTTCACACCAAATTTTAGCAATATGTAATTATGATTAAATAAGAAAAAAATTACTCTTTAATTAATATTGTGTGAAAAATATAAAAGGCTGGTACTAACAATACTACGGAATAAATTAGATATGTTGGAGAATCTGATCTTACATAATATATGTGCCTGTGGCCACACTTGCCAACGTACTAATTAATATTCCGTAGTATTGTTAGCCCCGCCTTTTTTTTTTCACACCAGTATCTGTTTAGAATATTTTTTCTTCTTATGTAATCGCAATTGAATTTGAAGAGTGTTACTATAAAAACTTATTATTTTCCGCTTTTTTTTTTTTTTTTTTTTTTCTTCTTTCCCTCACACCACATTTTTTGTAAAGTATTTTTCTTCAATAGGTAAACTAAAATTTAAAAAAAAGAAAATTACTCTTCGAAAAAAACAGTACAACAACAACAAAGAAAAAAAAAGAAAAAAAAGAAAGAAACAAAAAGGGCCGTTAATAACAATACTCCGGAATAAATTTTATATGTTGACAACTTTGTATGCTTGTCATTAACATAAAAGTTGTGGTTTACAAAAATTGTAGAAATTTGAGGAGTACCGTAATTTCTTGTAGATACCCCGCAGGTTAAATAATCCAGTTTTGCACCAGAATTTTCAATTGATAAATAAATTCATATTTGTACGAGCTCTTCCTTCGAAATAGTGTAGATTTCTCTATTAAATAAAATTTCTGGTGGAGAAATGACACATAATACCTGCGTATTACAGTGCGTTGCATGAATATAAACGCACCTTAACTTTAAGAATTAGAATGGTATAGAAGTGTAATAAAAAAATATGAGTAGGTGACACTTGATGCAAACTGTATGTGTATGATACAAGAAATGAAAATACGAGTCAAAACAACGAAAGACCAATATGATTTTTTATAAAATAATTTTATTGAATTTATGACAAAAATACATGTTGCGTGAATTTAAACGCACATGTAAAAAATAAATAACTGAGTAACAAATACAGTATCTAATGCTTTGTAAAGCCACCGTGGGCTTCTAGAACAGCCAGTGGACGTCTTGGCATTGACTGATATAGTGGTATGAGGTCATCCAAGCGGATTGTCTTCCAAGCTAATAGAATGGCCGATTTTAGTTCATCTTTCGTGTTAAACTGCCTTCCGTTTACGTAAACACGGCGAACCAGAATACCCCATACGTTCTCCATTATGTTTAAATCGGGGCTTTTTAATGGCCAATCCAGAACTTTAATTTTATTTTCACGGAACCATTTTTTCACGATATGTGATGTATGTACAAATGCCCAATCTCGCTGAAAAATATAATTTCTTCCAGCTTTCTTGACTGTTTGACGGCGGAGGTTCCTTGTGAGCAATTGGACATAATCTACAGAGTTCATAGTGTTTTCGACGAACTCAAATTCGAAAATCCCTTTAAAACCTATGGCTGCCTACACCATGACAGATCCACCTCCAGATTGACGTTTTGAACAGTACATTTCTTCGGTTCTCAAATCGTGCCTGTCGCTATGAAATCCATCCAGGCCATCGAGATTAAACTTTTTTTCATCTATGAAGACGATTTTTTCCCAGATTAGTTGATCTAAAATCCATTTTCTTGCCCATTCCAACCGCATATGTTTGTGCTCTTGAGTGAGGGGTGGTTTCGCCTTCATTTTCTTAAATTTAATGAATGTTGCAGCTTTGATAGTTCTCCATATGTTTGTCCGATGAACATCCAGCTTGTATTGAGCCTTTATCTTCGCGCAGGAAATATTCTTATTCTTTGCAGCATTGCATATTCGACATTTGTCGTAACTGGTGAGCTTTCCTGTTCGCTTCTTATACGCTTTTTTCCCATAATTTGCTCCTTTCTTTATATAATTTCGCACAACACTCTCACTTCTTCCGATTCGGCGCCCAATTTCACGATTGCTAAAGCATTTGCCACGCATAAATTCGATTTTTATCCTATCGTCTACTGTCAAAGTTTTCCCTATTGTCATCCTGAACAAACTCCGTAAATTTTGCACTCAAGCATTAAAAATGTTTTTAAGAGAACTTTAGCAACACGACTATCTGTGTTTTAATTTAATTCCGGTGGCTCTGTTAAATTTTAAACGCAAAATACAGAGTGCGTTTAATTTTGCGCAACAAACGAAAAACAGTGAAAAATAAGAAAATGCTTAAACACCCATTTGTATAAGCTTGCATGAGTCTAAACATACGTGCCCACGTGCCCAAAGCACCTTATTAAGTTGTTAGTCATACGAAATAACTGTAAGTCCTTCTTTTAAAATTAAAAAAATTCTATTTCTGGTTATTGGAAAAGGTGCGTTTATATTCATGCAACGCACTGTATCTACCAGAAATTACTGTAGTTTTATGTAGGGTGATTTGTTTTGTTTTCATTTATTATTTGAAATATATTTAAACGGTAGCATTATGAATAACAACAGTATTGTATAAAAACTATTTTAAAGTTTTCATCATTTATTAGATTCGTTTGAGATATTTAGGGGAAAATCTTAAAGGATAACATTATTGAAAACTGTACTGCAAAACTCTTTTTATTAACTTATGACTATGCACGTTTTAAAATGATACTTCAAATTGTATATCAACAAAAAATCATTTTGCACGATTAATATTTATTTAAAATATAATGAAAAAACTTTGTATATCTCTGTATGATTTCTTAAATACTTCATACATTTTACTGGATGAAAAGAAATTGTAAAAATGAAAATAAATTACCTATTTAATTATTTTCAGGGAATGTTACTGAAGTACTACAGATTCTTTTCAAAGCATAGTTTTATTACGATAATTAATACTTTTATTTGCGTATAATTTGAAAGTGTTAAAAAGCTTAAAAATTTTAAATTGTACGAAATTATGAATATAGTTAATTAAAATTGTCATAAAACGGAAAAATCATTTTTTTATATAAATAAAAATATAATACGTATATTTATACAAAACTGAAAATTACTGAGCTTCATTATTACAATAGAGTTTAATTTGCGCCATTAATGAATGCCTGGTAAGTTAACGTTTGTAGTTTTTTATTTATTCATTTATTTATTTTAGTTACAATCTAAAATATCGAAACACACATTTGGTTCACGCGTCTGCAGTTGTACGACACCAAAAAAAATCACGCCGAGAGAGGTATGCTTAAATTTTCTTGTTCTTTAAAATCATAGAATGTACAGTTTAAAAAATAGGTAGGATAACTACAGTAAATTACACGTTCAAAAGCATACGAGTTAAAAATCACCGATGCAAGTTATTTCTTTCACCAACAAATTACCCTTTCTTTGAGGTTACTATCCACTCTTTAAAAACACTTTAGAGTATTAGAAAAAGTGAATTATATATATATATATATATATATATATATATATATATATATATATATGTAACCATGAATTCCAATGTTCAGTCAACCCAATAAAGCACCACTGCAAAACTGAGGATATAAATTAAAACATTTAGATAATAATGAAGCCTTTTAAATAGTTTACAATTCTTCAGCCATCACTTAAGTTTGGAAAAAAAATTAGAAAATTCTAGTTTTGCTAATATCAAGTATTGAAACCAAAATTGTTTTATTAATTCTCTCTCTCTCTCTCTCTCTTTTTGTGTGTGTGTGTGTGTGTGTGTTAATTTTAATACAAAAAAAATCATAAACATATAATTAACATCAGCATAATGTAAAGATTATTTCTTTTAGTTCCGTTTTTGCACACTTAAAGTTTGAATATTTACACAGGTTTGTAACCAAAAAACTACATAAGAAGTTTTAACTTTTTATTGTTGATTTTTACTCACTGAAGCAAAGAAAATTATGCGAATATGGTAGGAAAAAAAAAAAAAAAGTTGCATAGAGTATAGTAAAAAAAGGTCCATCTCATCAAGTTGATTTGCAAAACTGATATTTTTTGTTCAGTTTTCATGAAAACATGAAACGAAATCTGGTAACTTTTGTTGATTATAAAAACCATATTTATAATTAAATAAAATAGATGTAAGGTGTGGAGTATTCGGAGAAGCGTCAAAACAGAAGAAAAGGTCTCATTGGCAACAGGAGTGATCCCAGAATAATAAATACATCATGAAGAAACTTTGTTTTATTTCAAGAATGAATTTCTTCAGTTTAATGTAGTAAAATTATTAGCGATTTTTTTATTGCAAAATCTATTATTTTGACCAAAAAAAAAAAAAAAAAAAAAAAAAGTGATGGGCAGAATTTTTTTTTTTTTTTTTTTCAGAATCCCCAAAATAATTAAGATTACCAAAAAAGTTTCATTCAGCTTAAAAAAAAAAAGTTTTTTTTTTCTTTTTTCAAATCTGTGTTACTTTAGAAGAAAAAATTGTCTTAATCAATAATAGCAATTAAATAGAAGCTGATATTTATCAACAGTTGCTGAACTTTTTTTTAAACTTTCCACATGAATATTTGGATTATTATTATTATTATAATTATTATTCATTCATTTATTTATTTTTATTTTTTTAACATATATCATTCTAAATTCTTTTAAATATTCAATTCTTTGAAAACTTTTATTATTATTATTATTATTATTATTATTAAACAGATTTATCGTTTACAAATTTTAGATTTGCTTCTAATGCATACGTTAAAAATAAATGAAATACAATTACATTAGCCGACTCACATTTAAATTCTACTCTCGGATCTTTAGCCATTGTCTTCTTTCCTGAAAGTGAGTGGGATGGGTAGATTAATAACCATTCTCGCTTTTATGAAAGATAATTGCCAATGAATGCTTTATTCAGATGTTAATTATCATCATTCTACATCACGGTTTCGTATTACAGTATATTATTTCTAATACTCTTAATAATTTACGGAAACCATTGTATTGTGACTCTTATGACTAACTTAATTTTTATGAATAAGTGATAAGTAACTGTTTCCAGTCAAACAATCGACTTAATTTTGGTGACTTTATATTAAATTTGTTTAGTTGGAGTGCAATTGATATATAAGTGTATAATTAAAACGTTTAGTTTTCTGCAAAAATTTTCGATATTTCTATTATTGCAATTTAGCCATATGACGGAGCTTTATATCCGTATCAGCGGTTATCCGTAGGAAAAAGATCCGGAACCGTATAACGAGAAGAAAAATCTGTATCTGCATCCGATTTTTTTTTCAACAAATTTAATACGGATCAATCGTAAAAAAAAAATTATGAAAATTAGAATGAAACTGTTATAATTTTTTATTTATTGTCGTTAGTACATAGATAAAAAAAATCGATAATAATTTCTTTTTATTCTTTTTTTTTTTTTTTTTTTAAATAATGAAAAACAGATTTTTTAAATCAGTATTACATTTTACATTTGTGTTGTCAACTATCCCTTATTCTAAAAAAGTACATATATAATCATAGAAGCCAATTTAATGTAACGAAATATTTTTATGACTTCTAAATTATAGCTTTACTAATTATAATTCACATACAATCTGTTGGATGGATAGAAGCCGGTGCTAATTACCTTTCCATCAGTAGCCCTAAGGTGATTTTTTTTTTTTTTTTTTTTTTTTTTTTTTTTTGAGTTAGTACAATTCTAGATTAGGAGTGGACGATGTCACTATTTCAATATCACGATATATTCTCAAGGCAAAATCGCGATATCGCGATGTATCACGATATTGGACTTGAGTATTTTTCAATCCCTTTCATACTGCTAATTTAAATGCCAATTCTAGATATAAAAAAAAGCTTCAATTTAATGTGACAGCCCCATTATATAATATAATATACAGAATAATTTATATGTACAATTTCCTATTAATCAACACCATATCAAAATCAATGTAGAAAAACAGATAATGGAAATACATTTATGCACAGAAGAGAAAAAATATAGGAAGTATACAGCTGTTTCGGTAGCCTTTAGCGTACCGTTTTCAGTGCATAAAGATATCTGGAACTGGAGAAGTGCATATTTATATAGAAGAGAGGTCGAATTCTGTTCAACCAATAGGATTACGGGAAAGGTGGGGAGAGCGGCGAATAGGAATTTTAGAAACGCTAGTTGTGTAACCTGTAGAAAAATTAAGAAAAAGTGGACCGAATGTAAAATTTCCAACAATCAGACAAATAGGGAACAGCGAAATCACAATATGATTTTTAAGATTTTTATAAATATAAAAAGCTTCAAAGAAACCGAGATCATGAACGGATTTAGGTCTGCAAATTATTTTAGCTGAATAAAATTTAAAATTATGATTTTCCTCCCAGCAATGCTGGTAGGCCGATGTATGACAAACTAAACGCAGTCTCAAATTCCGTCTAAAAGAACGTATTAATTACGTCCGTAAACAAGAAACCAATAATTCGGCTATTTCGAAGCATTTCTGGGAGGAAATCATAATTTTAAATTTGATTCGGCTAAAATAATTTGCAAACCGAAAACCATTCATGAACTCGATTTCTTTCAAGCTTTTTATATTTATAAAAATCTTAAAAATCTTGTCAATTGCGATTTCGCTGTTCCCTATTTGTCTGATTGTTCAAAATTTTACATTCGGTCCACATTTTCTTAATTTTTCTACAGTTTACACAACTAGCGTTTCTAAAATTCCTATTGGCCGTTCTCCCCACCTTTCCCGTAATCCTATTGGTTGAACAGAATTCGGTCCCTCTTTTATATATATGAGCACTTCTCCAGTTTCAGATATCTTTATGCACTGAAGACGGCACGCTAAAGGCTATCGAAACAGCTGTATGATTCCTATATTATTTTCTCTTCGGTGTTTCTAACGTTGTCATTTTTATTGGTTTAATAATCCAGCGCCAAGTCTCCTTTTAATACATTTATGCACAGACTTAATTCTTACATTACTGTGTTGTTATGCAGCAGTATTACATCATTTAAACACATTCAACCATCTCAGAATTTTACTTAAAAAAATGTTTCTAATATGTATAATTATGAATTAGTAATAAAATATAATAAAATATCTTACAGCATATCACATAATTTTAAAAAACTTTAATAAACTTTATTTCCAACGTTTTGGTTAAAATTCATCTTTAACCATCTTCAGGGAAGAATAATGTTTAAAAACCATAAACATAGACAATTTAAGTCATTCTATGAAACCACAAATACAATTTCAAGGAAATTAATAGATGATTACATAAATTATAAAAATATACTATATACATTTAAAAAAAAAAGAGCTAAAATCACTTAAACTTGAAACATGATCACTACAAGAAAAAGAAAACACTTAAAGAAAACGGAGCCAAAAGTATCATACAGCGGGGTTGCCAGAACGAAAACAATAGCAGGGTAACCATAAATTATTTCAAGCCTAAGAAATGAAGCCAAATCGAGGGGGGTTTATGGATAATGAATCGTTACAAATTTCGGATTTTCTTTTAATAATTTCAAATGATTCATAAAGAAGAGCTTGGTTTGTATTGTCAGTATTGTAAATTATCCTGGCATTTTCAAAATCGGGTTCGATGGGATTAGTATTATAAGTACGTGAAAAAGCTGTGTTGGGTCTGTTATATTTTAAATCTGCAATATGTTCCCTCATTCTATCATAAAAAGGTCTATTGGTCATTCCTATGTAATAGTTAGTTTTATTATCAATTTTATAGGGGATTTCATAAACACCAGATTTTATAAAATGCCAGGATAATTTACAATACTGACAACAGAAACCAAGCTCTTCTTTATGAATCATTTGAAATTATTAAAAGAAAATCCGAAATTTGTAACGATTCATTATCCATAACCCCCCCCCCCCTCAATTTGGCTTCATTTCTTAGGCTTGAAATAATTTATGGTTACCCTGCTATTGTTTTCGTTCTGGCAACCCCGCTGTATGATACTTATGGCTCCGTTTTCTTTAAGTGTTTTCTTTTTCTTGTAATGATCATGTTTCAAGTTTATTTAAGTGATTTTAGCTCATTTTTTTTAAATGTATATAGTATATTTTTATAATTTATGTAATCATCTATTAATTTCCTTGAAATTGTATTTGTGGTTTCATAGAATGACTTAAATTGTCTATGTTTATGGTTTTTAAACATCATTCTTCCCTGAAGATGGTTAAAGACCCCTATAAAATTGATAATAAAACTAACTATTACATAGGAATGACCAATAGACCTTTTTATGATAGAATGAGGGAACATATTGCAGATTTAAAATATAACAGACCCAACACAGCTTTTTCACGTACTTATAATACTAATCCCATCGAACCCGATTTTGAAAATGCCAGGATAATTTACAATATTGACAATAGAAACCAAGCTCTTCTTTATGAATCATTTGAAATTGTTAAAAGAAAATCCGAAATTTGTAACGATTCATTATCCATAACCCCCCCCCCCCTCAATTTGGCTTCATTTCTTAGGCTTGAAATAATTTATGGTTACCCTGCTTTTGTTTTCGTTCTGACAACCCCGCTGTATGATACTTTTGGCTCCATTTTCTTTAAGTGTTTTCTTTTTCTTGTATTGATCATGTTTCAAGTTTATTTAAGTGATTTTAGCTCATTTTTTTAAAATGTATATAGTATATTTTTATAATTTATGTAATCATCTATTAATTTCCTTGAAATTGTATTTGTGGTTTCATAGAATGACTTAAATTGTCTATGTTTATGATTTTTAAACATCATTCTTCCCTGAAGATGGTTAAAGATGAATTTTAACCGAAACGTTGGAAATAAAGTTTTTAAAAGTTTTTTAAAATTATGTGATATGCTGTAAGATATTTTATTATATTTTATTACTATTTCATAATTATTAAAACAGCATATATAAAAGTGGAATAAATATTTCTGAATATGTATAATTAACACAATAAACTTTTGCAAAATCTTCTTAATAAAACTAAGCCCAAGTTTGCCCGAGATAATGCTGAAACTAACGTCATAGCCATAAGAATAATGAAAACACATTTTTATCTGTGGTTTGGAGGGCTGAATAAAATAACTGAAAAAGGATGATTCAACAGAAAAAAAAATTGACGTCACGATTGCAACAATATATCGAGAAAAAATAAATTTTACCTGCGATATGAAACCAATAAGTCGAGAATAAAAGACAATTTAAATGAATAAATGTAATTCTGTGTAAGGACCACCAATTAGTGATATACCGATTTACTTTCTCGGCCACCGCTGTAAACTGTCAAATTGCCATAGCATAGTTTTTCAAAATATCCATTTTTAACCGACTTCAAAAAAAGAAGGAAGGTTCTCAATTCAAACCGTATGTTTTTTTTATGTTTGTTAGCGCATAACTTCTGAACGGATGCTCCGATTTTGATACTTTTTGTTTTGTTGAAAAGGTCTTGGTCTGCAATAGGTCCTATTGTAATATCTTTACGATCTAAAGAAAATACAGGGTGCCCAAAAAAATAAGTCCCAACTCTTTTAACTGCTAAACGGCTGCAGCTATAGTGATAAAAATGGTATGTAAGCATAATAAAGTGGCCCTGCAGTACAAGGTTAAACCGCTTGCTACGCCACGTGGTGGAAAATAGTGGAGTTAGTGTTCCTATCTCGAAAACGGTTCTAGAGAAAAAAAGTGAATTAGAAAGTTGAAGATTATCATCGATTTAGTAGTTTAGACAATCATGCTAGCGTTTCTATCTCGGAAACGGTTCAAGACAGGGGAAAAAAGTGAATTATAAAATTGCAGAGCATCATCGATTTAGTACGGAAAGATAGTTTTGACATTGATGCTAAAAGTACAAGGCTAAAAACGTGCCTTTTTTTGTTCGCAATTTCTTACACTATACACACTTGAGCTACATTGCTCACGTAGTAGCGTAGCTGGTGAGACATACGCTATATTTCAAAATACGGTTACTTGATACTTTTTGCTTTGTTGTAGAGATCTTGGTCTAAAGTAGGTCCCATTATAACATTTTTACAATCTAAAGAAAATAAAGTGCCATCTGGTGAAAAACAGCGGCATTAGCGCTCCTATCTCAAAAACGGTTCAAGATGGGAGAAAAGTTAATTATGAAGTTGTAGAGTATCATCGATTTACTACGAAAAGACAGTTTTTAGACATTATTGCTAAAAATAGAACGCTTAAAACGTGCAATTGTTTGTTCGCAATTTCCTACACTGTGCACAATTGAACTACGTTGCACGCTTTACAGCGTAGCGGATGGCACGTATATTCTGTGGTTCAAAGTACTGTTACTGTAAGCGATCACATCGATTAGCGCAAAGTCGTTTTCAACCAACTTCAAAAAGGAGGGTGTTCTTAATTCTTGCTATGTGTTGTTGTTGGTGTTTGTAAGCTTATAACTTCGTAAGAAATGCTCTAATTAACCGACTTCAAAAAGGAGGAGGTTCTCAATTCAAAGCGTATGTTTTTTTTTGTTTTTGTTTTTGTTTGTTAGCCCGTAACTTCTGAACGGATGATCCGATTTTGATACTTTTTGTTTTTTTGTAAAGGCCTTGGTCTGAAATAGGTCCCATTGTAAGATCTTTACGATCAAAAGAAAATACAGGGTGCCCAAAAAGGTCAGTTACGACTCTTTTAACTGCTGAACAGCTGCAGCTAGAGTCATAAAAGTGGTATGTAGGTACAGTAAAGTGGACATGTGCTACGCGTTTCAACCGCCTAAAGCGCCACCTGGTGGAAAAGAGTGGAGTTAGCGATCCTATGTCGGAAACGTTTTAAGACAGGGGAAAAAAGGGAATTATAACATTGCAGAGCATCATCGATGTAGTTTAGACATTAATGCTAAAAACAGAACGCTTAAAACGTGCATTTGTTTGTTCATAATTTCCTATTTTGTGCACTCTTGAAAAACATTGCATATGTTGTAGCGTAGCGGGTGACATTTATGCTAGGTAAATTTCAAAGCATGGTTATTGTAAGCGGTCACATCGATTAACGCATAGGCGTTTTAAGCCGACTTCATAAAGGAAGAGGTTCTCAATACAAACCATGTTTCTCGTTGTTGTTGAAATTTGTTAGCTTATAACTTCGTAAGAAATGATTTAATTTTAATACTTTTTTTGTTGTCGTAATGATCTTGGCCTGAAATAAGTTTCATTAGGATTTCATTAAGATATAAACAAATTACAGGATACTCACACAAGTCTGTTCTCACACAAACTGCTGAACGCAAGCAGCTACACTGGTAAAAGCAGTGTGTAAGTATCGATGTTGAAACTTCTGTCCGTCAGCTGCAATGCATATTTTGCTCTTTATTTGAACTTTACGCTGCGCAATTTCCAGCGCAGCGGGTGACACGTATTTACTGTAAAGTTTAATATATATGCTTAACAGAATTTTCGGTTACGAATACAGCGTATCCTTTCTTTACCCTTCTAAAGACTTTTTAATTTAACGTATGTTCGTTCAATAGATAGTTTTTTGGTCATATCCGATAAAGGCAGGAAAAGTGACACAATTTAAAAATGCAGCATTTGAGAAAAATCAACTTAAAAATAACTTGACTAGAATAAAACTGGCACAACTGTCTCTCGAGTGGATAACTTTCTAGATGGAGATGTAACTTTTTTGTTCACATTTGGCGCATTTAATGTATTTTTCAGTCACATAAACCATTTTTTGAGTAATGTCACTTTTCTTGGAAGTTGTGATTTGCGAAACTTCCGTCGAACGTCTTCTGATGCTCTGCTATATAAATAAGTTTTCACTGAAAAGAGAAAAATAAAATCTTTTTGTAAAAAAATAGAACCGACTCCAAAAAGGAACTACTATTCAAACAACTAAAAATGAAAGAAAATTGGCAGAAAATGGAACTGTAGATTGCGCCTAAAAGTATAAAATAATTTCCTTCGCCAAACAACCTATAACACTACAATTAATCATAACTTTTGAAGTCGGCGCAAAATTAAATAAAAATTGATACAATAAAAATTCAATACAAAAATCAAATCCTATTCAAAATGCACGTCTCACATTGTTACCTGCAAAACGCAGCCGAAAACTACTTTGATTCAAGAAAACAAATAAGATTTCGTAAGCAGCAAAAGTTGGCGAAGATGCTGGTATCTGACGTCCTTGGTGAACGAAAAATCGCAAAATTATCTGGCAAACATATTTAATTTCTTTGGGATATCATGATTATTTTAATAAGGTATATCAAGAGAGTAATCAAGAATATGAAACAACACATCGTACAATATATATTATGAAAATATACATCTTGCGTGTATATTTTTGCCTTACGTTTTTATCGCCAAATTCAAAAGCCATCGAGGATGATCTAACTTCGTAGAAACATAAATACCGCATTGAGAAAAATGTTCACTGTTCCATGTAGATGCTACTAATGGACCAATTGTATACAGTGATAAAATAATAATGGAAACACGAAAATGGATCATTCGAGACAACAGCATTTGTTGCTACCGATCTAAAGACAAACCTTTAAAAACTAATTAAATTTTATTTAATTTTGCGCCGACTTCAAAAGTTATGATTAATTGTAGTGTTATAGGTTGTTTGGCGAAGGAAATTATTTTATACTTTTAGGCGCAATCTACAGTTCCATTTTCTGCCAATTTTCTTTCATTTTTAGTTGTTTGAATAGTAGTTCCTTTTTGGAGTCGGTTCTATTTTTTTACAAAAAGATTTTATACATTCTAAGTTTGGTGCATTTAAATATCATAGAAGTTGATATATTGCTTTCCCAGGGTTACATTGCATCATAGCAGCATTATTTCTCAGCCAATATGCACACTAATTGAATAAACATAGCTTTTCGTCACGACTCTTATTCATATAAAGTTTCGTGCATTGGTACACTATTATAGAAACTGTGATATAGCCTTATCTTAGATGGCGGAAATTGCATATAATGTATTTGGGCGGTATATCCCAAAAATATAATCAGCATCAATTTAAGTAAAGGTTGAACCAAGTATAAAGTTTTGTTGATTTCCGTCCTTTGGTTAATGAGACACAGTATCTACAAAACTGTGCTAACGCACGACAGACGTTTTCTAAAAATGATCGAATCCTGTGTTAGGACACCTGGAAATGAATAAATATTCATCGGAAACTGATAATCGAAAATGCTCATGAATGCAATATTTTCATCTTTTGTAAACAAAAGAAATTTATGAAAACATGAAACCTAAATTCAAACTTACAAAAAATAAGCAAATAAGTGAATGATTAAATAAAAATAATGATATAAATTACTTTATTATACATTACACTAAACAATATTTAGATTTCTAAAATAAAGGCGCTTCCTTCCTGCCGCTTCTGAAATTAGATTCTCAGTAGAAAACAATCAGTATCCTGAGTAAAGAAATTGCTTCGGTTTGTTTACGAAGTAAAAATGTAAAAATAAATAACACCAAATTTTCGCTATATTAATCAGAAATACTAATAAAATATTTAAAAGAAATTAAATAATTGTTAAAATATTAAAAACAAATTTAGTATAAATTCATGAAAAAGCTTTTAAAAAATTATTTAAATCGAAATAAAATAACAGTTAAAATCTAAAAAAAAAAAAAAAAAAAAAAAAAACAGAATATATTTTTTTTAACATATGTGAATGAAAATAAATGACGAAATTATTCAGTTATTTCTTAATAAAATTAATGACATCAACAATTGTTAATTGCGTTTATAGGCAATAGTAGTTTTGTATTAATATTGTAATAGCGACAATGAATATTTATATCGTAGCAGCGAATAAAGTGATCGGATGAATATCACGCAGTGTCTCAGTCATATCAGAGTATAATATCACGCATGCGTTATACCTGTATCATCCACTCTCCTTCGTATCAACGATTACCGGCTACCACGGGATGAAAAGTTCGGCTCACGGAAATTGATATGATCGTTCGTAGTACATTCACAGATGAGTTCCTGATAATCGTGGCGGTTGCGATATATCGCCAACTGAAAGATTTTGTTATCGGTTTCAAATTGCATGCTTTAAATCGATGTTTCGCGATGTATCAATGTCGCCCAGTCCTATTCTGGATATCAAATATGTATCCGGGCACGCGTTGTGAAATGCCTAAGATTCATTTAATTAAATTTATCAAGATATACCTGAAAAGGAATGTGGAAATTATAATAAAAAAATTACTCTCAGTAAATAGTATCAATCTAATCTATCTTAAATTGATTTCTTTATTAAATTTCATCAGTGACTTATTTCGAGGAATAATTTACATAATTTATAATAAAAGACTTTTGAATCAATCACAAACATTATAGATTAATACAAGGAATTGGTTTGAATCTAATTTCTTTAGTTTTAGATAAGGTAACTGCAGGCAACATGGGCACCTTAAGCACAGAAATTTTTAGCTATAGTTGTAATCGATTTAAAAAGAAATAAAAATTCTCTTAAAGAGAGGACAATTTTTAGTACTGGAAATTTTTTTTTAAGTTTACAATAATCAAGATTTAAACCTGCAAGATTTAAAGAAAAAAAAAAAAAAAAAAAAAAAAAAAAAAGACCAGTTGAAGAAGGCAGGTAATATGCTCATATGCAGATAATATGCTAGTAGGTGAAATACAATGCAGAGATTCATATTTAACGGCTGAAAACGCATCAATTATTACAAAAATAAGTTTAATTTTGAAACTTTACAAAAATTAATGAAAAGGTAAGAAATACACTACTGGCCATTAAAATTGCTACACCAAGAAAGAATAATAATAACGGAATGAAATTTGCTGGACACATACATTATAGTAGAAAGAACAATTGATTAAAATTTCAGGAAATTTCGAGTAATATGTACTGATAAAACAGTGCATAAAGCAGCGACCTCTGTGAGCAATAACAGCACTTATCTGCCTTGGCATTAAATCGAACAGCGATTGGATGACACGTACGGGTAGAACACTTCATGAAGTTTTAACACGATGCCACAATTAATCGATCGACGTTACTGGTGAGTGGTGGGGGGGGGAGTCGCTTTTCAACGATTAAACAGTCATTTTCATTGGTGCGAGATCAGGAGAACGCGCTGGCCAGAGCAACAGTCGAACACATTCGGCATCAATGAAGGTCCAGACAATATGGACAACTTGCGGTCGTGCATTGTCCTGCTTAAGTGTTGCGCTTCGGAGGCCTTGAACATAGGGCAGAGCGATGGACCTTAACTCGTCAGAAATGTAATGGCTGGTATTCAGAGTGGCGGGAATGAAAACAAGAGGTGACCGGGACGTGTATCCAATGGTACCACATACCATCAATCCAGGTGGTGACTCAGTATGCGGCTACCAAAATTCTGATTACCCTCAAAACTGCATCACTGATATGGGCGCCATTAATGTGTGATCAACAATGCACCTGGACGCAGGAATGGCGTGAAGTCACTTTTCAGACAAATCACAATCCTGTTTACAGCATCAAGATTGCCTTATCCGTATTTAACGGCATTATGAATAATGCACATTGCCAGCTGGGATTCGACATCATCATACTGTCCATCATTCGCAATGATGTTATGGGTTCCCATTGGATACACGTCTCGATTACATCATGTTCGTATTCCTGGCACTCTGAATAGCGGCCATTAAATTTCTGATGAGTTAAGGCCCACCCCTCTGCCCTGTATTTGAGGCCTCCGTAGCGAAAAATTTAAGCAAGATAATGCACGACCGCAAGTTATTTGTATTGTCCGGACCTTCTTTGATACAGAATGTGTTCGACTGTTGCTCTGGCCAGCGCGTTCTCCTGATCTCGCACCAATGAAAATGACTGTTTAATCGTTGAAAAGCGACTGGCCCCCACCACTCACCTGTAACTTCGATCGATAAATTGTGGCATCGTGTTAAAACTTCATTAAATGATCTACCCGTACATGTCATCCAATCGCTGTTCGATTCAATGCCTAGGCAGATAAGTGCTGTTATTGCTCACAGAGGTCGCTGCTTTATGTACTGTTGTCTCAGTACATATTACTCCAAATTTCCTGCAATTTTAATCAATTGTTCTTCCTACTATAATGTATGTGTCCAACAAATTTCATTCCGTTATTATTATTCCTTCTTGGTGTAGCAATTTTAATGGCCAGTAGTATAATAATAAAAAAAAAAAAAAAAATTAGAAAACAATGTTAAGCAATTTTAAACAATTTTCAGCAAATTTTTAAGCAACTCTAAACTTTTTTACAGTCAAAAAATTTTTTAATTCATTTTGACTTCACATGTATGGCAAGTGAAAACTTCCTTATCTCTCTTGGTAAGTCCTACACATTCCTCGTGCACATTCCTCGTGTTGATATGATCATATCCACATCATTCCTCGTGTGAAAGATGTGGATATGATCATGACACATAACACATGATCTTATATCCACAACTTTTTCCTTTTTGCAAATACCACTAAACTAACTTTCTTTATCAATTTTCTTTGCTCATGGATCTTTTCCGCTATTATTCTCCGACTGATTTTTTTTTTTTTTTTTTTTTTTTTTTTAATCGCCGTTGTGATGTTTGTGTGTATTCAGTATTACTTTGCGAAGCTCTGGAAAAGAGTTCAAAATTAGAGCACGATAGTTCATTGAAGATATTATGACAGATGTATTTGAGGGATAAGGAGTATGATGAACCTGTTCTTCAGATGTCTCTGGGGAAGAAATTTGCTTTCTACTTTTGACATTATTCTTCGTTGGAGGAGGGTTTTCAGACACAGAACTTGGAGAAAAAGCTTCCTCGGGAGTTACATTGACAGGATATATAGGATATGATTGACACGATAGATACCTGTCCTTTTGAAGCCCCTTTAACGTTGGAAATGCCAATGTCATAGCTTTGTCAGAAACTGGAGAAAATATTCTTCCAAATTGAGATTTTGTAATGTTTTCCTGGTTAGTTTGTTCCAAAAACAAAAGAATTTATTGGTCCCAAAATTGCCCAAATAGCCCAAAACAGGATTTATGCAAAAGGCTGCAGTTCATGGATTGTATTAAAAAGAGAACAAGGTAGAAGAATGTCCTTTTTTTCAGCCCCATCCAGAATTAAGTAATTAAGATAGGACGTGCCCCCATAAAAGGTGAGAAAACAGCGTCCTTGTGGTTTAAATTTTGATACGTGCAGGTAATATGCCCATTGGGCACATTGCCAACAATAACAAGCTTTAAAAAACCGTTCTTAATTCTGTCTGAAAGCTTAGCTGTTGAAATTCACTTACACAGTTGAAAAGACTATTCAACCAGCTAAAATATTATATATAACACTAAATATATATACATTGTTTCAGTCAGGAAAGTAACAAACTTAGAAGTGACAAATTCATAAAATGCCATTGCAACTGACAACAAATCAACAATGACTGTTACCCCGTGCACGTGATCAAAGTTTGCGGACAACACAGTACTAAACTATGTTTTTCTGTGTTCGAGCGACTAGATTCAAGTGCTTTCTTTCGGATTTCACTGAAATTAATAACATTATTGTGAGTTGACCATATTACCTGCATCGGCCATATTTGCATCATTTGCCTTACTAGGCAATTTTAATTACAGTAGACTGACCAAAGAATTAAATTAAACTTTCTTACCACATTACCATTTTCAGGGGAAGACAGGTGTTACCAGGGCGTAAGTTGTTTCCATTATCACGTTGAGGATCTTCTCCATATTCCTTTTTTTAGCACATTGTAACAATATTTTTTGTACACCGTTTTACTCAATTATTATGTTTTTTTATGGCCAAGGCTAGGCCCTTTACCTAGTAATGCTCATAATTTGAAGAGCGGTGTTTTTTCTTCGGACAAGAGCGAATTATTTTTTTCATGAGTTGTCCTTTGGGGAAGATAGGCAAGAAGCACTGGGCAAAATAATTTTTCTACTTTTTTTCTTGAGTCCTTCTCATTATAATTTTAGTAGGAGGTCTCGTTTTGTCATTTTCTTATTGGATTGGTTTTCTTATTGGATCCCTTCTGCTCCAATCTGCTTGCTCCTAGATCTCCTGGCATAGTTTTCAGGATTCAGTGGCGGGAGTCTGGAGTTTCCTTTTGGGTGGGAGCCTAGATGTTCCATTTGTGTGGTCTTTAAGTGCTGGTCGTAAATTTGGGTTGTGAATTCTGGCATATACTTTTTATGTGTCGTTTTATGACTTTTCTTTACATAAAGCCCTTTTGTGATTTCTTCTTTTTCTTAAGAAGAAATAATGGCTGCACTTGGCCCAGCACAGTCCTACATGTGTTCTCTAAATTTTACATCCTGCCTCTTCTCACATATCTATTTCTAAATGCAACGTTTCCGAAGTCTTTGGCAATGTATTTCTTTAAGGTAATGCAGATCTGCAACAGTATGTTAGGTCTTTTTGCTAATTCAATTTCCTTTCATTTTGCAAATAAATGTATCGTTTGACATCCTAGTGTTGCATTCTTAGTTTTAAAATATGATACAATCATTTGCTGAGCTTTCCCAGCAAATTATTTGGCGAAGTTTGGTATTTACTGGCATTTACTAAGAATCGTTTGAATTGTACATTGTAAAAAGCGTATTTAAAGCCGGATATGCCTTCTTTCCTCTTTATTTGTCAATTATTTTTAAAGTACTTTCTATACATTTGTACCGCAAAAGCTCAACGAAAATCACTTCTTTCTAAATACGCTTGATATTTAAATGTTACATTATGTCCATCCATGTCTGTCCTCTTGTTAATTATTTTACTAATTATTCAAAAATGCAGCGCATAGCGCAATTCAACCATATATTTGAATGAGTTGTATTTATATACAAGATTATATATAAGAGAGCTGATTTAAGTATGTTGAAGATATACAGTTATCAACAGAATACTTTTAATTAGTTATTAAAGAAAGTAAGATTTGTACTCACCTTCTATGTCAGTTAGTAGCTCCGTTTTTTCACCATCATCCAGAATCGTTCCTGGTAGCTAATAGACCGCATCTGTAATTAACTTAATTTTCATGTAATCATTAATTCAATTATGTGTATGCAATTTTTCATAAAAAAATGTCATAGTTGATTTACTATGTTTAATGGCAGTTTCTTGATTAAATCTTAATCACACATTTAGTATATTTTATCATATGAAGTATATAAAACAACGTTTAATGCAGGAACAAAATAGAATTCCTTTTCTTATCGACAACATATTAACAGACAGAGAGCAACAACTACATTTGTTCAAACTAAGATACATATAAAAAGCTGACACTGTGGTTTCCAAGGCGCAGCTTGAGAGTGGTGCATACTTGAGATAGATTCACAGGAAGCGCATTGAACACGGAAGAATAAAGTCTGGATTAATTAAAATAGTTCTTTTGAATTGAAAAAGATATTGATAATGAAATTATCATAGTTTCTCTAATATGCTTCATATAAGACTGAGCCCCAACTCGACCCGATGCAACATTCTACCCGAGATTCGATTTAAAATAATTTTGTCGTTGCTTTATACTGTGTCTTATTTGAAGACATGAACAAGAATGTAAAAAAATTGTTACATACTTAAAAATTACACATTTTTAGAAAGGTACGAATCCGTATCCGTATATATAGAAAAGGAGGTATCTATATTCATATCCGTATCTACGGAAAACAATTTTGTACGATCCTTTTGCAAAGATGTTGTAAAATAAATTGAAAAAAAAAAATGAAGATATGTTTTAAATATTCTTGTTAAGGAAATTTTTGTCTTTTAATTAGCAAATAATTTTTATTGTTTTCTGAATTTTTCATTGTCTCCCAACAAATTACCTAAAATACATTTTTGTCAAATAATCCGCAGCTGTGTACTAATAAATCATCTCCTTTTTCAAGAGGAAAGATGAAAATAGTAAATACTTTTTATATGGTATGTAATTAACAACCAAAATGTTAAGGAATCGATATGAATATTTTAAAGAGCAGAGGTTTCTTTTGTAGCAAAGCGCAAAATATATCTTCTCGACCAATAACGAGAGTCAACAATGCTCAATTATTGGAAAAACGACGTTGGTAAACAGTTTTCAAATTACCAGTTTCTGTAGTTAAGATTTTTTTTAAAAATAAAATAAGTTTATTTTAAAGCTGTGTCACCGCTAAGTAATCTTAATTAAGTTAAATTGTAGTAAAACATTTCGTATTGTTTGAAAAACATTTTTCGCACGTAAATATAAAATATTTTACTCAAAAGAAAACTAGCAGTATTTTGACTTGGAGAAGTGAAACAAATAAATTTGAAATTTGAAGTAGGTAATAATAACGCAAGGAACAGAATTAACAGCAATTATCTTACTATAGTCTATTTTAGTAATTTTCTGCAATGATTGACACAGGTCAGCAATTTTGTTTCTTTCGCTGCATGTATTTTTATTTATTTATTTATTTATTTTAGGTAAATTTTATGATTTCTAGGATGCCAAAGCCAAAAATGACCTCCTTTTATGTTCATAACGTACGGATATTTTTCACAATAATAAAGATTTACAATAACCGTTCATAACAGCTACGAAAAACAAATTAATTTTATTGCATTAAACTAAACTTTTCTCATAATTTAAACAAACAATTCTTTCTTGATATATTTAATTCTGCGCTTACTTCTTTCGGCTGTGAAACCTTTTCTTCTTTTCTTCAATACTCACCGTTGAACAGCCCCCCCCCGTCCCTCCTCCTCCATTCCTCCTATTTTCCATTTGTATTATTTTTTTAGAAAAGTAAGAAAAAGTTGTTGTATAAGGTTTTTAGAATTAATAAAGAATAACAGATTTCATATTAAAGAGAAATATTACAAAATATTAAAATAAAATATGAATTCTGTCAAAAACAAATTGACGTGATGGAATTATTTTACGATATTTTACTGTTGTATCTCTATATATTAAAAGAAAAAAAGTTACTGTCACTGGCGTCAAATTTTTTTGTCTGCGACAGCATCTTCTAACGGAGGGCAGGGTCCTTTGCGTCATAAGAGGTATCAATGTGTTCCGAGTACTCCAAGGCAGACATTTCAGCGGCTTTGAAATTTCTATTATTATAATTGAAGAAGTTATTAACTAAAAACGACAAGTTTATGAAGGTACTCTATTTGCCATTTCGAAAAAAGTTTCTCCCAGTGACGTTGTTCTTCTGTCATGAAGTCATTTTACACAGGAAAATTAAAATATGATCCATGGTTGTACGTAGGTAGGTTGGATTTAACGTCACACCAATACTGCGCTATGGATAATTGGCGACGGTCTGGGACGCACCCCTAGAGATGTTTCGGAGACATGTCATCACAATTTTGAACCTTCACGAAGGGGGTCACCTCAGCTTTGGTGATCTGTATAGTGGGGATGAGGACATGGAGGACTTTGCAACCACGACAGATTTTATGTGCACCAGCCACCATTAGTGTACACGACGGTCTTTGGCCGACTCAAGTATCGAATCGCAATCTTCTAATTACGTGCTCAGCGCTTTACCGATTCAGGTACCGCGGCCCGAAACCATGGATGTAAAAAACAAAGAAAATAAATATAAACTTTTTTTTCTCTACTTTTAGAAAATTAATCTTCTTACAAGGGAAAATTAAAACATGATCCACGGTTGTAGGTGGGTAGATAATTAGGTAGGTTGTGATTGACGTCGCACCATTGCTGCGCTATGGATAATTGGCGACGGTCTGGGACGCACCCCTACGGATGTTCCGGAGACATGCCACCACAGTTTCGGTCCTACACGAAGGGGATAGCTCCCCAGCTTCGGTGGCGCCCAGAGGTATATTTTTGATGGGAACACGGAGGATATTGCGGCCACGACATATTTTACGTGCACCAGCCACCATTAGTGTACACGACGGTCTTTGGTCGGCTCGAGAACCGAACCCACAATCTTCCAATTACGAGCTCGGTGCTCTCTACCGACTGGGGTACCGTGGTCCGGATTTAAGGTTCTAAAGAAGAAATAAAAAGGGTCATATACTAAATCTGTAATGCAAAATGGTCTAAGTATTATGATTTTCTTTCTATTAAAAAAATTATATATATATATATATATATAAATATTATATATTTCAATTTGACATTGAATATGAGTATTGTATTTCTATAATAATTTTCTGCTTTTGTCTTGTAATATGCACTATTAATATTCCTTTTCAGTGAAAGAAAGCAGTGAATAGGCAAGCAGAGTTCTGCATGTGTTAATAAGTAAAGTGAGTCGGGGGGGAAGCGAAGCCTCCTTCGGGGTTGGTGAGCGGAGCGAGCAGGGGGCAGAGCCCCTTGTTGACTAAAGAAAAAAAAATCTTATGCATTTTTTTTTTTTTTTTTTTAATGTTTGAAGACCTATGGATTTTTTTCTTTTTTCATTGCAGAAAAGACTAGTATAAGATAAGAGTGATATGAATCCTGCGTCTACTACAAACCTTGGAAAATTTTCCAGAGACTTATGGAGTAGTTTTTAAAATTACATGTGGCACTTTGTGTCGTATATATATGTTTTATATATTTTTGGCTTATTTTTTATGAATTTTTTTTCATATCCAAAACATTTTAAAAGAACTATTACTCGACATTATACGTATAACTGCTCGTATAAAATAAATTTTTGATTTTTATACTAGCATGAAACCGTCCAAAGAGAGCATTAATCCCAAAACAATGGAATTTTGCATGTGCAGCTTTTCATAAAAACATATTGCGTTATTTAAAATCCATTTCTTTTTAGCTTCCTAAGAATATAAATCAACACAGACAAATATAAAATAATTTCTACTAAGTTCAATACTATTAAAGAAATCATTTATAGCAAAATACAAGAAAGAGAAAAAAATAAAAATAAAAATCATATTTGACTTTTTTATCCTCATTATCAATAAACAACAAGAAGCAATAGGAATTTTTAATATTTAATTATTTTTAAAAGCAAAACTAACGCTACAATTTTTTTTTTTTTTAGTCTTAGGGTGAAATTGCCAACATTTCTAAATTATTTAGGAGAGTGTTATAACTCGCCTTTTTTTTTCATACCACAAAATTTAAGAATAATTTTTTCTTATTTAATCGAATTACATATTGGAAAAAATTACCGTACAAAAAATGTCTTGTGTAAAAATAGACGAGTACTAACTTTGCTCCGAATTAAATTAGAAATCTGAACAACTCTATTAAAAGTCGAATGAAGTGAGAAGAACATTTGGACTAAAATTTTTGTTAAAATTTCCGTAAACATGCATAGAAAAATGTATTTACGTATAATTTAGGATTTCTTTCCATTTCAGTTTATTAGACTGTCTGTTTTCCACTACTCTTTCTGCTTTTTGTAATATGAAACAGACATAAGTTATTAAACATTATTGTGACATCATAGCTATCATCTTTACTTAAAAAAAAGGGCAGGTGTTAGTACCCGCCCTTTTTTCAAAACACTTTTCTTGACGAATAATTTTCTGCCCATTTAATCGTGTTATAAAGTGGAAAAAAATTACTCTACAAAGAAGGTATGTGAAAAAGTGAGGGTACTAGCAACATTACGAAATAAATTAAAAAGTTGGCAGCTATGTGATATTTTTCATTTTCACGTACAGTCGGTAACAAAAGTATCCGAACACTAGCAAAAATCCCTATCTAAAAAAAAAAAAAAAAAAAAAAAAAAAAGTAGAGTTAATACTGTTTTGTCAAATAAATCCTTGTCGAATCATATTCTTAGTCAGTCTAAGAACATGATTTGGCAAGGATTTATTTAACAAAACAGTATTAACTCTACTTTTTTTTATATAGGAATTTTTGCTAGTGTTCGGATACTTTTGTTACCGACTGTATCACTTATAGTCCTTTTAGGGGGTCACGTAATATCATTCGGAAATAATATGAGCAATAAGTGTCTGTGCTCCGATATGAGTTCAAACTCTAATATGTTTAATTTCTGCATAGCATTTTTAGTCATTTTACAGGGTCGCACAATACCATTAAGGAATAAGATAAGCAATAATTGTTTATATTGCCCGATATGAGTTCCAACCGCATTTAATTCTATCAGATAAAAGGAAACTCATGTTTGATATGCAGATGAATAGCAATTACATATATATATAATATATTTGTTTACAAGAACATAGAGAAAAATTTGAATGCATTACCATTTATGGGTTTAATTTTTAAAGTGACTATTAGTAATTGTAAACCATTTTATATGGATAGAAACTAATGCATGTTAATTATTAATAACAATTTATACATGGTATTAATTTATATATGCAACTTAATGCATTCCATAAACATGCATACAAAAACTCATTTCAGCATAATTTAGGATTTCTTTGCAATTCAGTCCATAAACCTCTGTTTTTCAGTACTCTTTCTGCTTTCTGTAATATGAAACAGACATAAGTTGTTAAAGAATATTGTGACATCATAGCTATCATCTTTACGTGAAAAAAGGGCAGGTGCTAGTACCCACACTTTTTTCAAACCACTTTTCTTAACGAATAATTTTTTCCCAATTTATCGTGTTATATAGTGGCGAAATTTACTCTACAAAGAAAGTGATGCGAAAAAGGGAGGGTACTAGCAACATTGCAGAATAAATTAAAAAGTTGGCAACTATGTGATATGTTTCATTTTCGCGTCGTATTTATAATTCTTTTAGGAGATCACGCAAAATCATTAAGGAATAATATGAGCAATAAGTGTTTGTACTCCGATATGAGTTCAAACTCCAATAGGTTTCATTTATGCATAGCATTTATAGTCTTTTTACGGGATCGTGCATTATCATTAAGGAATAGTATAAACAGTAAGTGTTTATTCTCCGATATGGGTTCAAACCGCATTTAATTCTATCAGGTAAAAGGAAACTGATGTTTATTTTGTAGATGAATAGAAATTATATTTTTTTTACAAGAACATGGAGAAAAATTCGAATGCATTACCATTAATGGAATTAATTGTTTAAAGTGACTATTAGCAATCGTAAACTATTTCATATGGACGGAAACTGATGCATGGTGATTAGTAATAACAATTTATACATGTTATTAATTTATATATGCAACCTAATGCATTTATTATTTTTATTTACTTTACAGAGATACAGTCGGTAACAAAAGTGTCCGAACACTAGCAAAAATTCCTATGTAAAAAAAGTACACTTCATAGGGTTTTGTTAAATAAATCCTTATCGAATCATTTTCTTACTCTGACTAAGAACAGGATTCGACAAGGATTTATTTAACAAAACCGTATGAAGTGTACTTTTTTTACATAGGAATTTTTGCTAGTGTTCGGACACTTTTGTTACCGACTGTATATAAAGGAAATAATATTTTCTATTGTACATGCTTTGTGAATATTACTGTGCACTCATTTTGGTAACTATTGATTTATTAATATGTACTAGAACACGTTTTGATGATATAGTTTATTATGATTTGTACTATTTAAACTGATAGATATTTTATGTGAGTCATATGATACCTGTTCTTGACACATGGTACGTAAAAGAATGGTGTACAGTTTCTACGTAAGGAGAAAAGTGGATTTTAATTATTGTGCAATTAAAGCGTCCAAATTCATTGTTTCTAATAAAAAAGTATCTAAAATCTGTAGAAAGTAACCATATTCTTGGAAAGTGTAGCATAATCTACACATGGTGTTTTTTCGCATAGAAATTAAAGTGTCAGTACAGTCGGCAGCAAAATTATTTCAGCGCTAGCAATAATTCGTATATAAAAAACTGTCACTTAATAGTGTTTTGTTAAATAAATCCTTGACGAATCATGTTCTTAGACAGTCTAAGCACATGATTGGACAAGGACTTATTTAACAAAACAGTCGTATGTGTACTGTTTTTACATAGGAATTATTGCTAGCGCTCGAATAATTTTGCTGCCAACTGTATATACTTTTTTAACAGACAAAAATTAGCTTACGCAAGTATCGGTTAATTATAAATGTTCTTCTGGAAAAATTTATTCGAACTTTTACGTTAAAAAAAAATAAAGAAAAGAAAAGAAAAGAAGAAGAAGAAGAAGAAATATCGTACAGGTTTCTTTCAACTATTAATATTTCTATCTTATGGAATCCTTAAGCTTATTTGGTGTAATAATGAATACAGGATTTTGGCATAAGAAAGAAAATAATTATTCAGTTAATGAAAGCAAATAGTTTGCTTAATCATACAGTCGGTAACAAAAGTATCCGAACACTAGCAAAAATTCCTATATAAAAAAAGTACACTTCATACAGTTTTGTTAAATAAATCCTTGTCGAATCCTGTTCTTAGTCAGTCTAAAAACAAGATTCCACAATGATTTATTTAACAAAACTGTATTAAGTGTACTTTGTTTATACAGGAATTTTTGCTAGTGTTTGGAGACTTTTGTTACCGACTGTATATGATAACATTTATAATTTATTACTGAGTTTTGTTACTATCCGTCCTTTTTTCACACCATTAATTTTAAAGAGTATTTTTCTTCTTATATACCACAGTAATTGCACATTGGAAAAAAAAATCTCTACAAGCAAAGTGGTCTAAAAAATAATCAGGTACTGAAATTACTCCGGAATTAATTATAAATGTTACCAGGTATGGTTTAGTTGTAAAATTTATGCACTCAAGAACAAATTTTACCCGAGGAAAGCTTCTTGCGTAAAATTGTTTTTAACTACGATTTTTATTTAATATTCCACAATTCCCAAACTGTTCTTTCAAAAATTGCTAAATGCTTGAAAAAATATTCCACGTAATTTTAAAAATTCTCGACATAGATATTAGACAGCAGAGTTACCTAACATCTGGATTTTTGAACATTTTTTTAAAGCAAAAATCACTTTATTTATCAACGAAATTTCGTGATTAAATAAGTCGAAGATTATTTTAAAGAAGTAGTGGTATGAGCAAATACGGAGGTTGTCAGCTTTGAGACAGTAAAATGACAGGATTAACTACGGATAAATATCTTTTAGATATAAAAATGCAGTTTCTATCTGTACCAGATGTATCTAAAGTATTTCGTAAAAAAGAGTAGAATAGTCATATTTAATAGATTATTAAAGAATAAGTCTTTTATATCGTATTGCATGTAGTTTTTAAAATTATCGCTATTTATATAGTTATATGTGTAAACATCTTAAAAAGAAGAATACAAGCAAATGACTAGAAAAATTCTCATACTAAACTAAATTAATATGTAAGATATGACTTCGTAATATTAAAATTAAGTTACAAAAAATAAAAATGATTAAATACAATTATTACTTTTTTTATATCCATTCACCATTTTAATAGCCAATTAAACAAATAAATAAATAAACAATTAATGTCACATATGCTTTTCTTAAGTACAAAATGTTATTTTTTAATTTGCAAAAAAAATTCAATTAAAAAATAGGAATTCAAATTAAAGCTACGCAGTTTAAGTCATCAAAAAAGTCAAGTCACATTAAAGGTGATAAACTTTAAGTCCTGAACATGTGGTTTACGAGTAATTAAAAAAATTAATTTTTCATCTAATCTATGAATTGCATTTAATAGCCAAGGATGTGTAAAGAAAAAAAAATTAAAAAAAAAAAAAAAAAAAAAAAAAAAAAAAAAAGATTTCTTTGATTTTTAAGACAGAAATATGTATACGGTTAAGGAGCGAAGGAAAATTATCTAGTCTTTGAAAGCAAAAGAAAAAAAATATTTTTATGCTCTTGAGAAAACAGACGTTTGTGCGTATATAGAAAGCTAATTTCTTTTATGAAAATTACCATAATTAAGTTTTAATTAAGTTATGAAGATTAAGCTATGTATTACTCTTGAGAAAGCAATTATGTTACTTGGTTTCGTTTAAATAAAGAATAAATTACTTCTAAATGATGCTATTAAACTGTATCGTTGGTGATGAGCAGATAATACATTTGAAGACAGAGAATAAAAGGAATTTTAATTATTTTGAAGGATGCATTCCATTTTTAAATTACAAATATGTATATCTTTAAAGCAAGTTCGCAAATTTGAAAATCTCTACAAAAATACTATATTCTAATTGGTTGAGTTTATATTTAATTCAATCGTCGAAATACAGAAACTAATACTAGAGAAATCGTTGCAAAACTTAACATATTATTAATATTGTTTTTATTTTTTACAAAAATACATTTCAGTTATAAATAGTTAATTCTTGTGAGTCATAAATACAAAATATCTCACACTGTGAAGAATGAAATTCTGTTTTACAGCAAAATCTATAAACTCCTGAAACTACTATTTTAGGCTTCATAATCTCGAGAGCAAACCTGTAAAAATTAAAAATACTTTAACCCCTACATCTCATTTTCCAAAGAAAAGTAAACAAACTTGCATATAAAAATAAAGTCAAATGTTTAACTAAAAATATGGGGCCAATTCATGTCAATTTAGCTGCAACAAACACTTTTAGAAATTCAGTGTCTATTTTAGTCTCATTGCTGTGTTACATTTTAGTAGTAATCACTATTAATGTAGTGAAACTTTGCACCAAAATTCGTAAAATATTCGTACAATATTCGTATAACTGTATTGTTATTATTATTATCATCATTATTTTGCTAAAGCATTGAACCTTTTTTTTCTTCTTCTTCTTTTAGGTGTATTGCAAGTCTTATATGAGATTTGAATATAGATTACACAGTCGGTAACAAAAGTGTCCGAACACTAGCAAAAATTCCTATGTAAAAAAAGTACACTTCATACGGTTTTGTTAAATAAATCCTTATCGAATCATGTTCTTAGACTGACTAAGCTAATTAATATTTATGAATTTCCAGATATTATTTCTCCCAATACAATTAAATTTTTTAAACAGCTATAACCAGAGTCCCCAAGGCAATACTTTTTTAAAGGACTCTTTCACCACTAGTTTTTAAAAATATTTTTTTTTTCTAAATGAGTAGACTTAATTTATAAAAGAAAATGCCATGTAAAATTACTGGTGTATTCAAGGCCATGGGAACCCTGGCCATAACAATGCTTTTATTTATTTTACACATTTTGGGTTTTTAAATATGTAAATTCTGATCCCTGACAAAGATTTTAGCTCATATTTCTCACCAGCTGTTATGCTTGTCTTTCGCATGGGAATTTAATTATTATTCACAGTATAAATATAAAAAATGTATATATTTTAGTTGAAGCTTCTGATGAAGATTCTGATGAAGACAGATAATAGATTATTATAGTGATTAAGTACAATTTGTAAATTTTCACCCATATATATATATATGTATAATTGTTTAATTTGTATAATTTGCATAATTGTTTGTGCATTGATTTGAACAGAAATTGTTCCAACGCCCATAAAACATAATTTCTATTGCCATTATGTTCTGAAAAACGGGTACAATAGCTAGTAAATAAAAGGTTTTCAAGAGGGTCATATACTAAAACTGTGCCTTTTTTCATTCTTCAACTGCATCGAAAAAATATTAGTTTTCTCTGCATTAAATTTTCATCAAATGGTGGATATATGGCGATATTTGAATCCGGTATCGATAACAGAGAATCATTATATGTGCGTTATAATATAGAGACAATAATTATATTTTGGAATAGCTTCAATAGCCCCGCTTGACGAAATTGGAAATTTGGCACTGGAGCAGCATGGTCATTTCTCGCCAAGATCATTTTTAACGTAACTGCGATACGTCATTTTAATTCATCGCCAAAAAGGAGCAAAAATTTAAATGCCAGAAAGAAGTGTACTATACTAAAGCTATACCCAAGTAATTTAAAGAATAAAGTTCTTTGTGATAAATTTATATTACTTTACTTACAAATTACTTTAAAATTAGCAAAAGTACCGAAAGTCAATTTCCCCTAACATTTCTCAAATTTCTCCAGTTCAAGGATTTTTCATAAAAAAAATCCCCAACTCAATTTATACTATTAAAGTTTTTTTTTTTTCTTTTTTTAAGTTAAAAATTATTTAATAAACATAAGCTCTCAATTTTTAGCCAAATGAAGCTTTTTATAGGAAAACTCCCCATTTACAAAAATAACTTTCAACACATTTCTTTTTGAAATATTTTAAATCTGCATGACCGTCTGAGTGTAGTTTATTTCACCTGTAATCATTTGTATTTATCTCATTTGTATATAAAACAGTCTTTATAAACTATAAAAAGCATTAAAAAAAAAAAAAAAAATGCCGCCTGAGAGCTTAAAAAGTTGGTACTTCACGCTTGCAAATTTAATTGAAACTAAGATCAAGCATCCAAGTTTACTCTGATTCACCTTAATTTATATTTGATTATTCAAGCAGCAACCAATGTGCATCAAGCATTCTTTATACAGAATACATGAACCAAATAATTCTTGAAATCAAGGAATGCGACAGACTAATATGAAGAACAATTTTATAATTAGAAAGCTGAAAATGTTGCTATTCCATTTCTGAAATTGCATCCAGAATCAATGTACGATAATCTAATAAAATTGACCTTTTATTATTATTATTATTACTATTTTACTTTTTTCCACTATTTTAGGAAAAAGTCATTTTTTTTACTAATTTTAAAGAAAACTTCAAATCCCCCCCCCCCCAAATTTTCATTTTCCCAAACTGTACCCCAGTAAATCTCTGTCCTCAGATATTTCCCCTGAAACTTCAAGAGCGGTTCTGCGTTGAAAGTTTGTAGACGTGAGGTGGCGAGTTCGATCCCAGGTCGTACTCGTCGGCTCCACCGTTGGAAGTCTTCCGTGGTTTTCTCCGAAACTTGTGTAAATACGGGATAGGATCGCTTAGAAAGACCTCCACGGAAGGCACTCCCCCTCAGGTCTAGGACCTTAGAGCAGTCAATAACCCTTATTCGCAAACACCAAACCAAAAACACACCTGAAGCTTCAAAATTTCCGAAAATGGCGGAAAATCCCCAAATCTGGCAACATTGGCTTGCGATAAAACATGTTTTATATACAAAACAATCTGACTTTTAAAGGGGAAAATACATTTTTAAAAGAACGTTGAAAATTTCAGAAAGATATCGTCTGCGTAAGAAAAAGCAGAGTTTACATTAAAAAATAAACGACAACAAGTAAAAAGTCGAGTTTTTTTTTTTATAAATATAGTCATTTTCATGTATCTAATTGCCTAAATATAATTTTTAATTGGTTAAAGAACCGTTTTATGCTCATATCTGTAAATCTAATTAAAATTTTGAAATGTTCGATTGGTATAATTTTAAGTTGAGTACACAACTAAACCTCGGCCAAGTGCCGTTGAATTCCGTCCAACCATTTACACGTGATTCCCGGTCGAATAAAAAAACGTACTATGTATCCCTCCACCCCTTATATGTGCACAGAGAAAATATTTCGAAAGCAATTTGGGGTTTCCTAATGTCTAAAAAATAAAGATAATGCAGTTTTCCCCATTGAAAGCGTTTTATGGACAAAAGCCTTATGGCGCATGTGCAGACTTTTTTACCTATACCTCTAAATCTAATCAAAATTTTGAAATTTTCTATGCGTATAATTTTAAGTTGGTTACAGACTTAAATCCCTGCCAAGTTTCGCTGAATCTCATCCAGCCATTCTCAGGTGATACCCGGACAAAAAAAGCATTACAGACATACAGACACAACGGAACACATACAGAGAGAGAGAGAAAAAAAATTTTCTGAAGTCATTTTTGGCTTTTATGATGTGTGAAATGTGAAGATAACGCAAATTTTTTTGATTCTGAGAAATTTAAAGACAAAAGTCTGATTTTATTATTATAGATGTGTTTTACTAGACAATGTTGAAAGGTTTGTATTAGCCCTTTGAGGGGCAAAGTAATTTCCTTCATTTAAAATCAATTGCCACCAGAATTTACGAACAAATTTAAAAGAAAAGAAATAATATTTTTCTTCGCATGTAGAAAATTCTGTTAAAATTTTCCGGGCGAGTTTCTGCAGTTAGGAATTAAAATTATGTGGGATATAATCTATCTCACTGCCCCTAAAAAGGATAAGATTGCAAAAAAAATGAAAAAGAAAGAAAAGAAAAGAGAAAGAGAAAGAAATTTCAGCAGACGCTGCTTCCGGATAAAATGTTTCTTTTAGACAAGCTGCCCTACACCCATCTAGCGCTCGAATTTTGGACATACATTTTCAAAATATTTCTCCTTGCAATTGTAAATTACTAAACATTGGTTTAAATGATATTTAAAGCAAATGTTATTATTTTTTTACTTTATACTGTTTTAATGTTTTAAAGTCCAACAGATTCTAAACAAATTAAAAACGACATTAAGTTTCTTTTCATATTTAATTTTTATTCTTCCGTAATGTATTACAAATTCACACAGGAAAGAAAATAGTTTATTCGAAAAAAAAAAAAAAAAAAAAAAAAAAAATAATGCTCAAACTTAGTTTTGTGGAGGAATAAATTCTGGCAAATCATGTGGTTATTCAAATTTAGTTTTCTGAGATCGAAAGAAATTTGTTAACCTTCCTAGGTTGTTCTGGTCTTTTCTGACGCATATCAAATTTATTTCGAATCAATTTATTCGAATGAAAATGTAGATAAAATATTAACTAACTGAATATTAACATTACTAGAATCGATAAAATGTGATTATAAATTATTAATATTGAAAATTGCACCATGGGTCATTTTTGACCCGAACATCTTATGTGTACATTATTGGCACACCATAAGAAGATTAAATACTACACTAATATATATATATATATATATATATATATATATATATATTCTAATTTTTTTCTTCAAATGAACTAATGGATTTTGTAAATTTAATTTATTATTTGAATTAATGGACGAATCTCCAAAACCATGCAATCCATTGATAAAATTTTACTTTATTTTTTAAATTCATTTTTGCTATTATGATGCAATTTTTTTTGTTAAGTTATTATTATTATTATTATTATTTGTTTGAATTATACGCGGAGAAACAATGGATAAAATTTTATTTTCTTTAGTGAAATTTACTTTTGTAGCTATGACGTTAGGTTTAAGCGTTCCCCTTGGGAAACCAAGGCTTTTATTATTATGAAAATGATGTTGAGCACTATTAAAGCTGAGTTATTGTTCTTCTACTATGGATAAATTCATTATTTCGTCTACTCAGATAGCAATTTACATTCTCTAATAAAACTAAATTTTTTGGCACGTGTTAAATTTAGATAAATTTTTATTATTTCATATATGAAGAATGGATTACACATACGCTAACTCAAAACATAGTAAATTTTTTGTTCCTTATACACAATTAAAAATTTCAAGCCATCTAGTTTATAAAATAATTTAATGTTTTAATCTATATTTTTTCTCCCTTTCTACTAACTGCTAAATAATCTTTTGTCTTCTATAATGCCAACAAAAAATTCTAATCCATTAAGTATTTCTTTCAAGCGTATGTGCTTCCAGTATACAAGAATTGAAGAATTATAAATTTGAATAATGTTAATTTCCTAAACTTTGTTGTAGAAATTCAAAAAAACTCAGTGTTCGGATTCTAATTTTGACTTTTAAGCCACAAAAACCAACGTAGCCGAAAACCTGCTTTGGAGTATCGATATTCGAATTCATTTTTAGTAAGAAACTGTTATGTGTGTCGATTGGAAATATAGAATATGATAAACAACTGAAGCTGGCGCATACGAGTTTTATCCAGATTCGTTTAAAACTCAACTCAAGTTCTGACTTGTATTTGAAGTTTTTTAATCTATGTGATATTAAAATTCCAAATACGTAGTAATTTTGATAGCGTTTAGAAACAGGGAAGTATTTCAAGTTTTTTTTTCTTTTTATAATTTTGAATTCTTTATTAAGCAACTAATAAAAAATTCTTTTTGATACATATTTTTGGTTTTATTTTTAAATATTTCACTTGTATATTAAAAGTTAATTTTGTAAATATAACATTTTAAATTTTTTTAATATATATATATATATATATATATATTGGTAAAATCGAAATACATACTTATTATAACAGAAGAAAATAAGAAATATTTATAATTACATATTAATCATGTAAAATGCATAAGAATATTTTCAGTTATGTTAGCAATTATTCTATAGAAGTTTAAAAATTATTAGAATAATTCTGAAATTTTATATATTTGGTTTTCTTATTTTTAAATGCATGTAATAACTGTTAGAAAATATTTTTGCTTGCTCATATAATTTACCTTTCATTCATTAAGAAGAGTTTGGAAGATATTTTCTAGTTTTCCAACAAACTTTAAAGTTACTTATGATTTCAGTTCTCTACTTGTCTAATGTGCGCTTGCATTTTTATAAACGAATAATTATAGGAATCCTTAAAAAAGTTTTCAATTGTATTCAATTGTATCTTGTATCTACTTGTTGCACTAAGTCGTAAATAACGATAACATTATTGAAAAGTATACAAAACGCATTACAGAAATGATAATGCACATCCAGCAATTTACCTCAATTAATCTGAATATTTTTGTGTGGCCCTGTTAAATAAATATTAATTTTAATCACATTATTTTCTATAGTAAACATCCTTTTTTGTATTTGAAAAATATATGTTAACCCGTTAGTAGTCGCTAGAGACAGCGCCATCTATTACAGATTGTGTACTTTTTATTTAACTGCCACCAATAATTTTAAGAAGTGATGTGATCGACGTTTCTTTGATTTTATTCGCGTTTTATGTATATCAAATGCTACTTCTAAAAATTTTTGGTGGCTATTGAATAAAAAAATCTGGCAACACTGAACGATGGGCGGCAAATCGACCAACTAGCGACTACTAACGGGTTAATTTGCATGTTTAGTGTGGTATGGTACACAAATATTGAAGTATTTTAGACTCTTTCGCCATTACTTTGTGAGTATTTGTACAAAAACCAGTGTTGATATATTTAAGATTTTTTAATAAAAAGCATTCTACAGAAAATGAGAAAATAGCATATATGATACTTATGGAATTCTAAAAATATTTATTGAAATGAAAACGCATACTCACGGCCAGAAGAACTGAAGTTTTTCCACAGTTAAATTTCAAAGGAACGTGTAAAAAGATCCTCCAAGCTAGTCTAAAAGAATTAGAGGTAAATTATCGCAACAAATGTAATTACATTTCTTGAGATACTGCATGAATTAAAAAATAATCAATCAAAGATTTTGAAAATTTCTAGACGAAAGGTATGTCTTGTGATACATCCCGGAAAACATCTCTTCAAAACAATGAATTTGGTATAAATAGTTTTGTCCTGAAGTGATTATTAAAAGGGATGCATAAGTATAAAATCCATATTTCAAAAGTCTAAAAACTCGTGTACCTCCTTTAATAATCATTGTAGGGTGAAACTATTTATATCAAATTCATTGTCTTGAAGAGACGTTTCCAGGGATGTATCGCAAGACATACCTTCCCATTTGAAATTTGAAATTTGCCCTCCCTAGTGGCTCCCCTAGCCCTTCCCGGCCCAAACTTATTTCGTGATTCTCGAATTCATTAAATACGTGTTTAGACATTTTTCAAAATTTCGACTCATTTTCGAGTGAGGAGAGGGTGTGGGACTTTTGGAACGCCCTGTATATATATGTGTATGCATGTATATATATATATATATATATTCATTTATTTTTTTTTAATCTATCTTAACCTTTTAATGAAAGTGTTTGCCATTATTTTATTTTATTTTTTTAAGTATTTGAAATTTTAAATATGTTCAGAGTAATATTAAACTAAAATATGTGCATATTTCAAAAATTCGTTAGATGATTTGCTGTTTAAAAATGTATTTTCAGTTCTTTTGGAAAATTATAGTACTTAGTTTTAGTTTTAATGTACAACAGTGATTGGATAATCTCACTAATAAGAATTAATAATTTTTATTAAGACATTACTAAGTAGTATAAATTGTTAAATCACTCGTTAAAATAAAACAGGACACTCGTTACCGATTTATTTATTATTACTTTTTTTTTTTTTTTTTTTTTTTTTTTTTTGTGAAAGACCCCTCATTTTACAAGAGAAAGGAGGGGGGAAATAGATAAATTCGGGACCAACGTTTGGTCCCGAACTTATCTATGGGGTTTGATCGTGCGGAAAGCTACATACTTACTTTGGTCCCGAATTTTCCTACTCATCCGTCTAAAGTAATATAAATTTAAATTAATTATTTGATAAGGAACCTGTCATTCAAATTTCATGTTTATATATATACATACATGCATATATATATATATATATATATATATATATATATATATATGTATTAATTAAAAGTTATGTGAAGCAAAGAAAGAAAGAAACAAACTATTATTTACGCTTTTCAAAACCATTGTTGAAATCTCAGTATGTGGATGATCCCATAATGTTAAGCCAATTAAAAAATTTATTGAAAATTTTATTGTTTTTAATTATTGTTGTCGCCGATAATGTTTCGAATTTTTACGATAACTATTTACATAATTATTTTAAATTACACTGGACAATTGTCTATTACACTATACAAACGAATTCTTCTAGCTTTTGTGCATGTGCAGATACAAGTAATTTCGTACGAATGCTCATTTTTCGTGAATTGTTTAATATAATTATTTTTTAATTGCAGATTATTGTTTCTATTATTTTGTGTCAATACGTCTGAAGCTGACGCTAATTTTAGTTTAAAACTTCTTGAGTTATCAACCAAAGTATGTAAATTTTTAATGCATTTTAATAAATATTTATATCTCCATGAATATAACAGATAGCCTTACGCAAATGAAGGCAAACTTTCTAAGTGACCCAAAGAAGAATGCTCTACGATTAAAAGCTACAGTCTGCAGCAAAATTATTGAAGCACTGGGAATAATTCCCACTTAAAATATAGGCACCTAATACTGTTTTATTAAATAAATATTTGCCGAGTCATGATCTTAGTCTTATTCTGTTTATAAAAAAGTAAGCTGATTATAAAAATAGCGATCAAACTAAAAAAAAAAAAAAAAAAATGTGAAAAGTGTGAATGTGTGCTTCAATAATTTTGCTGCCGACTGTATTTAGACCAACTCCATGTTCAGTTTGACACCCAATATTTTAATCTTTGCATTTGTAATGGACCCTCTAAATGTTTTAATCCCCAAAATGTCTTTTGAAAGTAGGTGGTGAAACATCTACTTCATACTCCCACAGAAGAATTCGTCAAGTATTTCTTAAGAATTTGACACAATAACTTCAACCGAAGGTGGTCACATTATTTGTCACCCATCTATAATTGTAGTGAATTGTTAATCTAAAATTTGTTTTAAGGTATGTTATAATTATTTTTTCGTATCGGCAGAGTTAAGCGTCTTGTATAACCAATGGAAATTGATTTAGGTAAACACAGTATTAAATAATCACATTTGACTAAATGTGATCTTTTATCACAAAAAGCAGTAACATTTGGAACTACCACTGCTTATATAAAGCAATCTTCGTATTATTTAGTTAATGAAAATTACTGCAAAGGATTATTGTGCATGTCTACTAAAAAAATGTAGCGATGCCTGGACTTGTATAAAAAGGGACAAATATTTGTTCGCTTGTATAACACAATAAGCGATTATTGACGATTCCATTATGTGAATATAATATCTGTTCTGAAATTTATATACCAAGTGTCCCGAAATTGAGAGAAGATTTAAAAAAACAATTAACTGAAAACGGAAGGCGTTATAAATGTATCATATGCTACAGTCTGCTTGGTAATCCAAGGTATTTTTATTAACCGACTTCAAAAAAGAAGGAAGGTTCTCAATTCAAACCGTAAGTTTTTTTTTATGTTTGTTAGCTCATAACTTCTGAACGTATACTCCGATTTTGATACTTTTTGTTTTGTTGAAAAGGTCTTGGTCTGAAATATGTCCCATTGTAATATCTTTACGATCTAAAGAAAATACAGGTTGCCCAAAAAAATCAGTCCCAACTCTTTTAATTGTTAAACGGCTGCAGCTATAGTGATAAAAATGGCATGTAAGTATAGCAAAGTGACCATGCAGTACAAAGTTAAACCGCTTGCAGCGCCACCTGGTTGTAAATAGCGGAGTTAGTGTTTCTATCTCGAAAACGGTTCTAGAGAAAAAAGTGAATTACAAAGTAGAAGAGTATCATCGATTTAGTACAAAAATATAGTTTAGACATTCATGCTAGAGTTCCTATCTCGGAAGCGGTTCAAGACAGGGGGAAAAGTGAATTATAAAATTGCAGAGCATCATCGATTTAGTACGAAAAGATAGTTTAGACATTGATGCTAAAAATACAATGCTAAAAACGTGCATTTGTTTGTTCGCAATTTTTTACACTATATGCACTTGAGCTACATTGTACACGTTGTAGCGTAGCTGGTGAGACATACGCTATATAGTTCAAAATACGATTACTTCATACTTTTTGTTTTGTTGTAAAGATATTGGTCTGAAGTAGGGCCCATTGTAATATTTTTACAATCTAAAGAAAATAAAGCACCATCTGGTGAAAAACAGTGGAATTAGCGCTCCTATCTCAAAAATGGTTCAAGATGGGAGAAAAGTTAATTACGAAGTTATAGAGCATTATCGATTCACTACGAAAAGACAGTTTTTAGACATTATTGCTAAAAATAGAACGCTTAAAATAGAACGCTTAAGTATCGATGTTGAAACTTCTGTCCGTCAGCTGCAATGCATATTTTGCTCTTTGTTTGAACTTTACGCTACGCAATTTCCAGCGCAACGGCTGACACGTATTCACTGTAAAGTTCAATATATATGCATTTTTGTTACGAATACAGCGTATCCGTTCTTTACATTTCTAAAGACTTTTTAATTTAACGTATGTTCATTCAATAGATAGTTTTTTGCTCATATCCGATAAAACCAAGAAAATTGACACAACTTAAAAATGCAGCATTTGAGAAAAACCAACTTAAAAATAACTTGACTGGAATAAAACTGGCATAACTGCCTCTCGAGTGGATAACTTTGTAGATGGGGATGTAACTTTTTTGTTCACACTGGGTGCATTTCATGTATTTTTCAGTGACATAAACCATTGTTTGAGTTATGTCACTTTTCTTGGAAGTTGTGATTTGTGAAACTGCCGTCAAACGTCTTCTGATGTTCTGCTATATGAATAAGTTTTCACTGAAAAGAGAAAAATAAAATCTTTTTGTAAAAAAATAGAACCGACTCCAAAAAGCAACTACTATTCAAACAACTAAAAAAAAAAAAAAAAAAAAAAATGGTACGAAATGAAACTGTAAATTGCGCCTAAAAGTATAAAATAATTTCCTTCGCCAAACAACCTATAACACTACAATTACTCATAACTTTTGAAGTCGGCGCAAAATTAAATAAAAATTGATACCTTTATTCAATACAAAACTCAAATCCTATTCAAAATACATATCTTACATGATAGTTATCAAAGTTATACCAAATTTGCAAAGGAAACTCTAACTTCGTAGAAACATAAATACCGCATTGTGAAGAATGTTCACTGTTCTATGTAGATGCTACTAATGGATCAATTGTATACAGTGATAAATTAATAAAGGAAACATGAAAATGGATCAATCGAGACAACATCATTTGTTGCTACCGATCTAAAAACAAACCTTTAAAAACTAATTAAATTAAATTTAAGTTTGCGCCGACTTCAAAAGTTATGATTAATTGTAATGTTATAGGTTGTTTGGCGAAGGAAATTATTTTATACTTTTAGGCGCAATTTACAGTTTCACTTCGTACCTTTTTTTTTTTTTTTTTTTTTTTTTTTTTAGTTGTTTGAATAGTAGTTGCTTTTTGGAGTCGGTTCTATTTTATTACAAAAAGATTTTATATCTCATCAAATTTCAAAAATCTGTCACGAGGTTCATCAACAGAGGGCGTGGTTAATCTGCAGTGTTTTCCATTAGATCAGCATTATATACTTTGTGCAGTATTCTGCTAGTATGTGCTTCTCATAGGTAAAATATACTTATGGTTTATTTGTTAAATATGATTTGATCGTTGGATAAGTGGATAATCTTATTTTAGAGATTTTTCACCTGAACTACATTTTTGTTGCAACGAGCTGTAGTTCCCAAAGTAAATTTAATGTCGAAAACTGACCGACCAACAGTAAAAATATGGGCTCTGTTCTAAATATTTGGGCGTACTGAAATTGTCATTGGTAAACCTAACTGGAAATGTCGGCCATTCAAACGCAGTAGAAAAGAGGCGAATATTCCAATTGTTCAACAGGTTATCCAATAGCTTTCGTTCGCCGTGTTGCAGATCGCGCTGGATTACGACGAATGTAAGGAGTTATATGCCACAGCCTTCACTTGTTTCATTACATGGTCCAAGCATCCCAACCTGTGATTGATAATGACATTAAAACACGAGAGATTTTCTCGAACATTATGCTACTCAAAGTGGATACCGGTGAAATTGATGTTGTAGACATCTTCTTTGCTGATGGCAAACGATAATTTTTTTCGGCGACTTTTTCAAGAAGCAGAAATGACATATTTGAGAAACATAAAATCCGCATGTAACCGTACCTTGTTCCATGCATTCCCCAAAAGTCATGATTTGAGCCACCAGTTCCTTACAAGGACGCATTGAGCCGTTAGCGACTCCAAACGATTACAGAAGCATAATATATTGAACATTCTCCATGAATTTGTGACAATTGAAAATGCTCTGGAGAGTGCAAGAAACAGCTCGTAGTTCATGCAAGACGGGATCAGATTACATCGAACGCCTAAAGTATTTGATTTTCTCCACCAACATTTTACTTATCTTGTCACTGCCCTTGACAACGAATGCATACAGATAAGGTCATTAACTGTTCGCCCTGGTATCCAGGTTTCACGCTGCCTAATTTTTTTTTCTTTAGAATTATTTGAAAAACCAGATGTATCTCTAAAATCAACAAAATGTAGTTGGATTGGAACACTACATCTATGCTGCATGTCTCACCATTCCAACTGAGATGTTTGCAGGTGTGTCTGACCCACTTTGTTGCTGTAAATGGGTGGTTATTCCGACAATATGTTTGTTTTAGTTTTCACATTTAGCAGTACTATGTGTTTACGATATTTTAGTAATTACTTTTAAAAAAGGGTGAAAACAAATTTAATGGTTTCCTAAGCAAAATGCAGAAAACGTTACTCTTCTATTACCTTCCATTTTTCTTTAAACGTTTATTCAAATCATTGCTCAGTTTTGGACCAGTCGTTATAAATTAGTGGGTTTGTTTCTTATTTGTATTAACTTAATCAGCTGCATAAATTGGAATATTTTAAAATTCTCTTTAATTAGGAGCTTAATATTACAATTTTTAATCCCTAAAAAACATAAATCTTTTTGTCATAGTTCTAAAATATACAGTTCCATAGTTTTAGGTATAAAAGTTATTTTTGCATGTATTATTATAGCTTTTACATTTTCGATATAGTTTAGAAACATGTACAATTAAAAAATTTAATTTATGTGTAAGAATTATACAAAATAACAACACTTAAGGAAAAAATATTTCTTTTCTACAGATATGTTTTATCATAACTTTTATTTAAAAAAAAAAAAAAAATCGTAAACCAAAAAAGATTGTTCTACATTCTTTCATTTAATACATTTAAAGAATATATTTGTCATACAAAAATTTATTTATTATTGTTACTAAGCATATTCAACTAAATTTGGATTATTTGTAGAAAAAAAATTTCTTTTCTCACAAGATTATTACATCGTCTGACTGTGGTCCATAAAAAATATTTAAGTGTAAAATAAATTCAGTTTTTATGAAAATAATCCTCTAAAAAAGTAGTACCTAATAAAAGACTAAACCACTTTCGAGTATTTTCTGTCTTTTTATGCAAGCAAAGATATCTTTACATAAAGCTTTAAATTTACCGAAAGAAATTCCAGAGTATAACATTTGCAGTAAAATATTTTCCGTGAAAAAATAATGATATTAGAGAGAATATGGGAATACTTTTGAAGATATACCAGTTTTATCACCAAATAGAATTGTAATCCCCATCACCGCGAAGAAAATATCAACGCTTTCAAAACAACTGCTTAAAGTTGCGTTTCAGAAATTTCTGCGATCAATTTGAGGGAAAATGGCGCATGAGTAAAATGATTCAGAGTTCGATGAAAATGCGCATCAGATATTTATAACTTTGAATCTCATTATTGGTTCAGTTTCATTGCATAAAACAAAAATATTTTAAAAGAAAAAATAAATAATAAAGCAATAAAGGAAAATTCTATAACTTGTACGAGGTTACTAGTAATATTTAAAAAAAAAAAAAAAAAAAAAAACAGTACAAATGTTCAAATTTGCAAGAAAATATTTAATATTTTTTATATTTAAATTAAATTTTTATAAGCATGTGTAAAAAGATATTTTATAAAAATTGTTATCGTTATCTCTTACGTGTTTTAAAAACACATCAGGCATTTAATGTACATATTACTTAATTTTTTTTTTTTTTAATGATAGAAACATAGACTGTGTAATTTAAATAAATCATTTGACTTGGAGCTATTTTAATAATTATTTACTTATTATTTCCTTAACATTAGAATATAAAATTGAATTTTAAATGGCGAAGTTTCACCAATTCATCTCGAAACAAGATGGTGGAAAAGTAAGGATTTATCATTAATTTTTATTATTATTTATTAATTAAATTTTTTTATAGGGGTAATTATGATCACTTATTATATTTTTCAACTTTGTAATTTTTTATGAAATTTTTTTATTTCTAATGAAAATAATTTTGTTTAAAATAATTAGAAGGTAACTTTAACCTTTCAAAATCACTCAGTTACATTTTTAATTTATTGGGCTTTTTTTTTATAGAAAATTAATGGGAGTAGATATAATTACCTCCACCAAAAGTACATAATTATACAAAATTCGGTTAATTGTTACCACCAGTAGGGATCTTATAAACTCTTTGTTTTGTTTTTCTAACTACACATTATTCTAATATTTGTAGTTTGGAAAAATACCTGAGTGGTATAAATAATACAAAAATAAATAAATAAATTAATTAATTAATTAATTTAAAAAACTTCTCTTTATTTAATCAAATTAAAACAAAACAACGTCTTTCACTATAGGTGTTATAAATTATTTTAACAAGTTAAAATAAATGTCTAGGACTGTTCAGAAATAGCAACTGTTCCTGAAAAAACAAACATAAATGTCCTTTCTCTTTTTCCCAAATCATTCAATGTTCATCTCAATGTATTTTCATAAACTATAACACCTTTGATTTGATTTTCGAAAGCATATATAGAGACAAAGAAGTTCTACTTTGATACTGACTTGATTATGAAATTGTATATTTCTTAATTTTCCCAGCTTCTCTTTCACTGTTTTTTTTTTTTTTTTTTTTTTTTTTTTTTTTCACTTTATTGACTGCTTTCTGATTTTCATAAATAAAGTAAAAGAGAATGGAGGCTTCTTAATTTAGAATGATCTAAGCATTCTGAAGCAGAATAATAATAATAAAAAAAAATCTTTAATATTTCTGATGTTACTATTTTATTACAGTGTCAACATAATTATTCCATTTTTTAAAGCAGTGAAATAATTATGGTCATGCATTTTAAAACATTTAACTATCTTAGAAAAATTAGAAGCATATCAGATTTACATAAATGCTCTACTAGCATGCTTTTAAATAGGAATTTTCTGATCTAAAGTATTTTCTTTTTGGACTAAATAACTTCGAACTCACAGTTGACAAATCTGTTAAAAAAAAAAAAAAAAAAAAAAAAAAAAAAAGAAAAAAAAAAAGAAAAATCGATTAAATTAACTGTTGTGACTGTTTTAATGTGCTTCCGATAAATGATGAAGGGGATCTGTCATGGAAAATACATTATAAGTTTCACATCTACAATTTTAAAAGAAATTTACCATTTACAGATTCCTTCAAAATGACGTTGGCCATAATTATCCTGTGGTCATAATTAACCTCACTGGTGTGATGTCGATAATCACATATTCTAAAAAATATATTATCATATTAAAAATTAAATTAAATTAAGCTAACGAACACATGTTTATGACCTCTAAATTGCAACTTAAATTCACATACAGTATGTTCTTTAAATTTTTACATTCTCCCTCTTCCCACATATGTATCTTTTGCTTATTGCAACTCTGTCGAAACCTTTGATCATATATTATTCGTTCTTTAATGTTAATGCAGATCTACAATAGTTTGTTTTGACTTTTCTAAATTCGGTTTCTTTTCATCTTACAAATAAATGCAGTTTTGTCGCCATAAGTGGATTCCTGGTCTCATAACATGATACGTTAATTTTTGCTTAAAAGTTCCGATTCTCATGGCGTGTTTTGGCGTTTAGTGAGGACCGTTTGAATTATAATCATGTGGTAACCTTTTCAAAAGTTGTATGTATTTATACGTAACATAATTACAACCATTTTTTCTCTATTTTTCGAATTTGGCGTCGACTAGAGCTCTGGCGAAATTAATCAAGAAATTAAAGCGTCACTTCATCACAAAAATGTAAGCTATCAAGACGTCGTTGTTGAGGCTCCTGGCTCCCCCTCCACTCCGTACTTTGTAACAGCTTTGAAAATGTTTATTAATTTTTATATTCACGTATATGGTCGCCACAGATGTTTATTATTTTGAAAATTTTAAATAAAATAAGTCTACAGATTGAATAATGTCTATTTCTGAAGATTTCCTGAGTTGTTGCATTACTTCGCATGTACTCTCTCAAGTTGTGTTTTTAATTTGTATTCAGTTAATACGTCAATATTCCCGGCCATCAAAATCTATTTCACAACATAGTTTGCTTTGACTTTTCTAAATTCGGTTTCTTTTCATCTTACAAATAAATTCAGTTTTGTCGCCATAAGTGGATTCCTGATCTCATAACATGGTACGTTAATTTAATTTAATTTAATTTTTAATATGATAATATATTTTGTAGAATATGTGATTATTGACATCACAACTGGACCTTACTAGTTAGACAATATTTACAATATTGCAATGTCTACTTCGTATAATTTACAAAATAAGAGAAAAGGGTGGTTAGGATATTTTTTTTAATGCTTCTACTTGGGCAATGTTAAGAAAGATTGCCATAAATCTTATTTTCATAGAAAATGTTACGTATTGTAACAAATTCGTGTAGTATATGGTCCATATTATATATGCAATTTTAAACTTGTTAATTATACTTTTTTTTTTTTTCTACGATAAAGTCCATATTTTCATTTGTTATAAAGCATGTTTTCAATCAAACTCAAAACTTTTCAAAAGTACTTTGATATTTCCTGTAAATATTTGTTTACAGTATTTCATTTTATGGAAGTATAACTTATTTTTCAGAATTCTTGAAAGAAATTATTGTCATGTGCATTTTCAATTCTTTCCTATTTGAGAAATATACTGCTTTAGGTAAGGGTAATAAAACCGAAAATTTTTAGATTGTTGATCTTGGGAAGTTTTTAAAAGTTAAAAATTAATGGCAATTAAAAGACCAATTAAAATTTAGATATTATAAGAGGCTGATTTTCAAATAGAGGGACGTTTCGATTGTAAAATTCTGTTTACAAAACAACTGAACAAATTTAAAAAATGAATATTTCCCAATGATCATTTCACTTTTACAGTAAATATATATTTGTAATGTAATAGCTTATATTATTGCACTTTATATATATACATTATATCGTCATAAATACTTAATAATAATAATTTCACTTTTACAGTAAACATATATTAGTAATGTAATAGCTTATATTATTGCACTTTATATATATACGATATATTGTCATAAATAGCTAATCATAAATTATCGTAAATTTAAATTAACATTAAAAGATGAATGAATTTTTATTTTCCAAAAATTTAGCAAGCCATGTTGACTTGAGACAACATTGTGAGGTTTAGCCAGTTTTACGATAAGTACTCACCTTCTAGCTTGCGAAAACTAAGAAAAGACCATGCTATTAATAAAATAAATATATCAAATGAAATAAAATGAACATATCAATAATAATTTTAACTGAACTGTAAAACTAAACCTCATATAATTTTTTTATAAAAATCAAAGCAATAATCCCCGAAAAAGGCATTTATATGAATTAAACTAAAAATAATATACTTATTTGCTAAACAATCAAATAAAGAAATGAATAAGATATATATACATACATACAACTAAAGAACATTACTATTTTTTGGTTAAAAAATAGAATAACAAAAAATTACCAACATATGTTGATACTACATAAATAACAAGGTGTAAATAGGATGAACTAACGAATTCTATGCAAATAATACAAATAATAAAATAATAATAATTTAAAACGTTTTATTATTGAAGAAATAAAACAGATTTAAAGATATCTAAATTGCTTTTATCTTTAGGTGAAAAAAATACAAAAATAAATATAATTTACATGAAATATTAAAGTTTTGTTTTTGCACTAAGATAGCAGCAATCTTTTATACACTTATCTAAAATTAATTAACATTCAAAATCATAAAGGGATTTATGATACATAGTTTTTAAAATCCTTTATAAAAAAACAAAAATAAAAGTAAATAAATAAATAAATTTCCACGATTACCAATTTCGAAATTTTTAGTATTCATGAGTATATAGAACGTTGTTTTAAAGTACATGATATACATCTTTAAAAAAAAAAAAAAAAAAAAAAAAAAACTTTATCAAACATCAATTAAAGCTGAAAATATTTTATCATTTTCTTTTTAATGAGCAGTAAATGCATATTTAATTTTATGTAAATAAAAGCTTTGTATCAAATTAAAAAAATGTATCCGTGAGAAACATAAACTTTAATTAAAGATTATTTTTATCTAGCCCATATTGAAATGTCGCAATTTTAATCTCAAAACGGAATTACAAGTAAATTATTTTTTAATGCTTTATATATTGAAGCAGTTACTTTAATTAAAGTTTATAAGAATGAAAAAAATGTCTGCAATGTTAAAATGGTATAACACGTTTTAAAGAATAATAATAGTATATATATTTTAATAGTTTTATAATTTATTTTCCTCTGTCTCCCATTTTTTTTTTTTTTTTTTTTTTTTTTTTTAATTAAAAAAAAAAAAAAAAAAAAAAAAAAAAATGTACTTTGCTTTCTCTTTTCAGTGGTATTTCTTAAATTGAGATCTTTTCTTTGAAAAGTAGAAGCAGATGAAAGATTGTTTGCGATGCGGCAATATAAAAACCGAAATATCGTTTGTCTTCAGCAAGAAAGAAAGCCTTCCCCTATGGATAAGAACTTCTTTTGCTTTAGCTTAGTAGTTATAATAACAGGTGATAAATCTGGGATATATTTCGTAGTGACAGAAAATTCTTCTTTCATCAATATATATATATATATATATATAAATGATCTTCAAAGTTATAAATGTGTAAGTCTGCTAGGAATCTTCAATTGATTGAAGAGTTGAATTCCCTTTAAAAACAAATAAATAAATAAGCAGCCTTATTTATTTTCTACTTTTTTCCCCCATTTATGTTCTAATATTTGTACTTATTGCATTGGTAAGAGTGATTATACTTTTCACTTCGGTATTTCTCATGAAATATGTAAGAGGAAAATCCTAGCGTAGTGTGTATCATGTTTAAGATTAAACATTTGCGGAGTAGAATACGTTCATTATAATTTTTTCCTTTAAAAACACTTTCGTAGTATCCGAAGCTTTCTTTATTTCTTCCTTAAAATAATATTTTATATATGTATATATGATCAATTTGGATTTCTGACTAATCTTTGGAATATCGAACAATGTGAACGTCGTGAGCTCCTAAAGTTTTTATAATGCACGAACAAAATATCGATATTATTTTACAACCTTTTAATACGCTGCATATTTTAAAAACCTTTCAGTCTAGGATAAAGTATTTCCTTTTAATTCGGTTATTAGCTGAATACAATTCGTTTTAGTTCGAAAAAAAAATGCGAAAACATTATCGTCTTTATTCCAGCTTTTTATGATATTTAATAAGCAGCTTTAGAGCCATTTTAATACTGTCATATGCGTTTGTTAGTTATAATCATATGTTACATCATTTCGTCATCTTATTTACATTATTATTAAAAGAAAACAGAGTAAAATTATTAAAATAAAACAAAGTAGTACTAATATAGCCCATGTTTGAGTAATTCAATTCTGTATTTATACGAGAATAATTGTTTCACTTTCTTTAAGAATCCGTGCATATGTGTTAGTTATTCATTGATTTGGGAATTTATAAGGCATTTCTTTAACAATAGTTATGATGATGATTATTTTGGTTGTCGTATGGAGAATTATTGTTACTTTTTGCCGATAGCTAGAATAATAAATCATTATTCAAATTAACTTTAAAGTCAAATTAAAAGGTCCAGGCTCGGTAAAAAATTCAAAGACATTTTTCATTTTTTTCAAGCACAGGAAATATTGCATATTAAGAAGAAATATTAGCCACATACTGTGACCATAGGCCAAATGTTACAGTCGCCAAGTTCAAAGTATCTACAAAGGGCGAGGTTGAAATATTTCGTTATTAACAATCTTGTGTAATTTTTTTGAAAAGGTCACTTTTATTTCTTTGGCAACTGGTTATTGAATATTAGCAAGATTTCTCCAAGTTTTTAGTTTCTGAGAAATAACAAGCTAGGCAAATATTTTGTCTAGCTTTTAAATAGAAATCAGGTGACATGAAGGCATTGGAGTTATATTTCGATGTAAGATGAAAGAGAGCCGAATTAATACCATCTGCATTCACAAAATAAAGGAAAGTGAAAATGTCAAAACATATCTTTCCAGAGTCTAAAGAATTCACATTACGTTAGAATTATATTAAAGTGAATACAGGGAAAAGATCAAAGATTTTGTTCCAGTTACCTTGAATAAAATATGAAAGGGAACATATAAAAGTTTAGGAAAAAGTACATTGAATATATATGCATTTAAGTTATTATTCATAGGTTGAAAAAAGTTATATCACTAGATTTAAAATAGTTGTTTAAAATTAAATAACTTAATTTATTTGATTTGCGGGAAAGTTCTGTCGTATTTAAAAAAAACATTTTAATCAGTTTCAATAACGCTTATTTACATTTTATTGAATAATATGATATTCATTATTGGCAACCACTCGTTGCCATCTTTCAGACAGGCTTATTCATCTCCGTAGCTTAAAAAATCTCATCCTAGGACCCAAAATATTATCAGCTACTTCCGGAGATAGCTTTGAGAGAAGTTAGGGGAGCGTCTTGTACCTTGGGACATTTTTCTCGTTTTAGTTTTTAACTTTTAAAATTGGAGTTCTAAAGACAATATTTAAATACTCTAACATTCTCCTCTATAATACATTTTTTTTTTTCACTTTCAACAGATTGAAAATAAAAAATTGCCAATCATTTTAAGTAGGAAGTGTAAACTGTCCCAAGGTACAAAACCATGTTTTACCGTGGGACACGCTTTGTTGTGCCTTGGAACATGCTACAGACTTCATGCAATAGTTTTAGCCTAAACCAGTTTTATGCAAATAATAAAAAATTATATGTTAAGGCATTAAATTAAAAATACACTTTCAGATGCATTACACAAATAATAATAAATTTTAAAGTTCAAATCTTATTCGTAAATTTACCAAGTACTGATAAAGCCCCTATTTTAACATTACGTAATCTAAAGTCAACTGTGAGATTTCTCGTCCAGACCTGACTGGAAGCTTAACAGCCAATGCCTGATAAAAAAACACAATTTTCCTATCCATAAATAAATTTGTTGCTGTCCCCTGTGTACTTTAAAATCCTCATTGTTAATGATCTTCAGTACTTCAGATCATTGTCGTAAACAAGGGTTGTTTCTGGAGGTTTAAATGTAGAAGTTAATATATTTATATTATTATTATTATTTCAGATACTTTTGTAAATGATAATAATAATAATAATAATTTTTCTGTGTCTATTTCTCTAATGTGTCTGTGGTTTAATCATATTCAATATTGTCATCATCTGCACATGATAAAATTGATTTAATAATATCAGATTCTGAACTGCTAATTTGTTGTGTAGGTAATTCTTTCCCCCCATGCTGGATGCAGTAGTTTTCTGCTCTGAAGTTTCAGTTTTAATTTTGCAGGAGAATCTGTTAAATGCAAGATTTTGCTTTTCTTCTGTTGCCATTGTTTTTTCGAGCTGAAGCTTTCGGAAATGCCCAAATTAATATTCATGATGTCACATCTTAAAAATCTGATGATGAACATGTTACATATACAAATGTTAACTCATATGTCGCATTTACTGTTGTTGATTCAACAAGTTCAAATACTTGAGCTGAATCAATTGGTCAATCGGATATATATGAAATTGTACTAAAATATTAGTAATTATTATATTAAATTATTATTATTAGAATGTTATATTAAAACATACTAAAAGGTAACTAAAACAATACCTAAATCATTGAGAAATATGTGTATGACATATGTTGCTCCTTGGAAGATGTCCGAAGGTACAATATGGTTTACTGTCCCAAGGTACAATCACCACACAGTTTAAATGAAGTCAAAATGGGGGTTTATCAAATTGCAGTATTTACTTTCTCATAACCAAAGCATTTAAAAATCTTCTAATCAATATCTATTTAAAATTGAGTAAATAGTTTTACAAATACTAGTTCAGAAATCGAAATTAGAATGAGATAAATATTTAAAATTAAGTGATGAAATTTTCTTTCACTTCGTCCTGTGCTCAGCGTTTCTGATGATGCCTTTTACGTTACTGTTATCTATTTCTTAGAGTCACACTTAGAAAAACAAAACAAATGATGTTACTACTAGGCTTTTAGAAATTGCCAATGTCGCAATATACAAGAGTCCCAAGGTATAGCACTCTCCCCTGTATTTTTCCCGTCAGATAATTCTGAAGCAATGTGAATATATAGTAATCCTATATATATATATATATATATATATATCAGGTGAATATAGTGAGTGACTAAGAACCTCTTATTCAAGCTCATTCAACTTTTGTAGCGTCACCATTGCAGTATGTAGTTTTGCATTGTTTTAATTGAAGAGAATTCCTTTACTGTTCGCTAAAACTGACCTCTTTTCATTGATAGTTGCATTCAATTTATTAAGCTGGTTACAATAAGTGTTCACATTGATGGTTTCCCCCTGTTTAATTATCTCTTAGTACACTGGACTTTTTCAATAACTGTCGTGGATGCTTCAGGTTTGCAGTAATCTTTTTCTCTTTATATTATCGTAAAAGATCCACTTTTCAACTCCTGTAAAAAGCTTGTTCAAAATCGGCTTTACGTTTTATCTAAGAAGGAGAGATGAACAGATTATCGCATGATCCAATAAATTTCTTTCAGTCAAATTGTGCGGAATTGAAATACTCTACTTAAAGACAAATTCAAGATATTTGATGTGTTCCTTAACAGTCGAATGGTGGATTCCGATTTCCTTTTCATTTGTTCTAGCGGTTAGACGTGGGTTAAACTCGAACATAGACCGCAAATATTATTATCGACCTTGGATGACCGCTCAGATCAACGATTGATTTCTTTTCTTTTCCTTACATTGAAACCTTTGGAATGAAATTTGGCAAGCCATTTTTGTCAAGTCCGAACATTTACAACTTCACTTCCCAACGTGTCACAAAAGTTTTTACAAGCAACCGATGTGCTCCTTTGTTTCTGGAATTCATACCAAATACAATAACGCACTTTCCTTACATCCATCTCATTCACATTGTATTTCGCAAGTAACTGAGGTAAGGTTGAAAGTAGTCGCCTTATATCGCACGAGAGATACGCTAAATAATAAGGCTTCACATGACGCATTCTACCTGCTTGTTTTGACCTCACAAATAAAATAAAATTACATGTAGGTAGTGAAATATGACAGAACTTTCCCGCTAACCTAATATAAATTTATTTATTTGGAAAATTTATCAATGTTTTTGAGAGAAAACAAATTTTATGATATGTAATAATCTACATCACAATAATAGAATGGATTATTTATACCTTAAAGTTATTTTATAATTAAACAAAATTTTTTTTCTAAATGAAGTATAGTAAAATATATTAATACTTTAACAGTGTTGATGGAAATGATAAATTCGTTAAATAATAAATAGAAACATAATCTTTTCTCAATAACAATGAAATTCAGCAAATGTGGGAGTGTATCAAGTAAAAAGCTAGTCTGAACTAAAAAGTGTAAGCTAAAATCTTTTGAAATAAACAATGATGTTCTACACTTGTGTACATACTAAAAATTCTATGTCTATTAATGCTATGACTGTAACGCAATGAATTTTGTGAGAAAAATAATGATTCTAGGTACGATCTACAAGGAAAAGCAATCGTTTCAAAATCTCTTAATAATAATAATAATAATAATAATAAATATATATTAATAAGCATTCTATCTACACATAATCTGGGAATTCCCCCTTGCTCATACTATTAATATTACACTAGGTTCATTTCCAGGTTTTTTTCATTTTTTTTCATGGTTATTTATGAAAATTGAATAAACAGGCAGTCATAATGTAAGAAATTAAAATTTAAAATTTAATTTTGTAAATTATACAAAAAGCATGTATGAATCCATTTGAAGAGAAACTTTTAATGTTATCTATGGAAATATACCTCTGAGATTCTTACAACACAAAAAATACGACGAAAAAAATCTGTAGTATATTATTCTCCGAATATATATATTATGTTATTATTTTTTTCCCAATTTGTATCTTTTATTTACTTCAAATTTTGGAAAGGGTTTATTTCATATAATTTATATGATAATATTTTCCTCTCCTCTTCGAAATTCTGAAGGAGAAATACGAATCTTACAGAATTTACATGATAATAAGTTGGGGATAACACGAGAGAATTTTTATTTAAAAAAAATAACAACATATATTTCGATGTTAAAAATATGCAAAACAGTTGCTAATTTCTAAATGAAGGTTTGTGTGATAAGTTGGACGGCATAAGAAAAGTAAAATTTGTTAGAATAATACTAAAAGGTAAATCACGTGAACCAATATATATTATATTTACTGAATGCGAAATAAATGTTTTCATTACAAACAGACGAATTCATAATTTTTTTTATACTGTATAGTTGCTACTGGTAACAGAGGTGGTTGTTAAGACACTTCTATCTACAGTCGGTAACAAAAGTGTCCAAACACTAGCAAAAATTCCTATGTAAAAAAAGTACATTTCATACGGTTTTGTTAAATAAATCCTTGTCGAATCCTTGTCTTAGTCAGTGTAAGAACATGATTCAATAAAGATTTATTTAACAAAACCGTACGAAGTGTACTTTTTTCCATAGGAATTTTTGCTAGTGTTAGGACACTTTTGTTACCGACTGTACTACAGCACATTTTCTCAATTAATCATTCATGTTTATTTAATTAACATAGCATTATTATTATTCATTCCGCAATGTTATCACAAGATTGATCCTCCATATACATTTTTAAAAAATTACTGTTCGGGAATAAAGGTGCTTAGAAAAATGGGTGTCCGTGGGAACCCTATCACTAAAGCACTAAACCCAGTCATTGGCGCTCGACTTTCGATAGACTAACCAGGAGTAAGCTCAACCAACTGTAATTTGCTTAGTATAGGCTAAACAATGTGAGAGGTCCTCACCGTTATCGTAGGTGAGCCACTTGACTGTCCAGATTTGTATTCACCTTTCTTTTTTAACACTGGATTTAGAGAGAACAAAGCGCTCATTCTTTACTTATTCTTTGTTTGAGGGGTCGTACTCTCCGCCCTTTTTTCAGGACACTCTTATGAAAGAAAAATTTTCAAATGTATTGCTACCACTATTTTTATAAAATAATTTCTACCCTGTAAAATCAGCATAAATATACCAGAGGTATTTCTGCATGAAATTAGTGGTGGCAAAACAGGCGAAAATTTGTTATTTCTGAGAGTGTCCTGAAAAAAGGGTGGAGATTACGACCCCTGTGTTTTAAATTCTCGACAGAAGCAGGTGGAAACTGTGATATAGATTATCACATATTATAAAATTATAGTTTTCTCATTAAAGGATAGGTAAATTGCTGACTACGAAAGATGTAAAAACCTCAAGAGCGATTCGGGCCTAGGGCCCGGCCTGATTCTCCGTACCGTTTCCCCACTCCATGTTTTTAAAATTCGTACTGTTATCTCCTCTATGGTCACGCCATAAAATTGCTTCATTGGAATTTATAATAAATCTACCTGAAATAATATATTGCCTCTTGGATGCGTTCTTGGGTGAACAGTTTTCATCTTTAATTAATTAAACTTAACTTTTTTTCAGCTCAATCTGAAGTGCCTAAATCATCACTAATATTTCGTGAACTGCAACTATTCATCGTGATATATCAATTAACTATACTTCAATATACGTGACCATAGTCAATTAACAGAGCGTAATAAGTCTTTAACGAAAACATTCTGGAGTGGGGAAACAGCACCGAGGATCAGGCCGGGCCCTAGGCCCGAATCGCTTTTGAGGTTTTGACATCTTTCGTAGTCAGCAAACAGTAAGAAAGTGTTCGCTCCTAAACTGAAGCAAAACGAATGACAATTCCTTTGGCGTTGAATTATACGCCAAGTCCAAAGTTCTATGAAAGAGAATGGTTGCATTACTTTTAAGAATATTCACATGTACATTTTTAAAAAGTGACGAGTAACTTATTGACCGTTGTTAGGGAATGTTGGCATGATTTCGTCAAGATTTAGACCCATGGGAAAATAACTAACTAAGCACATATTTTCTTTGATCGTTGATGTAAAATTGGTGACAAGAGGTTGTAGGAGTTACATTTCGATGGAAGATTAAAAGAGACTGAATTAATTATTTTCTGGTTTCCCAAAACAAAAGGATAGAAAAAAGTCAAAACATTATTATCTACAGAGCGAAAAGAATTTTCAGTACGTTAAGCTTGTTGAGTGAATACTGGGAACAGATCAAAGATTTTTGTTTCAGTTACATTGATAAAGGGATGAAAGGGAAGATATAAAAATTAGAAAACGCATAATGTAAAATTTATTATTTATAGGTTAAAAACAGTTATTCCATTATACTTTAAATAGTTGATTTAGATTAAAGAATTTAATTTATAATTTTATTTATTTAGAGAATTTACCTATCCTTTAATGAGAAAACTATAATTTTATAATGTGTGATAATCTATATCACAGAAACAACATGTAAAAAACGTAAGAAACGTTTCATAAACAGTTTCATAAATATGCAAACAAAGGGAAGAGAGAATGAAAAATTCATCCGTCTTTATTGGGGAAAAACAATAGCCTATTACAGGATAAGCTACATAGTAATCGTATCATAAATACTGGTGATGTGCTGCAGCTTGTAACTTTTCGTAAAAATTTTCGGATTTCTGCTTCTGCAACTACAACAATCACACTGCACAAATTAAACAAAATGAGTAAGTTTAATGTTGTATTCCTTGAGTAATTGTACTGTTTTAACCAGAAAAATTCATGTATCATTACGTATGATATATGAAACAGAAATAAGAAAATTGGTGATTCCCAAGAATTTCATTGAAGTCAGGCCAAAACATTATAAAATTCATTTAAAATATTTATCTTGTAAAAATTGAATTAAGAGTTTTCTCAAAGTACTTTTTATATTCTGTTCTAAGTTCTTGGATTATTAAAAAACTTAACTAATATTATAAACTTAGCGTTAATAATTTTATGTTAATTTAAATAAAATATATATATACAGGCTGTTCGCACATTTTTTAGACGATTTTATTTCGCAGTAAGAAAAAATCGTTTGCACGGAGAATTTTATTTTCCCAACAGTTATATTTTTGGAAGTTTTATTTATCTTCTGATATTTATAATTTTTTTTTAGATGCAAAAATGCGCTTTTAAAATGGCAGTGGATGGAAGGATAGGTTTCCACTCTTTCCAAAGATAGTTTTTAGTGAAATCTTTATGAAAAGCATTTATCAGGAGAAAAATGGAAAAATGTTGCAACAACAGATGAATCTTGGGTCTATTTAAGTGGTTGCAATAAAAAAAGATCAATTTATTATCACAAAAGTGGAGAAAAAAAATTTGCTACATGGCTCAAAGCATCAAAAGAGAGTTTTTCTAAAGGATTTATGATTGCCACTGGTTTTTTTCATACAAGAGCAAGATAAAAGCAAAAAAATGTGACAAAAATGTCAAAATCAACTCTAAATACTCTCAAGAACATATTTTAATTCCAATTTTAAAAAATGAAAATCCAGATCGTTATCCACAATGCTATCAATCCGTTGAACTGCATCAAGACAAAACAAGCAGCCACACATTGCAATCCGCAATTGCTTTTCTAGAAAAAAATGGAACAAAAAACGGGAATTAAAACCATACCCTTCACTGACATTCCTGCTAAATCTTCTGATGTATCACTGTTGGATTTTTGTGTTTTTCGACTCTTAAAATCAACATTATCCAAACACCGACCTACAACGCTTTGTGGACTCTGGAAAGCCGTTCAAGAGGAGTAGAAAAATATTTCCGATATTATAAAAAGCATTATTATCATAGGAATTACGATGTAGAATGATAGTTAAGAACAAGGGCTATCAAACTGAACAAATAAAACACAAAATATGAGTGAAATTGCTTCAGTACACTTCATCAAAATCGTCTAAAAAATGTGCGAACAGCCTCTGTATATATCTAAAAAAGTAAGTAATTATGCAATTTTCTTCTCGATGTTTTTTAACTATTTTTTTTTTTTTTTAATCAGTTTAATTCTCCCAAACAACATCTTGATTTTTCGAAATTCCAAAGTTCGAAGCATAATCAATAAATGTTTTGAAAAGAAAAAGAAAGATCTTTCGAAGCAGAAAGATATTTGTTTTAGTTCTTAATTTACGAGAAAATTGAATTCTTAATGATTTCACTCGTTTAATCAATATTTTGTTTCAAGTGAACGTTGCATTATTGTTCGATTGAGCTATAAAATGCTGAAAACAAAGTAATTAATTTACCAAAAAATGTTCTTTGGTTTTCTTATATAAGTGTATTATACAATGAATGCTATTTGTATAATAGCTATAATAAACTGAATTTTGGCAAAATGATTGCGTTGAATGAAATTTATAAATTATCATTTTAAAAGCTTATTTAAGGATGACAGTAGCAATTTCTGCTATTGAAACTATGAATTGGTTAATTCTCAAACCTTTTTGTTCTAAGTTGTATTTTATGTTACATTCAATCATAAACAAGTCGTTTCTCAGTTTGGATAGCTATATTTTAACCATATAAAATTCAATGCACTACATTCTTATAATTTTTTTTCTTTCTACAAAAACGATAACACAGAACAAAAAAGATTAAAGAATAGACAATTTCAAGTAAATATATATATATATATATACTTTATATGACTGTAAACATTTGCATGCAAATAAATATAGTTTTTCGTGGAAATGTGTGATTTGCTCACGTAAAGCACCCTCGATCGACGAACATTTTAATAATTATTTTTTTCTTTACCAAAAAAATTCCTTTTCATTACAATAACTTTTTCGAAAACAATGTTCGATTCTGCCAATTCGTTAAATTTTTATGAATTTTTAAAACGTGTACAGACTTATGGGACATCAGGTATATATATATACAGGGTGTTTCAAAAGTCCCCCCCCCCTCCTAACTCGAAAATTAGTCGAAAGTTTGAAAAATGGCGAAACACGTATTTAATGAATTCGAGAGGGACCCGAGGGAGGGGGGGGGGGGTTAAGGGGGGCGCTAGGGAACGCAACTTTAAAATTTCAAATATTTCAAATGGAAAGGTATGTCTTGTGATACATCCCTGGAAACATCTCTTCAAAGCAATGAATTTGATATAAATAATTTCGCCTTACGATGATTAATAAAGAATATACATGAGTTTTTAGACTTTTGAAATGTGGACTTTATACTTATGTATCTCTTTTAATAGTCACTGCAGAATAAAACTATTTATACTAAATTCATTGTCTTGAAGAAACGTTTCCTGAGATGTACCACAAGATATACCTTCCCCATAAGAAATTTTAAAGTTGCATTTCCTAGCGCCACTCCTACCACCTTTTTGCCCAGGCCCAAATATTTTTGGGCAAAGTATGGGGGGGGGGTTGGAACACCCTGTATGTGTGCGTATATATATATATATGTATGTATATATATATGTATATATATGTCTTATGAATATATTCCTCAAATGTTGATTTAAAGAGTATTTTTTTTTAATGTATTGAAAAATGGTTTTACTTAGTTATTTTTCAAAATTTAAAAAACATTTTGTTATGTCCTTAATTTTATGAATATCCTTTTACCACTATTTTGTAATTCATACATAGCTAATAATATTACTAATAATTACATTATTTCAAATTTAATTATAATTTTATAAAAATCGCAATAAATGTAATAATAATTTGAAAAAAAACTTTAGAACTATGTAAATACAGGGTGATTCAAAACCGCAGAAAAAAAATAAAATTTACTATTCAAAAAGAACTGACTTCAGCTCTATGCAGTTTTCACTGAAATGTGCAGATAAGCAGGGGATTTTTTTTATACATAAGAAAAATATTAGCTACATTTTTGGCTAACCTATCTCACTGTATTCGCTGTATCCTCTCACATTTTAAACCGATACATCTGATCAAATGACACCATATTACGAATAAACTCTTTATAAGAGAATTTCCAGTGCGCAATGTCTGACGGTCATTCTAATGAATGACGGCCGTCACACTGAGCATTTATAGCCCTCGTTATATTGTTGAATGAACTGCACCATGTAAAAGAGTAATTTTACAATTAAAACGAACCCGATGAAGAAAATTTAAACTAATTTTCTAATAAATGTTTTGCTACCTAAATCCTATGTTTTTCTGTGCATTTTAGTGAAAACCGCATAGTGCGATGGTCAATACTTTTTGAAAAAAAAAATATATATTTTTTTTTTCTGTGACTTTTGGATCACCCGGTATATATGTTATTATATATATATTATTTACATGCGCGTTGAAATCTACATATTAAAGAGGTGTTAAGTATAAGAGTTAAACTATAACGACATAGAATTTAAATTGTGAAAATATAGTTGTTGTTAACACGTCTTTTTCAGACACATCCGAAACTTTTTATCCCTTCCGTGGAGGATCAAAATTGTGTTGGCATGTCTCCCGACCACCTGTAGGGGTGAGTACCAGACCGTCGCCAATTGCCCATTGCGCAGCACTAGTGAGACGTAAAAACCCAACCAAACGAAACTTTTTTTTTCTTTTTTCGTGTGAAAAAAAAAAAAAAAAAATCGGAAAATTAAAAAAGAAAAAAAGAAAAAAAAAAAAAAGTTAAACAATATCTATATATTTTTTCTTTTAATAATAATAAATTCCCGTAAGGTACCTGGTTGCATACGTTGGAAAAATTAACATATCCTTTATAACTGTAATGAGATACGAGGTTTACACGAAAATAACATTCATTTAGGCGAGAAGAATTTCTTTGAAATTATTAGATGTTCTTACCGTAGAGATTACGGCCTATTGACTTTATGGGGTGGATTGACGAGGCGGAGTGGCATAGTAGAATGCCCTCCTTAGGGGTTTTTATAGAGGTCAAAGTACGTATTTACATAACTTTCGAAGAAAGCCATGGCAAACTCTGACGTGCTGGGACAAAGCACATAAAAAAAATTGTTGAAAAAAAAAAAAAAGTTACATTAACCATATCTTTTGTTGATATGACTACAGCAATATTTTTGTTACCACAATAGAAAGAAGCCATTCGCTTGCTCATTAGTTTACAGGGAGATTACCTTATCGCACTATACAGTGCCTGGGACTTTTCTTTTAACCATATCGTTCTGGCAAACTACAGAATGTTGGTTCGGTTAACAAAAATATACAAATGTGTACTTAAGCCCAAACACACTCACACTATTATTTTCCTTTATTTATTCTCGCGTTAGTATACAGTTACCTGTTGTACATCGACAAAAGCTTTTATATGCGTATTACTGAATCATAACAAGTTAAAAATAATACTGAATTATCAAAACAACGTTAAAAAAAAAAGAGCCATTAACTACTCTTTCACGTAATAAATTAAAAATAATTTTTAATATATATATATATATATATATATATATATATATACCCTTCTATAATGCTCGAAATAATTGAAATTCAGCAATGTCCGTATAATGAATTATATTTGCATTTCTAAATAAACTTTAGTAAAAGTAATTTATTAATAAATCATACTTTATTACCTTCAAAAACTAGAAGAGGCAAGTTTTTTTTTTTCATGGCGTTCTTTGCTACTGCTATTTTTAATGAATGCAAAATAATGTATTCTTGTACTTTCTTCAAAAAACTTCTCCTCTCTAAGTTTTGATTTTGTTCAAGCTTTTATCTTTTTAACACTTTCCACCAAGGATGAAAAGTGTTAATGACTTCGGTTTGTCTGTCTGTCTGTCCGCGCTCTAATTCCCGTAAATATTCATGGAATTTTTTGAAACTGATATGTGTTATTTGGGTTCACTATCGGATGCTCCCTATTGAAAATGGAGTAAATACCACCATTGATTTTTGTACAGACACACCCGAAAGTATTCCAAAGCGTTGCATTCTATGAGAGGTATTTCTAGAAACCATATTTTAATCACTTTACTTCGCACAAGCCTTAATGAAATTGAAATACGCTATTCATGTACACAAACGAATGCTTTCTATTGAATGCAGTGTGATAAACATTACGATTTACAGGGTCGCACAAAAGTATTCAGTTTTACTAAATCTGTTACTAGAAATTTGCTGGAATTGTGTATTCGTTGACATAAAGCGTTTTTAACACTTTCTAACAATTTTTAAGTGTGAATATGATTTGAATTTGTGGACTATCTCTCCGACAGTCCGTCTGTCTTTCCATCTGCCTGTCTCCAGCGTCCGTAAATATTTTCAGAATATTTAAGAAATCATATATGTTATACAAGTTCACTATGGAATGTTTCCTATTTAAAATGGCATTAACAGGCTCTATATAACTGGTTTGGTTTGTATACAGGAAGACCCCCAAAAATTCCAATGCCTTGCATTTTAGGAGAGACATTTTTATAAATCTCATTTAAATAACTTTCTACTGCAAAGAAAAAAAATCATAATGAAATTGACATTTGTTGTTAATATTCTAAAATAATGACATGCCTAACCTTCAGATTTACAGGATTACACTAAAATATTCAGAAACATTAAGGGCTGCATTTCCGTTTGTGTTAAAAACTTTTTTAACACTTTCCAACAATGTTTAAGATTGACCATGAATTCATTTAATCTATATGCCTGCCTTTCTGTCCTTTGCCTGTCCGTTGTGTGATAACGTAAGCAAAGGATTTTGAATTTTATATAACACAACAAGCACGTATACAGTTGGAAAGTGTTAATAATCAATGCGTACTGCACGATTTTTCGTTCTTGTGTTTTTTTTATGCAAGAGAAATATATAATGAATTCTTCTTTATGTTTTATGGAAATGGAAAGAAAAATGGAGAAAAATATTTTTGAAAAGCTTGTAAAAAAAAATAAATAAATAAATGAATAAACAATAAAAATAATAATAATAAAATTCTGAATAGTTATAATAATAATAATAAAAAAAACAAGTAGTTACCTTCACATTCGAAGGAAAGAACAATTATTCCATACGTGAAAATAACTATGATGCCATTTTTCAGTGATTATGCAAAGGAAACTATTAAAACCAAAGTCATTTAGAAAATAAGAATAAAATAGAATCACAGCAGCTGTTTCCTGTCTCATTGTTATTATGATTATTCAATAGTTTTCAAGTACTCTTTCCTCGTTTCTGAGAATTCTAATTTGCATACAGCCAACGCAGTTATCTTTTTGTACGTTAGATCATTTGCTGTACTTAATAAATAGGAATAACTGGATGTAGATGTCATTTATGAAAACAAATTTCAAAAGTTTATTGTATTAAAAGCAATACAGTTATTCGAAAATTACAAGAAAAGGCGTTTTTAAAACAACATCACTTAAACTTCGCAATTAAATAAAAGAAAAAGGCAATATTTCTCAATTACACAACCTATTTTATATTAACATATTCTAATTGTGAAATGAACTCAATTATTCATTGAAGAGCGATTGAAAATTAGTTATAAGTGGTGTGGTTTTTATTTCGAAGCCTTGCAGATTTAGGATAAGGATTAAGTGGAAATTGACACACTTTGGTTTGGCCCATTGCTTTTTAAGAAGATAAAATCTTCTTAAAATAAATGAAGTCCTAAATAAAGTAATTACTTAAGCAACGTTTCTTCAAAATTTTTAAGTTTCAGACAATTCTTATATGATGCATGGATTGTTCTAAAAATATTTTAATAGAGGATAATTTGTACTAAATGAAAAAAAAAAATCTATGAAAGAACTATTTATCTGTTGTAAGTCTGACAGGTGATATGTTGTTTTGTATTTTTCATGTAGCACGTTAGTAAGAAAAATATTAATGTTGTTTTCGTGACAGCGTATGTTCGAAAAACTTTGATATTGGTTTAAATTCATCAAATACTAAAAGTTTAATTCTTTTAAAACTAAGGTTATATGACTACTCGTACAGTCGGTAACAAAAGTGTCCGAACACTAGCAAAAATTCCTACGTGAAAAAAGTACACTTCGTACAATTTCGTTAAATAAATCCTTGTCGAATCCTCTTCTTAGTCAGTGTAAGAACAGGATTCGATAAGGATTTATTTAACAAAACCGTATGAAGTGTACTTTTTTTACATAGGAATTTTTGCTAGTGTTCGGACACTTTTGTTGCCGACTGTACTTAGTAACTAATAAACTTATCTTTGCTCTACTAACGTGAAAGATTCCTTATTTGAATTAGAAGAGGCCAGAAACCTCTTGTCGCTTTCCCTCTCCAACTGACCTCGACTTTAAGTTCTTTTTCTCTTAAATACTATCACTGGAGGGAGAAACAATTTGCATATTTTCAAAATCATTTAAAACGTTCTCAACCTCAATTACTCAAAACATCGCAAACCATGAAATCTTACAACGAACTTCGTAGATTACCTTTTGATCTCGAGTATTTCTCCACCAACCGAGATATCAGTTCCACACTACTGTGCCACCTTTCAAGAACTCAACCTAACTATTTCCTCAACCTTCAAATATCAAATCTTCGCAAATCTCTAACAGCTCTGAGAACTTCGTAGGGCGCCTTACAAATTTAGGGGGATTCCATTTTTAAAATCACAAAATTTAAATTTTTGTATGGGTGTCAAAAAAATTCCACTTATTCAAATATGACTCATACACTAATAAAGTGATGTACAGAATTGCTGCAAATTTTCATAGAAAATACCAAAGAAATAACAAGACAGAAATGCTGTATTAAGCCATTTTGAACGCCTGACACAAGTTCTCGGATGAAAGGAAATATATCTACTGATTGCATTTTAAGAATAAATGTGTGGATTTTTTGAAAGTACGTGTAACATGTAAGAAATTTCATTATATTATACACTGAAGTTCTGTTTATAATAAGAATAATTATTTAAAAAAATATTTTAACTATGCACTAGTTTTAATATAATTATATGATAGTAATATTTATGTAATAATTAAATCTCTGAACGCTATGTTCATTAATATAATTGTATTTCGTGAAATAGAATTTTAATTTTATTTCTTATAAAATGTAAATGTACTATTAATACTTTTTTGTGGGTTTTGGGTCGGGATGCTGGTCAGAACCTGCGGGTTAGGGTCGATTGCGGGTCAAAAATTTTCCTGCGGATCGAGTGAAGGTCAAGTTCGCTCGACCCGCGCTGGGCTCTAGTTCAATAGCTACGAAATTTAAATATATTTCCATTATCGACAAACATTCTTTTGTTTCTTTTTTCTTAAGGCACACACTAAATTTCTTTCTTTCTTTTTTTTTCTTTTTGTGAAGTATTTAACTAAAAAAAAGTTAGATCTTATTGTAAAAATGTTGTTGTAGCAGATTTTACGCAACAGTACATGAATATATTCCCCAATATTCCCCAATTTGATAAAAAAATATTCCCGTTTGGCGTGTTCCAAAATCATAATTTCCTAACGAGCTTATTATTTCGACTCCAGAAAGCGTATAAAAATTTGAAAATTACAAATACTTAAAATATGAAATTTCAAAAATTTAAATGGAAATAACATAAAAATTTAAAAAATTTCGTTATTAAAAAAAATAATAATAATTGTTTCAATTTTCAATTAAAAAAAAGAGTAAATTATAATTATATTCAATTGTCCTTATATGCAAACGTTAATGACAAACAATTAACCATAAATTACATTTAAAACATGAAAATTGTCCTTTAGATGAAAATATGAGTTTCTTGTATATTTTTGGCTGAAAATAACATCTGTAATTATTTTTTGTTCACCAGGCATTATTTTCTTAAAAATCCCCATTTTGAAAGATCTAAACTATGTTGATCTTGTTGATGACATGGTGCTATATTTTCATGTTAAAAGTTGTAATATATCATTAAAACTACATTTTTTGGAGTGACATATGGGCTTCTTTATTCAAAACCTTGTCGCAATTAGTGATGAGCATGAAAGAAGATTTCACCAAGACATCTCTATGTTTGAAAAGAGTTTCATAAGACAGTGGAATGGAAGTACGCCAACTGAATATTGCTGGTTTCTTATCAAGGGCACAGCAACAGATGCCTACCAAAGGAAATAGTAAAAAAAGAATCATCTTAATGTTTGTGTTTTCTATAATCAAGCCTCTGTTACATTTACCTGCAACTAATGTACAGTCGGTAACAAAAGTGTCCAAACACTAGCAAAAATTCCTATGTAAAAAAAGTACACTTCATACGGTTTTGTTAAATAAATCCTTATCGAATCATGTTCTTAGACTGACTAAGAGGAGGATTCGACAAGGATTTATTTAACAAAACCGTACGAAGTGTACTTTTTTCACATAGGAATTTTTGCTAGTGTTCGGACACTTTTGTTACCGACTGTATATACACAGGAAAAGTCTATCTCCTACAAAAACGGTACATGATGGACAATTTTGGTTTTGATATATGAATCAAGTACCTTTTGTTTATACAGAATCACATAGTTTCATATAAAGGACTTAAAAAAGTTCCAATTTGATGTACAATGTTATTTAGCACTGAACTTAAAACCTTGCAGTTGATTGGTTGACATGATGTATCAAATTGATAGATTTTCAATTTTTTCTGTATTATTGAAAGTAATTTTAATCCTTAATTTCAGAAAACGTGGTATTTTATTTATTTGGATCACATTTGGAGATGACGTGCAAATCGACTTATGAGGATTTTGTATGATTACTTGTGGATTAAGGATCTATTGCATAAAATTTAATTTTAAATATGCATGTATAAGGTTAAGGTTTTGAAGGTAAAAAGTCAGCATTCTACATTTGATTTTCAGTTCCATCCTCATTTTGAATAATCTATACAGATAAAAATTTTCTTTTTGTTTGCCTTGAAAAGTTCTAGAATGTGAATAATAACAGCGTCACCTGTCTTTCTATATATAGTGAAATTGACTCACCATAATTTTTCATAATGTCCGTCTCAGATACCAAGTTTCGTGTATTTCTATTTATAGAAGCTGAGATTTTTTTTTTTCATGTAAATAACGCCCGTTTCTGTACAATAGTGCCAACTCTCGTCCAATATGCACCCAAATTGAATGAAACTAGTTTATCATAATAACCATCACATATACCAAGTTTGGTTAGTTAATATATCATAGAAGACGAGCTCTAAATATTGTCTTTACGTAAGTGGAATATATTACAACATACATGATAAGTTTTGTGAGCTTATATACTAGCGAGGCTAAGATATATTCATCATTTAAATGAGAGAAATTTTAGCATAACAGCACCACTTTGGATGATGTGTCCTGTCATATTGCTAGTTGCTAAGAAAGAATATACTTGAAGAATAGAAAGTCCCGGTCCGTCAACTTCATTCAAAATGGCCGTGAAGAAACACTCCTGAATGACAATTAAAAAAATAAAAAGCCTTTTTATTTAGCAGTCACAAGAGCTGTACGACAACATCAGGAAAATATAGTGGCATGAAAATTCAATTTAATTATAGTACATTCTGTTCGGGAACCGCAAAAACAGAGAGAGAGAGAGAGGGCGATCTTAATCCATTACTAAGAGATATTTTCTTGACGGTGATCAGAGACAGATTGTCTAAATTTTTAGTCAAAATCGAAAATTACGAACATGTTGGCATACAATATTTCGCCGCAAAGATCACCTCCAAAACGGTTTCTTTAGATCCGTTATATATTCCTTAAGTTAATAATTTTGAATACTGCGAGCAGGTTTACGATATTACATCAACCCCAGTCTCATGCCAAACTTTAGTCATGAGAACTAAAAACCACAAACGGCAAATGCAAAGGAAAGAAATACAATTAATCCCTTGTCAAGGATAATTTTTAGAAACAGATTAAAAGTTAGTTAGCCGTTAAACTTTGATTTATGCTGAAAATAAGAATGACCATGTGGTATTCTTTTAAAACCGAAATGAAAGAATGAGATTTTTGATTACAGCAAGACTTTATTTTCAACTTACTTTTTATTTTATTTCATTGGGAGAAAAAGGATTCAGCGGTTAATTAAAGACTATTATTGTATACAAGAATACATTGTTATATAAAACATTAATATAGGTTTGAATTTAAATAAATAGGAAAAATTCTTTAAAAATATGTGATTTCTATATCACATATCACATAACCTACTCAGCGTCAACCGAAGCCAAGGTCTAACCAAATATAAACTAATATTAAAATCCGTCCATGAGTTCGAAAGACACAGCGTCCGGAAATTTTAGGCAAAATATACACACACACAGACAGGCAGTCACACAGACACTTTTTAAAAATGGTCAAATCCTTTTCCGGACATCTCAATACAGGATTCATACTGACATGTCTTTTTTGTAGGAGTCTTACACCAGCACTTTTTAACGATAAATTTATTTCTTTTTAAATTTATAGGCTTCTATTATAACAAAATTTACAATATAAATTTAGTGGTTGAAATAATGAAGGAAAATGAAGGAGCGTACAAACTCTGATGTAATTCCATCGAAAACTTGAGGTGAAAAATTCTCATGAATTTCAATATTTTCTACTTATGTATATACTCTAAGGGACAAAAAAAAAAGCTGCACTGCAGAAAAATTGACTTATACCTTTCGTGTTTGTTATAACTTAAAAACTAATGATCGAAAAAAAAAAAAAAAAAAACTGTTATGTTTGTATAATACGGAAGTCATAACATGATACCTAAGTACATTTTTGATTTAATAATTCGCTTTATTACACTATACGAAGTATTTAATAAAAATCTGCATAAAATTTTCTTTTTAAACGTAATATAATAAACATATACTTTGTATTCTATTATGATTTCTTATATGAAATAAACAAGTACTATTTTCATGTATGAAATAAAACTATTTATTTGTTAGATCTAAACAATTACTTAATAAAAATATGTATTCTGCATTGCATAATTCCACCTTTATATAGAATTACTGCTTTAATGCGCACTGGCAAGGTATTTTGCAGGTTTTTAAGATGAAACTCAGAAATTTTACTGTGCCAAATATCATAAATAATTTTTTCTAGTTCTTGCAAAGTTATAGGCTACAAATTTAGAATCCTCACTCTCTTTTATACATTAAACATTTTCACACGGATTAAGATTAGACTATTTTCAGGTATAGTAAAGAAGAAATTCTACGATATTCTTTGTGGGATTTAACTTTAAGTAAACAAAAAGTTATGATAACTTACAAAATTATGTATGCTCATGGGAATGGATCGGTAATTTAAACAACTTGAATCAAATAAGCGTACCATAGGCGCCAAGTAACAAGGTGCATTATCATCTTGAAATGCTGATTGTGGAAAAGTCTGAAATATCTCCAAAATAGTCGGTCAGGCATAAATTTTTTAATGACCGAGTTTTATTTCGGGTTATTTGATCCCTTGAACATGAAAAGTTGGCCCACTTATTGAAAAATTATGCACTTTCGTAACATAATGTACGGAGAACGTGTCAATATTTTAAGTGCGATTTTCATTAAGTCGGTCGCATTTTCGTTATCAGATATGTTTGTTTTCGTCCGCTGGAAATGAGTTAAACTTGACTCATCAGAGAGAATCACTTCAGCCTAATAATTAACTGACCATTTTAAAACTTTTTTAACCCTAAGAAGCCTTGCTTTCCAAATTCTTTTCGTTAAGAATTGATTTTTTTTTCTCATTTTCCGGCACTTAAACTTGTCTTGTTTAATCGCTGTTGCACTGTATTTAAAAAAAAAAAAAAAAAACTAGTATGTTGTGGCCACCACAATACTTTCTTCTATATTTTCCTATACATATTCAATCAGTAACAATAGTAAAAAAAAAAAAAAAAAAAAAAAAAAAAAAAAAAATTCTGTTTTTTTTTTTTTTTTTTTTTTTTTTTTTTGTAAAAATTAATACATATTCAATCACTAACAATATTAAAAAATAAATAAATAAATAAATGCGAATTTTTTTTTCGTAAGTTTTTTTTTTTTTTTTTTTTTTTTTGGTTAAAAGTAAAAAAAAATCGATAAATTTGTTTTAAATTATCACAGATTTATAGTTCAACCATTCGTTTTAAAGGTATTGACGAGATCTTTCGAATGATACCCATCTTCAAAATTTACCCCCCACGGGGGGGGTGGTACTTCCCGCCAGGGGGGGAAGCGATCCCCCCCATGCACAAAATTTTTTTCCTAGTTACGTACTACTATTATCAATAATTCATATTAATTTTACAATCACAAGTGTAAAATAACTCTTATTACGCACATTTATACGAATTTTTGTCCTATTCTGCCATGTTAAAAATTTAGATAAAATGCTATCACAGCGCCTCCTGTTGAGCTATTGATCCCCAAATATAATCAGCACCAGTTTATGTCGGGGACCAACTAAATACCAAGTTTGGTAAAATTTCGTTAAAAAAAAATATATATATATATATATATGATTTTTTTTCTAAGTTTTTTTTTGTTAAAAGTAAAAAAAATCGATAACTTTGTTTTAAATTATCACAGATTTATGGTTCAACCATTCGTTTTAAAGGTATTGCCGAGATCTTTCGAATGATACCCATCTTCAAAACTTAACCCCCCCGGGGGGGGTACATCCCCCCCCAGGGGGGGAACCGATGCTCCCCCATGCACAAATTTTTTTTCCTAGTTAACTACTACTATTATCAATAATTCATATTAATTTTACAATCACAAGTTTAAAATAACTCTCATTATGCCCATTTATACAGAATTTTGTCCTATGCTGCCATGTTAAAAGTTTTCATAAAATGCGATCACAGCGCCACCTGTTGAGCTATTGATCCCCAAATCTAATTGGCACCAGTTCATGTCAGGGTGCAACTAAATACCAAGTTTGGTTAAATTTCATTCATTGGTTCGTGAGATACAGCGTCCACAAAAAAATGATACAGACAGACAGACAGACATTTTCTAAAAACTATCAATTCGTGTTCAGGACATCCCAAAACGTGTAGATCCGTCAAAAAACGGAGGTCGAAAATTTTCGCGAATCCAATACTTTCTCTATATTACATATAGAAGAAAGTAAAAAACTAATTATGTTACTAAACAGTTTTTCTGAATCCCTTCTATGCTCTAAATATAATACAAACTGATTTTTTAAGAAATGGATTTTTAACTTGCAGTTATCTCGATTGAATGAGCAATGTGGCCTCTTAGAGACAAATTTTCAGTTTAAATAGCAAAAAAAAAAAAAAAAAAAAAAAAGAAAGAAAGAAAGAAAGGAAAGAAAATCTTGCTAAAAGCCAGCTCACCAATATTTCATTAACATTTAATTATTTTGACATTTCGCGTATTAAAATTTTTTTTGATTTTCACTCTAAAATTAATATTTTTTGTGGTATCGTTTATTGCCTTATTCTTGCCATTTTTGAAATATTTTCTAAAATTAGAATTTTTCGAATAATTACATCTTGATTTTAATACTTGGTTCATTTCAAAATTGTACGTGGAACACAACGTAATAAAATCTGATTTACTTTAAAAAAAAAATTACTTTAAAAACAATAAAATTGGCGATTGCAGAAAGAGAAATGGAAAATATTCAAGTGTGTTTTTTTTTTTTTCTCCTTTTGTGCAGAGGACACATCCTTTACTTAGGCCTTATATGGTGAACTATGATTAAAAACCTTACCAGCAAGACAAGATGATTGCTTGATCAAACAATTTCAAACACTGAAAATAAAAAAAGAAAAAAAGAAAAAATGGCCTGTTTTTAACACACACAAATGAGTGCGTACACAAGAAATAAATAAAGTTATATAAAACAAATAAAGAGATATTAGAATAGACTTTGGAACAATTTCACTTCAAATTGTAATATTTATCTCAAATTTAATTTTCTAATTGAAGCCTAGGTGAACCCTTTATTTTTTCTTAAATATTTTTGGATTTTTAATAATGTACTACCATAACATTATTTCACTAAATTTGAAAGCCGTCGAAAGAAATTACAAAACTTAAAATGATACGAAAACTTAAATATTTTGCTGAAAAAAAGTATTTTTAAAAGTAGAATCGAAAAACGAGATTCTTTAAATAAAGTTTATCACGGCACACATATTTATTTGAAATAAAATTTTACTTCTGTATCTATTATATAGAACATACGAGGTCTAGTAATAAAAGAAAACAATTTTCTATGTTCATTTTCCAGAAAATGTTGCCGAAAACTCTTGAAAAATCATTGAGCAGTAAAATCACCGAAACATTGCTTTCAACATTAATAAATGTTATACATTTTAATTCGTCGTTTTCTAGCAATTATTAAGAATAAACTTCAAAGTATATTTCCGAAAGGATGCTCATGAGCTATAAACATAAATATTTCACAAAATGTCATTTCAGCAAAGATTTCACTCGTTAGATATGCTCGCTTCAAGAAATTCGCTTGTCACCAAGTAGAGGGTGCTTAGAAAATATATTTGTCAGTTATTTCCTTTGAATAGAAAACGCAAGTTCTAGGAAAATGAATAATTTCACTTTTCAAGGAAAAGGCGTTAGCTGGATAACTTTATCTTTACCATACAAGAATTTTTGCTGTGTAGCCGTGTTTATTTTGGGTAAACAACTTTGAAAAGATAAAAGCGCATTGAGTATTTCTAAGCACTTGATCTCAGATATTAAGTTTATATGAAGACTATTGGAAGCGTTATTGCTCGATGCAAGTTTTTTTTTTTTTCTTTACTTGTTTGCAGTAAAATGTCAACATTGATAAGTTGTAAAAGCTAGAAAATATGAAATTTTATGTATTCTTTAAATTTCGAGTTTAAGACTTAACTCTACATAAATAGATAAATACGTATATTACGTTTTAATATATGTATATATATATATATATATATATATATATATATATATATATATATATTGTATACATATTATTAATTAAAATAAATTAGTAAAAAAGATTCATAATTGAATTTAATTCATTACGTAATGCATAGGATACTAATTCAAGTTGAATTGTTGGGCAGGAACAAATTAATTAGTTTTTGTAATCAGTTTACAAAATCTTATTTAACTTGAAATAGGGGAAGCCGGGGTAATAAGAGATAAAAAATATTAATAAAATCTATACTATTAATCTAAATAACTTGAAATAAATGTCTCGTATTAATTTCATTAAATGAACTCCTCTTGATTTTTTAGGTGATTTTTGAACTTAAATTTTTTGTTAAATTGTTTTTTTAAGTTTTCATTAAATCCTTGTCTCTAATAACCCCACGCGGGGTAATAAGAGACCAGGCTTGTAACTGTCCAGATATAGCAATGTAAAATCATATGGGGTAATAAAAGACATCTGGAAACAATTCTGAATCAGTCAACAGTTTTTAATTTTTATTATTTGCATCCATTCAAAAAATATGTTTTCTCGAAAATTTACTGTCATAAATGTGTTTGTGAAATTCATTTCTTTTAATATTAGGTCCTAAATAATATAATATTGTACTTAATGATAGTTCTACATAATCAACATAACCTAGGAATTAACCCAAAACATCAATATAATTTTTAAAATGGGCAGAAAATATTTTACGCATTTTCTAAAGTGTAGTCGAAAATAGGCAAAAAAAAAACCGTATCTTTGAAGTGTATACAAGCGAACAAAATGTTATAAAAGATTTTTCTAGTAATTAAAAATGAACTTATTTAATTATGTAATGAAGTATTAATGACTAAATATTAACTTATACACATTCTAAACATAAATTTACATAATCGTAACAACTAAATATGGTCTAGCCTAATGAGTAAAACTGCTTTTTGATTTAAAGTGAAAAAAAAAAATGTTCTTTTGGTAAACTTAAACTAGGCCTAACACTAGGTAAACTCTTCGTAAACTAGTCAGGCAGAATTAACAGGAACTACAATGTGGGACACACAGGAATTAACAGTGGGGGTTATAAAAGACTCATGTCTCTTATTACCCCCACAAAAAATAAAAATGGGGTAATAAGAAACATGCCTAGAACGTGTAAATAAAGAATGCTTTCAATGTTTTAAGAAATTGTACATCAAAAGTCATAGTCTTGGTCAAAAGGTTACACATTAATAAATCCCAAACATCTTACCTACAAAGAAAAATAAAGAAAAATTTAGAAAAAGTCACGAACTTTTAGGGTAAGTTCAAAGTGAAGGTTTTCTTTCGTCGTAGAAAACGAATTCAAAATGTGTTATAAACTTCTCAATAAGTGTATTGTAGTAAAGAGTACACCTGATACTTAATATTACATATTTTTAAAGCTGTCTAAGTATATTTTTTGGTGGTTTTTTTAACTGTGTCTCTTATAACCCCTGTCTCTTATTAACCCGGCTTCCCCTACGATGATAAAAATCTCCTTATATTATTAAAATCTGTGCGCATCTGTCTTTCTGTCTGTCTGTCTGTCTGTCTTTCTGTCTGTCTGTCTTTCTGTCTGTCTGTCTGTCTGTCTGTCTGTCTGTGAGAAATGCCTTGTGACCGCTAAAGCTCCGGCTCTAATGGTCGCATCGCCTCGAAACCGGTGTCGACAGACGCAGAATTTCTTCATCTCGACATCGCGATAATTCGCTAAGCGATGCGACCCTAATTAGCGGAGATATTAATTAAAATGTCTGCCCATATCTACCGAAAAATGACCCAGAATTCATGATTAAATGCTTAAAAAGCGACATTTTTGCGGGAAAAGTGGAAAATAAATTAGAAATATCAGTCGTATCGTTACAAATAAGATATCAAATGAAAGGTCCGATTTATCTGAATCCGACGGTTTAAATAGCTTATCGATAGGGCAATTAGATTTTTTAAAATTAACTAAAGTATGAAAAAAAAGGTGGCAACAAATCACAAGAGTTTTATTAATTTCGCAATAGACGTATTTCGGTTACCATGGCGCCGGGCGAAAGAATAAATAGATTTTACTTCCTGCTTTAATGATTTTGTACTGGAAATAAAAATTGCAAATTTCAAAATGCTTCAATTTTATTTAAAATTATTTCAAACTTGCTACACACTTTTAACATCACAAGACGAAGTAGCAGTTCAATTTTCATTGGGTTTCCAAAATAAATAAAAAATGTACAATTTAATTGCAAATTAAATTTTATTCTCATACGCGTATTTCAAATTCTAACTATGATTAAATTATTTTTAATACATCATTCGAAAGATATTTTAAAGTACTTTTATATTATCGAAAGTGGGATTCAAGATTTCGCTTCATTTACATGTTTTGAGGTCTCCTGAATCGGTTTTCTTTTGTATCTCAGCTACTAATTAAAATAATTTCATAAGTAATACATCATTCGATAGCATTGTTGATTTGCAATCGAACAGTAGATTACAGAAATTTCTACCGCCAGATGGCGCTGTAATATTTTAAAATTTCAATATTTCAATTTCTAATCATGATTAAATTATTTTTAATACATCATTCGAAAGATATTTTAACGTTCTTTTATATTATCGAAAGTTTTAACCAGATTTGCACGTTTTGAGGTTTCCTGATTAGGTTTTCTTTTGCATCTGAGCTAATTCAGTTAGACCGTTCAAAATTGGTATATGTAGGTTAATTAGGAAGGGCTGAAAGGGTGGGGAAGATATAGGCGTGCACCGCGCACACGGGACAGCGCTGCCGAAGGCAGTGGGGACCCGGTCCGACTTTTTAGTCGATTAGAAATGATTTTTTTTTTCATTTTCTTTTCTTAAGAAAAAAATTTGATTTGAGAAGGAATATGTGCGCGTAGCGCGCGTATACCTTCACACGTGCGCGCGCAGCGCGCATGGGTCTGCGCTGCCGTAGGCAGTGGGGACACGGTGTGAGTCTTTACCAAATCAGAAATGATTTTTTTTAGGGGGCACGAAGGGTCAGGGAAGAAATAAGCGCGCAGCGCGTGTATTCCTTAACTTGAGCGCGCGCAGCGCGCATGGGACTGCGGTGCCGTAGGCAGTGAGGACCCGGTCCGACTTTGTACCCGATGAGAAATGATTTTTTTTTATTTTCATTTCTTAAGAATAAAAATTTTATTTGAGAAATTAAATTTTATTTGGACCCGGACCGACTTTTTACCCAATCAAGAAATGATTTTTTTTTTTTTTTTTTTAATTTCTTTTCTTAACACTAAAAGTTACTGTTAGTGATTCATTAATTTTAGTGATTCATTTGAAAATACTGACCCGCTAGCGGGCGAAGCTCGCTAGTTAGTCAATAGATTCTGTGATGTAGTTTTTTTTTTTTTTCTTTTTTTTCAATTGAAAAAAAAAATCAATGTTTTCTTCCTTTCTTTTATTTAGTTAAAAAAATATTTTTATAATTTTACTTTCTTTTTAGCTTCTTCTCCAAAGTTGCCTTTTTAATAACACAGCCTTGTTAACATCTGTATTGTGTGTGTTATAAATAAATTTAGTCTACTTTCATATGATGCAATCTAAGAAACATACATAAATATTTATCTTTAAAAGTTTTATTTAATCTGAACCACTCCACCCCTCAGTAATATTAAAAAAAAAAAAAAAAAAAAAAAAATGAAGCTACACAATTTTATCAAAACAAGCATCTTGCATATTAAATATAGAGCGATACCAAATTATAGTTGCTGAAATTTACCTATAATGCAAATTGTAAAAGGTGTAGTGGTGCCTACTGCTGAGTGATATTTGCCAAAATTCAATCATCAAAAATTCGCAGTTATGAATATGTCATATCACACTGAAAATAAATAATAATAAATAAAAACAAATAAATGTTATACTACAGAACATTTCTCGCAACAAAGTTTCCAGAAAGTATAAATATACTATGGAAAAAATAACTTGACAGATAGTTTCAGAACCATTAAAAAATTATTCGTACATAACAATTTTTTTGTAGGATACACTGTAAAAAAAAAAAAAAAAAAAAAAAAAAACTTGCAACTAAAATTCTCCTGCTTTTCCACCCAGGATCGAACCAAGGTTCCTTCCAGAAAACATAACGTCTTCATCTCACAGCCACTAAGTCCATTTCCCTCTATTACTTAGTAGTTCAAAATCCTCCTTTGATACCAAGCCTTCTGTATACAAAACTGAGAAAAAAATCTAACCATTAGATCAAATATGTAACTGTTGACACAGATTTTATCCAGTAACAGAAAAAGGTAAATTTTGACTGATTAAAATGCAATTTAATAATACATTTTTGTAATTTTATAAAACAGAAATTTTCTATAGATATGATACAGAAGTTTTTTGTATGTTAACAGATTATTATTATTTTTTTTTTTAATGCAAGTTTGATGTGACACTGAGTCATAGAAAATACGATATAGTTAACAAAATCTTCTTGAAAGAACGCCGTGACAGCATCACCAACGGAACGGCGCACTAAAACTGAAATCGAATAGTTTCGTATTATTATATAAGATAATAATAAGAAACGTAGAAGTACGATTCCTAATAGAGAGAAGAGGTTTAGCTATCACAACTGGTGGACAGCAGATAAACTGATTCGATCACAGACCACATGTGTTGGAGTTTTCTGCAGCTATTCCGCACAGACGAAGACAATACACTTTACCACACACGTCTCACATGTTAAGTGTCTTCTATATATGTTTTATCGAAAATAATTGCATTGGTAGCTTAGCTAAAATATTACACTCTGGAAAATTAGCTGCGCCATCTTTTCGATAATTAACATCATAATGTTATCATTACCAATAAATATCAAGATTGAACTATTTATAAAATTTTATGGAATTTGACTCGCTATTTATTCAGATAAAGCGCCTGCAATATTTGGGCAACACACGGACACTGGTATATACCCTAATTTCTGAAATTTTGTTCAAGCCACTTGTTAGTGATCATGTGGTAGTTCTGTAACGTAAATTTTAGATGGTCGTTAGTTATTGATGTTTAATTTTAAAAAACAGTTTCAGAATTCTTGCGAAATGTACCGTCAATAACACAGTGATTATCAAACCAGACATTTTTATAGATAATCACAAAAAGTTTTATTAAAAATGTTATTTGATATATTCATTACGTATAGGTGACCATTTTATAAAGTTATTATTATTGGAATATTAGAATTGAAGTGATTTTAGCAACATTAGAGTTTGAGCCCAAAATGTCGACTTCGCTGCTTACATGACCGTGATGAAGTGAAGCTTCGATTTCTTCATTAATTTCGCCCAAGCTCCAATCGATGCCAAATTCAAAATAATAGAAAAATTTGGCTGTAATTATGTTGCTTATAAACACGTACAATTTTTGAAAAGGTTACCAGATAATTATAATTCAAACGGTCCTCAATAAAAGCGAACCTTCGCCATGGGAACTCTGAGCTTTTAAGAGAAATTATGTAATATGTTGTGAGACAAGGGATGCACACATGCCGACTAACTGCATTTATTTGCAAGATGAAAATAAACTGAATTAGAAAAAGTCATAACATGCTAATGTATATCTGTATTACATTAAAGAAAGAAGAAACATGATGAAAGGTTTCGATAGAGTTGCAATTAGCAAAAGATCATTTATGGGAAGAGGGAGGATATAAAAATTTTAAAAATACACTTTATGTGAATTTAAGTTATAATTTAGAGGACATAAAAATTTGTTCCCTACATTAAAATGTTCCTCTTATACGATAATATATATTTTTTTTAAATGTGAGATTTGATATCCCATATTTTATTAAGAATTCGAAGATAAAATTTTTCAATAATCCGATGATTTTTTCGTACGAGTATATATATATATGAAAATAAAAAAAATATTTAATTCGCACTTTTCATAGATATTTTATGTCACCTCTATCTCACTTAAAAAAAATAAAAAAATATTTTTTAATAAAATCATCCAAAACGTTTTTAAGATTTTACTTAACCGATTAAGGGGTATAACTGGCATTGTTCAATCTCATTTTCTTTATGGTGACAATATATTTGCTCAACACTTCAACCTATCTAAAATATGCTCGCTTATGTCTGTGATTTTCGTTGTAACAAATTAGTTTTTTCAATTTTGTTTACTTATTATTAGAAAGTAAAAATAATCGTTTTAAATTTCTAGTTAGACCTGTGAAATTTATAAACTGAATTGCAGTAACACAGAAAGGCACTGAAAATATAAATTGTCTTAAAATAAAATTAGCAAAAGAGAATTGAATTTTCTGGAAATGTTTGTGTATATATATATATATAAAAAAAAAAAAAAAAAAAGACTACCTCCGTACTGAAATTTCTCTCCTTCAGTTGCCAATACTGCGTACGTTTCTGAACACATATTTTTATGTGCAAAATAGCATGTTTTCCATAGAATATCGTCTGAAAAATCATTCCCCATTCATACACAGAGCTACGCAGAAGAACTCAAATATAGCGGGATTATACAAGAAAATTGCTGGAGATGCATTTAAGATTGTGCTGTGTGTTATTAATATAAAACCGTATATAATCGCATAATGTGGTGTGTATAAAATTTATAGAAGACATACAAGGCTACCAATAACTAAGCGAAAGCATCCTTTTTTCAAAATGCAATTCATGGAAGTGCTTTACTGTATTTTACCATGTCCAGAAAAGCTGCTCAGGAAACAAAATTAATCCCTTATATCCATACAGTAAATAAAGTATTATTTAAATTAAATTTTCAGAACTTTTTTCTTTTTGTATATTTACGAGGTTTGACGTTCCCTGAATACTAAAATCAAGTTTTAAATGGTTGAACTTTGTGTATCTGTATGTCTATTATAAACGTAACTTGAAAACAAATAATTGCAGGCAATTCAAATATTGTATTTTGAAGTTCATAGAAGGTTGCTACTTGAAAAATTTGATCTATCATAATTTGATAAGTTTGATAGAGTGATGCAGTTGAGAGTTTTTTGAATAATTTTGAATATAATTTTAACTTCAATAAAGACCTTTAATTCTATATAATTATGGATACTATACCGAAACGAGGAGGGGGCGATAATCCATCTCACACAGGATTATATGGGAAGTAAGACTTTTAATAAATGTAGTTTGAATTAGTCTTAAAACAGGTCTTTATAAAATACTTGTTATCTTGCCCATTAACCTGCAATTTACCTTTATATTATTGAAATGCAAGGTAAGAGAAAGTCTGGTGAGTGCGACACCATATTACTAACAAACTTTACGAGATTTCTCTTTAAAAACTGGCACAACTTTAGCAAGGGATGTCATTGGAGAAATCTGAAGTTTGGCTCTGAAATAGCTCGGACGTTTCTCGTCAAGGTCTATTGCACAATTGCGACAGCCATTTCAATTTATCGCCAAAATGACAAAAAACGTTTGAATCGCCGAGGGTCTCTCATACTAAAGCGGTGCTACAAAGGGGAAATTTGATTGAAATTTGTTTGGTAATAACTTTAATAACATATGGAGATTCACTAACATAATTTTTGAAAGAACTAAAAATGAAAAGATTGTCACTTTCTGAAACACATAGATTTGCGTATGAGAGAAGCTCTACTTTAATAGCATTGAACTAATTACTTCAAAAATATTTAGTATCTTGAACTTACAACTGATGTAAAAAAAAAGATAACGCAGTGAAGAAGATATATAAATGGCCGTTAGTTATTCGAAGTTTCATTTGAAAACATCTTTAGAATGCTTGCAAAGTGTCTAGTAAATAACACAGTGTTCGTTAATCCAAATAACAGGCATTTTCTTGTAGATATTATGATGAATTTTATTATATACGAATTGTTGACATATTTAACACAAATAGAGGTGACCAGATAAGCATTTTACTATAAAATGGTAAGTATAATTGGGATAATTAAATAATTTGGAGTGGGAGCCCACAAAGTCGACTTAACCCGTCAAGTCATGAAGTTCGCTCCGATTTTTTCATTAATTTCGCCAGAGATTTAGTCGAAGCCAAATTCAAATTAGTAGAGTAAAAATGGTTGTAATTGTGTTACGTATAAACACATACAATTTTTGAAAAGATTACCACATAATTACAATTCAAACGGTTGTCACTAACCGCCAAAAAATTGCCATGAGAACCCGGAACTTTTAAGCAAAAATTAACGTACCATGTTATAAGACAAGGAATGCACCCATGACGACAAAACTGCATTTATTTGAAAGATGAAAATAAACCGAATTCGGAAAAGTCATAACAAGCTATTGTAGATCTACATTAACGTTAAAAAAGGAATAATACGTGATCAAAGTTTTCGATAGATTTGCAATTAGCAAAATATACATATGTGGAAAGAGGGAGAATGTAAAAATTTAAAGAACATACTGTATGTGAATTTAAGTTGCAATTTAGAGGTCATAAACATGCGTTCGTTAATTTATTTTATTTTATTTTATTTTTAATATAATATATATATTTAGAATATGTGATTATCGACATCACACACGCTTTATAATGAAATACAACTAGTATTTTACAGAATATTAAAATTAAAAATAACTTAAAATAAAGATATAAGGTACATTTGATGTCACCTTATCTTGTCTTTAAGAAAAATTATTATAAACATTTTAATATATACATTTATTAAATATAACATATATTAACATATTTACCTGTTCTTCAATAATCAATATTTATATTATTTCAGTTAAACATTTTAACGAAAAAAAATCACTCTGGCGTCGAAAGCAACTTTCTATTATTAGCAACTTTTAACCTGCATTGTACTCTTTAATCGGTTTGTCGAAAAAAATTACACATGTACCGTGATTCCACAACTATTTATCTGTATAATTACAAACATCTTTGACTTATCAGCTACATTTAGAAAAATGGGCTTTTCGATAGCGAAATGGCGAAAATGCCCCACTATGCGTCGCACTGAATTTTAAAAAGTTTTAGTTGCAACTAATTGCGTTAAACTGGCATTTTTTCTCTAATGAAACGTTATATTTTACTGCGTACTTGAAATGTCTAAATCTATATATCATTTAAAAAAAAAAAAAAAAAAAAAAAAAAAAAAGTATCTTTATTTAAATTAAATTATTTAGAAGAAATGTACTTTTAAAATATGATGAAAATATTTATTTCTCTAAATTACCATTCTTTTTAAAATGTTCTTTTTTAAATATTTAAAAAAAAAATCCGATAGATGGCGTAAAAGATAATAAACCCCCAAATCAAGGAAAAATAATTGAAAATCGCATAATAATTTTTCGAAAGTTTTTAATGAATGAAAAAATTACGTTATAATATTTTTCAAATGTCCTTTATCAGCCGAAATCACATACCGTAAGTCGAGGATGAAATTAGCAGACATTTACTGTAAGACGGCCAACAGAATGGCAGCACATTCATCACTGATTATTTCTTCAAACTTCTCAAGTATTTAAAGGTTTTCCGGTACATCGAATACTTCAAGTAAGTTTTCTAGGGGGACTGCGACATGAATCCTCCAATGAATATGTCATTTTCAAAACTTTCCTACAGAATCTTCTATTCAGCTCTCTATTGCTAGTGGAGTCACAGATAACACTTCTTATATGTCAGAACATCAAACCCTTCTACGGCTGCGTATTTTAATCAGTTGCATCCATCAAAACAGGAAACTATCGTGAAAGAGATTAAAGCCCCATCTGTCGGTTGGTTGATTGGTTGATTGATTGATTGGGTTTTACGTCGCATTATTGCTGAGGAATGGGCAACTGTTGACACACTATTTGTCGGAGTATTTGAAACTAAAACAATTAAATATGGGAGGAAATATTTATGCCCTGTCACATTAAAATTTGCTGCTGGAGTTTTTTTTTTAATCGTAACTGTTTTCCTGTTAGAAGTTTTTAAAAACTGTCAGTCTATTGTAGGCCACTCTCTAGGAGAGCATTTTACTCACTAGCATAGTCAATCAACCTTAACCTAAGCAACAATGGACCTAATAAGTGTCTTTTTGCACTAGCTCATCCATCCGATAGAATAAATATACATCAAAGAGCCTTTATATTATGACAACCCTTCCCCAGGGCAATAAGCTCGCCAGGAGACAAAACTAAAGTGCAAGCGCGGCTGATGCTGGAGTATTAAAACCCCTTGCACTGCGTTTCTACATGTAGAGTGTTTAACGATATAATGGAAAAAGCAGCTGATTAATCAGATTTCGGTAAGGGTGAAATCGTTTTGGCTTGGCACCAGGGAACACCAGCTTTAGAAACGGTGCATTTGATGGGCTGCTCACGTGCAGCCGTTGTATTTATTCAATGCAGTCTATGGACCAGGAAGCGGCAAGTCTTCGGAAACGATTTGCAGTCACGGAGCATTAATTTCAGAGGAGAGCGGAGACTGTTAAGCACTTTTTGCAATTACTGAAACGCTACAACGGCCGAATTTGTCAGAAGCTTCAATAATCGTGACCCAAACAGTGTGCCCCAACACACGGACAGCGTATACTTCTGCAAATAGGCCTACGAATCTGCCTGCCAATTCGCGTCCTTTCTCTAACGGCAAGTTATCGCCAACAGAGCCTACAATGGGCTAAGGAACGTGGGCCTTGGAACATAAACGGGTGGATGAAAGTCGTCTTGTTCGTCTAATTGCGTTTCCTTTCGACCTTGAATATACCGGAAATCCTCAGAAACTCTGGCACATGGCATTTATTCGGGTAGTAATGGCGATATTAGTGTGTGAACGATGTTTTCAGATGCGGCACATTAGAATATGCCATCCCTTCTTCAAAAGGTAAAAACTGTGAAGGAATATCTGCCCTACAATTCTTAAGGGTGAGTCCTAGACTTTTACCGATTGTGGTGTTAATACCGCTGAATACTACCTAAGCGGGGGTTTTATTTCCTCAGCAAAGGATGAAAATTGTGATGGTTTGTCTTCGGACTACTCCTAGAGGTTAATCTCAGACCGTCCCCATTGCTTTTTGCGTAGATATAGTTCAACATAAAATCTACTCAAGAACAACTTGCTATAACACGTAATTATTTTCCTCTTATACAGTTTGGAACGATAAAAATAAAATCAGATTTAAAAAAATGTATATAAATACATTTTATCTGTGAGATGATTTCTAGTTTTATGTTAATTATAATAATAATAATAATAAAAATACTGAAAATTTCAAGCCTACATTCTTTCCTTTCTCATGGAGAATTCAAGTATTTTTAACATTTTTTCTTACACTTTACAAGTTTATATTCCGCGAAATAGTTAAGAATAAACTAGAAAATTATAAAAACAGTAAGTAAATTCAAATGTGCATAATGCTTAAATAATAAATCAATTCAGTTTCAATAACCACATAAAATAATTTTTTTATTTGATAGTTAGGAATAAAAGATTCATGATAAAAAATTTCGATGTGTAATCCCACTATTTATTGTATTCCCCTCACTTAAATTCATTGTTGTTATCTAAGATAATCGGGGAATTATAAGTTCCCTAGTATGTATTGCATTACAAATTCCGCTATCTAATCAGCATATCTTTTGATGGCAACATATTGTTTTGAAGCAAATTAATTCACTTGTGTTAAACTCATATCCCAATTCATAAATATGTGCATATATGAGTGAATGACAAGGAATGCGATTTTATGCAAAGATAAAGCAATAATGATGGTGATACATATTGTAAAAGATCAATAAAAAAAATATTTAAATTAAAATCGAATTTCTTATAATTATATCAGTGTATTCTAATACGCGAGTATTTATTCAATAAACAAGTAGATTTTTTTTTTGAGTGCATACATATATTTGTTAAACTTTTTAAATAATATATGCGAAAGAATTATTTGATTGATTGCTTTTAGTGTATGATAATATGACAGTATTTAATCAATTAATACATTAGTTTTTAAAAATCATGATGAGATACATTCTTCAAACTTTCAGGTATTGTCTTAAGAAGAAACAAAATTTAACGTTCTTTCTATATATTGCTATTTCATTATATTCCTAGTGAGAAGTTTGAAAATCGCACCTTTAAAACACAAGAAGCAAGCTATTTTAATGTATCTGTAACAGAATAGATTTTTTTAAAACTTTTTTAAAAATCATTTAATTTCTGAATAGTGATAAAATTTTACAAGAAATATATTTTTTTAATTCTCTTAAATTTTCTTAACCATTTATATTCGTATTTTAATTGTACATAAAATATCATTTTTTAAATTAAACACTCGAATAACTAAATGCACATTTCACTAATTTAAAAGGAATGGTTTTATCGTCGTGCTAGATTTACACATTAGGTATTTGGCAGCGATCTCGAATTCATTACTAGGAGTCTTCTGGAGACATGGCATCACAATTTTGTTTCTCTGAGAAGTGAAATGCCCGTAGCATAGCACCAATAGGACGTAAAATCTACTCACTCAGACTCCCCCACTTAGCAGAAAATTTATATAGCAAGTGCACCTTGTAATTAAAATATCACTGAATTGGATTGTTGACATGTCATCTTTTAAAATGAGTCTAATGTCAAATATATTAAATATATCAAACATATTAATTAATATCAAATTTATTTCTATAATTATTGCTTTCGAAAGATTATGTCGTATTTGTATTTTTTAAGTAACCGTATGTTCAATGTTACACATTTTGTTTTATATAATCATAGATGCATATTTTTTATATTATTACACTATTTTATTATATTTCTTTGTTTATGAATACTGTTAAAATATGCCCGGTAATTTTGAAAGAACATAATTGACTTACAGTTTTTTTTTTTTTTTTTTTTTTTTTTTTTTTTTTCTGGTGAAGGGGGAGAAAATATGTGATATATATTATGAAATATTATTTAAAAATGTATACAATCGTACAAAACCATTTTCATTTAACGAAATAATTTCCTGACCCCCTAAATTATAAATTAAATTCACGTACAGTGCTTTGGGTGTTTTCTCTAAATTTTTCTATTCCCCCTATTCCCAAATAAGTATCTTTAACTAATTGAAATATACATGAAATCTTTTATCAAGTATTATTCTTCCTTTAATGTAAAGGAGATCTACAACAGCATGTTATGTCTTTTTTCTAATTCGGTTTTCTTTTGTCTTGCAAATAAATGTATGTTTTGTCACCCATCTGTAGCATATTTAGTTTTAAAATATGTTATAATAATTTCCTCACATTCCTATCCCACCGACTTATCTGGCGAATGTTTGGCAATTACTAAGAACCATTTGAATCATATCTTTTTGGTAACCTATTGAAAAAATCCTAAATGTTATACGTAACATAACTACAACCATGTTTTTCCGGATGTGGTGAACTTGAATGAAATAGGAATTGTGACGCAATTAGGAATAAGTGTTACTTTACTTGGTTATAAAATTGTTTGCTATCAAGTACCTTGCCCTTTAAGGTCCCCACTCCAATCCATTCAAATTATGAAGTTTCAATTTATCTCCAATAAATTTTTATGTTTATAGTTACTTATGTTTTATTGTTTATATTTAAAAAAATTTTTATTAAAATAAAATATGCTTAAGCTACAAAAAAATCTTTCACCTTGAATGCTTTCTGTTTTTTTTTTTTTTTTTTTTTTTTTTTTTTCGGGTAATTTATTATTATTATTATTTAAATAATCTTTAATTTATCTGGTCAAAAAACTGTATAAGAGCATAGCCGTAGCGTAACGACAGATCTCGTGCCTGCTTCAATAAACAAGGAGCTAGTTGTAGAATTTTGAAAGATATGATGATGCTTTCTTACTTTTTTTTAGCATCATTTAAAGCATCATTTAAAGCATTTTTTTAGCATCATTTTGCACTATTTCTATGCAAAACTATTATTTTTCTGCAATAATATATTTTTGTTTAATTTATCGTTTTATCACTAGGCCTGATTCGGTGAAAGGTACCTGAGTTGCTATGATCTGTAATTTCCAAATCCAAAATTTTCCCTCTGTAATATGTTTCTATGATCAAGTACGGTGAATATTACTATGTGAATATAATGATGGAGGAGATGGGATTAAGACCGATTGACTGCACTAGGGTCCTAGGCCTGAGAGACAGTGCCCACTGTGGGAGGTCTTTCTAAGGGGTCCTAGCCCGTATTTGCGCAAGATTCGGAGAAAATCACGGAACTTCCCGAGTGATTACGCTGACAAGCGACCTGACAACGAACCCGGCACTTCACATCTACCAGCTTTGAGGACAGAACCAATCAGCCGCTGGTGGGCAATTGGTGGAAGAGTAAGTGAAATAATGCGGGCCCGTAGAAACCCAGGATGTACCAGTATTTGGATTTTTAGTCTTTAGTCTGTTTCATGATCACGCCAAGTCCCATTACCTTATACAGGAAATTAATTATTTTTATCTAATCGTGACATTATCTTAATGGAAGCGAATTGAATATCGATGTCCAAATTTCCAATATACTCTTGTTGCATACACTTTTACGTCTTTTCACTCACACTTATTATTTCTCCCTTTCTTACATAAATCACTAAAAAATTTCTTAAATGTAAAAACATGAAAAACTATTTTTATATAGGATCTTCTCGACCAAATAATACAATATAATCCTATTACTTTTTATATAGCAATCCCTATAAAAAGAATAGGATTTACAAAATAATAATAAAGACAGTATGAGTCTTTACGCTTAAAACAGAACTAATTAAGCCTAAAATAAATATAAATAATACTTAATTTAAACCCGAAATATAAGTAGCAAATATATATCATAGGAGAGAGTAAAATTCAAAATGTTTTATTATTTGACGTTGATATTTCATGATAAATTGTAATTTAGATTCATGTTTTTGCTATAATATGCTAATATGTATATATAAATACTTTTGAACAGAGTAAACAGATTTTTTTTAAAAAGACAGCGTTTAATAAAAACGCTATTTTATAGATATTAGTTAACGATTTGATTTTTCAACAAAAAGGTATTTTATTATGATTATTTTAATTACAGTATAATATACTAAATATTGCGTATGACTACAGAAAATTTGCTATTATTTTTTTAAACAAAATTCCATACGCCGCGCCGTTTGATACGCGTTCTTCACTTCCCTAATATATATACTATCTGAAAGTCATATAGAGTAATACAATAATCGAAGTATGCGAAAAATTTTTTCTATGTGTAAGAGTAAGTTATTCTTGAAATAAAAAAGGTCGAAAAAATCGAAATATATGTGTTTGAAATGTGCTTAGAAAAGTTCTACTGCTGATCTCCACATAAACAACTATTCATCGACAATTTCAGAGAAATGGCTTAGCAATCTAACAGAAGTACGAAAGGGGAAATTCCAATCTTGAAAAAGCTTTACAGATATTTTGGTGAATTTTAAGTACATCAAAATGCATTTTCAAAATGGAAAATCTAATGATAAGATATATTAGCTATTCATTGTAAACACGTTGTCAAAAACCTTTTCAAACATTTCACAAAAAGCAAATTGAAATTACACGAAGAGAAATAATACTTACTATCTTAATTGAAGAGAAGAAAAAAATAATAATAAAGAAAGAAAATAGTAGACGGTGAGCATTAAGTAAAACTACTTAGTAAATGAAAGACAAAGTTGGAATAATTTTAAAATTCGTAAAATAATAATAATAATAATATCATAGTTAATTAAGAAGATTTATAAAGATATATTTTTTATATTTTTATTACAAATTAGTGTAATAATAGTTCAAATTATAATTAAAGATATTAATATCTGGTTTATATTTAAATTTACTTAATAACGATATTCAATGCCTTATCGAAATGAAATATATGTACTGCAACGTAAAGAGTTATTTGTAACTCATAGAATAGCGCCATCTATGTGTGAAATAAAAAGAAAAACTCGCAATGCATAAATGGTTTTTGAACACAATAGTACACATATTTCACTGTTTTGAGACGTCTACAGCAAAAACTAATGAACCGAATAAAAGAAAATTTCATATGTACACTGTGGAGACATGAGAAGATGATTTACGCAAACAAAGAAATTTCTACCAAAAGTAGCCAATAGGGGAGATTTTGGCGCTGTTTCGCGTACGCAATATTGAATTTGCACTACAATCTCGATAGATGTCACTTTCATAGCGCATATATGATTTTTGAGCTGTTGAAAACTGAATAAGTCAGTATATTAAATATTGCGCGAAAAAAGGATTATGTAAATTTTATTATTGTTCGAATTAAAATGCTCATGGAGAAATGAATGATATGCCGCTTCAGCGGCTTTTATTTGAAATATCGACTTATTTCTTTTTCAACAGCTTCAAAATCACACATGCACTAGGGAAGTTGCATAATCTACCTCGACTGTTCAAATTCAATAGAGCGTACGTGAGAACAGAACCAAAATCTTCCCTTCGGTAACTTTTGGTATTAATTTTTTTTTATTTGCAAAAGCATCTTCCCATGTCTCCCACAGTCTTTAGATGAAATTTGGTTTAATTCGGTTTATTCGTTTTGCTGCTGATAGGCCCTAGCAAGGAAAGTTATTTTATGTCCACCTAATATACATGCATACAGATATTCTGGCAGTTATAATTTATTCTGGAGCACTGTTAAAATCTGCGTAAAAGAAAAAAAAATCGCTCTTCAAAAAAGCCATGTGAAAAATTGCAGGGTATAAACAATGCTTATAATAAATTAAGAATGTGGCAGTATATACAGTTGGTAACAAAAGTCTCCGAACACTAGCAAAAATTTATATATAAAAAAAGTACACTTAATACAGTTTTGTTAAATAAGTCCTTGTTGAATCCTGTTTTTAGACTGAATAACAATAGGATTCGACAAGGATTTATTTAACAAAACTGTATTAAGTGTACTTTTTTTATATAGAAATTTTTGCTAGTGTTCGGAGACTTTTGCTACTGACTGTATATACAGGGTGATTCGCTACCGGTGCGACAAACTTGCAGGAGGCGTAGGGTGCACAAAGATGATTCGGAATCACTTAACAACGTAGGGTTGGACATAGCCTCCTAAACTAGATGCCTTCTGCGTGGCTCGGAAACATAACAACAGTTCAAGCTGTAGAGAGCGCCACCTGGTACAGCTTGCGCGGCTTTTTTATTCAACAGCCACCAAAAATTTTTAAAAGTGGGATGATAGAAATTTTTCTTCACCTGATATTTTTTGATGAATTTTAAATAGTACGATTCTGATTGATCATTTCAAGTTTTCTAAAATATGAAGAAAACAAGAAACGGGGTGTGGTCAAATCCCATAGATTTTACGTGCACGAGAGTTACGGGCAGAGTTCCCAACTTTTATAATTTATTCACGAGCATTTTTAGCTCCGCCTTCTTTTCGCACCAGAAATTTTGTAGATTATTTCTCTTTAATATATAACAACGATTAAATAAGAAGAAAATCATCTTTCAAAATTCCCGGTATGAAAAAGTGGCGGTGCTAAAAATGCTCGTGAATAAATTGTAAAAGTTGGGAACTCTGGTTACGGGGTTAAGGGCTGTTACGTGAAAACTGTCAACAGCCACTCGCAGAAGTGTTAGAAGAAAAACTATGTATACAATAGATTCTCATACCAGCGTTGCCCTTTTTTTTATTCAAGTCACCAATAATTTTGAGAAGTGATATTTGACATACATAATAGACTATCATTCTTCGAAGTGATTAGCCAAACGTTACAAATACAAGTTATTGGTCACTATTGAAGAAAAAAAGGCCAAATCTGGCAACCCTGTCTCATACAACGCGGGGTATACGCTCCGCAGAATACAAAATCGCGTTATACGAGACATATATTATCAGAACAATTTCAGCTAGTTCAATCTAATCCAAAAATGTTTTATAGTTTATTTTTTGTGATTATTTTTGTTTTTTAAGTACCGTTCCGATGTTTAGTATACAAATAAACTTATTTCTATAAAATTAACGCATTGCAGGGGGAAGATCTTTTTATTTTGATCGCATCCCAAAAGAATAATGAGACCTGCTCTCTGGAATCATCTGAAACAATGCTTTACTTTGAAAAATTAGTTTGTGTATTTGTGCTTGATTTTATACACGACGCCGGCATATATAAACGCCAATGACATTTACCATTTCTATTGTTTACGACAAAATTTCAATTGTTTAATCACGAATTTGTTAAATAATGTGACGTTTTAGAGAAACATGTAAAGGCGGGGCTTATCTGTTTTCTTAAACGTTAAATATCTTTTCCCAGTTTTTTCCCATTAATTTATTGTTGAAGTCTTGTTATCCATATTTTTGTATATTGTGGGTTTGTACTCCACAAATTAAATGTAACATTTTACAGAAACACTTCAATGTGGAATTTACTGTTAAAAATAAAAATATACTTAACGTAGATAGATTTTTCCCCCTTAAATAATAAACATTTTTCTTAGTTTTTTTACAGGTAATATTTTTGTTTTAATTTTCGAACCTCATTTTTTGCACTTTAATATTTTCGGGGTCAAGCGCTTCAAGTTATTTAAATTTCAACACATAAACTGGCTTAATATAAACTATTTTATTTTTATTAATGTAAACAATAACAAAAAAAAAATCATAAACTTTATTTAAGAAGAAAAAAAAATGTAAGTCGTACGTTACACTTTGTACTCTTTAACCCTTTCAGTCGCAGTGTTCCCGCTGATGGAACACCTAATTTTAATTCTCAAGTGCAAAAACTCACCCCGGAAATTTTTTAGCAAAAATTTACATTTATAACATAGCAGAAAAGACCCTTTTTTTAACGTGAAAATTTAAAATTTCTTCTATTTTAATTATGTTCGTAAATTCCGGTGGCAGTGTAATTTAAATGATTACCTTGCGCGAATTACCTTGCGCGCAAAGGGTTAAAATACTCCGAAATAAATTGAAATGTTGGGATCTATGCAATTTTTACGAGTTTTTGTTGTCGATAATGTTTACTTATAAAGTGATTTATTTATTAAATTAAATATTATTTGAATTTAATAAGGTTTACGTACAGATGATTCGAACCGAAAATTTCTGGAAAAGGAACAATGCTAATTTTTTATTTTTTAAATATTTATGATCAGCTATGTGTCTAAAAGCCATTTTAAAATTAGTTTAGTAATTTTTTAAATAAATTAAGTAGTGAACGTTAAAAGGTTAAAGGAGTGAAAGATTTGTTTCAGTACGTGAAAAAGTTAAATTTATCAGACGCGTTATACGGGATTGTTTATCGCGCTGTATGAAAACTTGTCGCAATTTTTTTGTCGCGTTATACGAATTCGTGTTTTATGGGACCGCGTTATACGAGAGTTTACTGTACATGATGTTTGTGAAATTATATTTAAGCGCCAAAATCTTAAAATAAGTTATGAGTTTCCTAAAAATTATACCACCCTACAACCCCCCTATATGATTCATCGTCTCTGTGCTTCCTACACCTCCTGTAAGTTTGTAACGAGTCGCCCTGTATATATAAATATATATATATATAGCTTTATAAAGTATTTTATTTATTTTTTATGTTTTGAAAAGTCGATTAATGATGCTGTTAAAATTTCCTTAGAAACATTTAATATTACACGAGATCATAGATTTTTTAAGACTTTAGTAAAATTAAATTGATTATGGTTTAATAAAATTAAAAATACTGCTGATCATAAACTAGTTAAAAATATGCTTATATATAGTCGCAATGATTAAAAGTGTTTTTGAAATTGGGAATTAAATTTCAAATTCGATGAATATACAAACTAATTACGTTTCTTATACAGAATTTAGTGAAAATCAAAATTAAGAGATAATATTCTAAACTACTAAACTATAATCATGACTTTAAAATAAAAGAATTATTAAAATATTTTTTGCAGATATTCTACAACACAGAAAAGTGTTAATAAGAAAATTTACTGCACATTTTTTTTTTCGTTAAATATTTATTTTATAGAAATAATTATCGCTCTTAAAAGGTATATTTGACGAAAATCTGGGGGTGAGGGAAGAATACAAAAGTTAAAAGATTGCATTAAAATATTCCCAATTTTATATGAACAACAACAAAAAAAAAAAACCTAGCATTTACATTTTATTAAGGTATGCATGGAAACGTTACATCCAACAAAGCATTAGGAATTATCTATCTAATACATTTTTTCTTTATAAATATATTTAGATCGTTTCACGTATTCCGTAATATATAGTTTATTGCTTGCAAAATTTTTGTGTACATTGTACATTCTTAAAATATGTTTAATAGCAATAAAACTTTAACATTCATAACTTTATCATATGTTAATTACAGTGCTCCAGAATAAATTTTATTAAATACAGTGCTCCAGAATAAATTAGAATTGCCAGAATATCTGTATGCATGTATATTAGGTGGACATAAAATAACTTTCATTGCTAGGGGCCATCAACAGTTAAACTAATACATACAAAAGTTTTATTGGCTGTGTTCTACTTTGGTGCCTTTTTAAATATTTTCATTCAAATACTCAAAGAACGCGCATTGTTTTCTGAAAGGAAAATTATTTCTTACTGAGAACTTTTTAAACTACCACTTTGGTATCTTTTTACGCGATAAACCAGCTACTGAAATATTCATTTTCTGAATTTAATCTTCAGTTTCTTTTCCTATATTTACAACAGAGGAAAAAAATCAGACGCTAGTACTTGAAATTTGGCACATGGAAAGCTGCAAATCAATAATTCATTTTAAAATATTTTATACAAAAGTATTACAGTTTCCTTTTGTTTGTATTAACATTCCTTCTTTGTGGAGAATAAAAACGGCCTCAAAGCAAGTCGTTTTTCAATAGAAACATTTTTGTAGTTTTTAAACGATTACTTCGGAAAATTTGGGAAAATTTCCCTTTTGGGATTTCTTTTGTATTTATAAGATGATTTTCTAGATAAACAGAAATTAAAGAATGTTTCTTTAGATTTACGATTCCTTTTATTCAAAAAAAAAAAAAAAAAAAAAAAAAAAAAGGCTATTTTTAATGATGTAGAAAAATCTGTAGATACACTGTTAAATATTTAAACAGAAAACTCTCTGTAATTTATTATCTTAAGTCTTATGTACAATTACAGAGAAAAATAAACGGAGATGTTAAAAAACTTTATACATTCATTTTAATTAATATTAATTTAATCAATTACTGGTGAAAATATATTTCGGACTTGGAATGCTTTTACTAAAGTAGAAACAGTCATTTTTTATTTTAATTAAAAATTTAAATAATGAAATTGCGTAAAAATACAGAATAAAGGTTGAAAATCTAGGTTATTCACTTTTAGTTAAGAATTACAGTAAATTTACAGAGACTCTGGATAAATATTTAAATTAAATTTACAGAAATTTTTAACAGTGTAGTATGTATAAAATTTATTATATTAAGATTTTGTTAATCCAAAGCTCTGTCAGATGTTTCATTTTTACTCAAACCCCATACAACATTTTCGAAATAGAGAGAAGTGTATGTTAGGCGTTTATGTTCATGTCCAACTGACTATATCTTGGCCTTAGGCCTGGGTGAGATGCCCCATAGTCCGTATTTATGTGATTTTCGGAGAAAACCTTGAAAAACTCTTGAAGCTAGGTTGACTTAAGCGAACGAAATAGACAGATGAAAACTGAAAATTGTTCTGACCTCATAAAAAGATATTTTTGACGTTCGTTATAAAATAATCATACACGAGAAAGTAACTAATTTTTAGAAATGAATATTTTGTTTAGAATGTTTGGGTATTTATCAAGAATTAATTCCATCCTAAAGACATGCACGTTTTGTCTTCCCTGATAAAGATGATAAATAATATTTTTTGTACAAACTTTAATCAATCATTGTTATTCCATTTTCCGAATCGTCGAACAATTGTCTTTAATTACACTACGCTGCAAAAATAAATAAATAAATAAATAAATAAATAAATAAAAATCGAGCCCTGGTATTATTCCTGTTGATTCTTATGTAAAATGACCTCCTGAATCCGAATATGACCCCCCATTTTGCCCCATCACCCACCGTTTTCTCGGGACGTCACCTTCTACCCCAATTTTTATCACTCTTCGGTGATTTTATGGCCATGAATTTGGTTTGAAGAATGGAAAATAATTATTTTAATTCTTAAAAATAAAAAATATATATAATGTGTAATAAGTGATAATAATAATTGACTAATAAAATATAATAAATGTAACTTATAATTTCAGTGGCGAATTCTCCCCCCCCCCCCTAAATCTTCCCCTTAATGCAAATGTTCATGTTATAGAATTTTTCACCTCTTTAGGCCCTCAGAAGGTATTTAACAGTTAAAATATGTCTTTTCTTTTTTATAAATCAAATTTATAGCCATAAAATTACCGAAAAGTGGTAAAAATGGGGGGGGGGGGTGGTCCCCAAAAAACGCTGTGGTGATATGGAAAAATGGCCGTCATATTTTGATTCAAGAGGTCATTTTACATAAGATTTTGCAAAAATTGTGTTGGGGGCAATTTTCCTGCCGAGCAGTGTTATTTATCAAGAGAAATTGAAAATGGATCTTTAATAGTAAATATTCGGCCATAGTTCTATAGTTGATGTAAATTTTAGTTTGAAAATTTTTAAGAGTTTTTTTTCTTATATATATATATATACATTCCACTAATTATGTTATATTTTTAGTACACTAATTATATTACTATTAGAATTTAACGCAGCAAAATATCTGAATACCCGTTATAATAGTGTGGCAAGCTTATGCCAAATGCAAGCAGCCCATTTTACCATAAACTGATTATTTATTAAAGTGAACTAAAATAAATTACGGGGTACATGTATAACGCTGCTTTTTTTTTTATTGAAATTTTTATTTTAAACTATCTATTTTAAATAATAACTTTGCTATAAATATGAATGTTTTATTATAAATCCCGCAATCAAATGTACCTGGCGAAAATGACATTGGAGAAGATATCAAATATCTCTCCTTCTTCCGTCAAAGTTTGTCGCCCATCAAAGACCGACATCTCGTCTACTTCTGTCTCCCAGGGGGTCATCCGAATGTTGGCGTGATCCCGAAAACGAGGTAAACGAGCCCGTCTCACGCGACCATCCGCGGCGCCCCGGCGGCTACCATGGCAACCAAACAATCTTGCCATCGCTCCCTGTTACTAGTAGTGGCCATTCAGAAAAAGATACATTTGGATAGCTTTTATACAGCTTTTCAGCCACACCTGGTCGAGCGCTGAAAGCTAGACGCCTCGTTATCTCACGTGTCTCTCACTAAAATGCGGGACAAAAACACAGAAAAAGAAAAGCAATAAAGTGAGAAAAATTGGAACGATGGGATACATCTACCCGCTCAGCTAAGCTAAAATTGTGGTCGAGACTCAAAAGAAAAAGTGAATGTAATATTTTTTATGAGCATACAGTGATGGTATAGGTAGAAGTAGAAGTAAAAATAATTTATTCACACACTCGTAACGCTTAAGTACTTTGCTAATTAGGCATTTGAATTATGTATTACAGGTTAATAATTAATTTTAAAATTGGAGCTTTTTTTTATTATGCGAAGTTTTTGTTTTACCTCAGTATTTGGAGAGATTCGTGAAAATAAAGGTATCATTCGATTAGTATGGTTAATCAGTTACCGCATTAATCCAGATTTCTGCGCTTATATTACCACACAAACGAAAACCACGTTAATTGAAATGTACATTCTATAGGAAATCTTGCTATAGTACCACAGTATTTTTTTTTTCTAACTCAATACAAATAAATTAAAAAATATATTGACATTCTACGAATTATTTATGTGCTATTGTTAGAAAGTACATATTGCCGATTTATTGTATGCTTTTAAAGATTTATCTAATTTACACAATTTTTTATTGACAAAATGTGAGTTAATTTAATAAGTGACCCGATATTTAAGAAATATTAAAAATCTATTTTAAATTTAATTCAATAATCCTAGTATAATTTTCTAAGTTCATTATATTAACTTCCTTATTATCATTTATATTACTACTTGGAACTTACAGATTATTATATTTTAAAACTCTCATTTTATGCCTGATTTTAAAGCGTAAATGATTAATTCAACTTCACTAAAACTTTTTATACGAAGAATTTATGAGTTGTCAGCAGAACAGATTTTTCTTCTCTTTGGAATACGTCTTATACGACATTGGATCTTCTAAACGTAGAGGCGCATAATATCTACCATGTTTAGGGTGGATTTTCTGCAGTTGGTCAACAAAGATCAATGGATCGAGAACATATAGTAGGAACTGAAAATAAACAATGGAAAAAGTTTTTTTTTTTCCCCTCCCTCTTTCAGAATGTTTAAAAATGCGCTTTATATCATCATTGAATATTCATGCATTCAAAATAGCTGGCTAAATCCCTTATCTCCTAACAGACTTGACCATTTCCCCATCTAAATCGGATGTTTACCTTTACACACGATATGTAGTCGAATAATACATACTTCTACTGATATCGAAAAAAAAATCTCCTATCGAAAGCGCAGCGCACTAATCGAAATTATCCCCGTATCAACCCTCTGAGAGGCATAGTAACCGCATTCATTTAAATTAGACTGCCACAAAAATTTTCGGACAAAATTAAAATGAATTAAATAAATGACTCTTCAGCTATGTTTTAAAGTAAAATTTTGCTAAAAGAATTCCGCAATGAATTTTTCCAGTAGGAACTTAGTAATTGCCTCCTCGCAGTGTGATTTTAGATTATCACATATTATAAAAATTTGTTTTCTCTCTAAAAGATATGTAAATTCTCTAAGTAAATAAAATTACTTAATCTTAAATAATTATTTTAAATATAACGATATAACTATTTTTAACCTACATAAATAATAAACTTTCAATGTACTTTTCTAATTTTTATATGTTCTCTTTCAAATTTTTTCAAGGCAACTGAAACAAAATCTTTGATTTTTCCCCAGTATTTATTTAACAATTCTAACACAACGAAAATTCTTTTCGCTCTGGAAAGGATATGTTTTGACTCATTTCTTTCCTTTTGTTTTGTAAACCCAGATAATAATCAATCCGGATTCTTTTAATTTTTTATCGAAATATAACTCGAGTGCCCTCTTGTCGCTTAATTTCCATCATAATCTCGACAAAATGTTTGCTTAGCTGATGATTACCAAGGAACTAAAAACTTGGCGAAATCGTGCCAATATTTTGTAACAGGTGCCAATGAATTACTGGTCACCTTTTCAAAAAAAAAAAAAAATAATAATAATAATAATAATAAAAAGAAAAAACATGATCATCATTAGATATCTGATGAGGATTATTAGCTCTCGAAGAGATAAATTCATTCCGTAGACAATTTCAGGATGAGCTGGAAAATAAAGTCAAGTTAAAAATTAGTTATAGACGAATAACAATACACCCAAGTTCGAATCCATGAGACAACACATTGATAAAGCAGTTCAGATAAATTTATTGATTACTTTAACATACTTGCCAACATGCTCATTAATATTCCGTAGTGTCGCTAGTCCCGCCCTTTTTTTTCACACCAGTAAATTTTTAGAGTAATATCGTGCAAATGTAATTACGATTAAATAAGAAAAAAAAAAAAAAAATCTACAAAAATATACTGGTGTGAAAAATTAGGCGGGGTTAACAATACTACGGAATATTAGTTAGGATGTTGGCAAATATGCTTTAAAGAAGATATTTTTGTTGGCGGGACCGCAGACTACCAAAAAATTTTAATAACTTTTGACGATGACAGTATTGTGCGGGGGAACAGTGTACCGGGACACAAGTCCCTTTTCGTTCACTTACTAAGCATTATTATAAGTGATGTCACAAATTGGAGCGAAAAGTCTAATTGCTTTGCCGTTTACATTTTACATTCACCATGTTCAAAGTTCCAGAAAGAGCAAGGCTGCAGTATTCGTTACGAATAAACTTATTGTTATTGTTATTATTATTATTATTATTATTATTATTATTATTATTATTATTTAAGGCGACCTGTAATTCATTGGCACCTGTTACAACATATTGGCATGATTTTGCCAAGTTTTTAGTTCCTGGGAGATGAGCAGCTAAGCAAATATTTTGTCTAGATGATGATGATGGAAATTAGGCGACAAGAGGGCACTCGAGATACATTTCGATATCAGATTAAAAGAAGCCGGATTGATTATTATCTGGGTTCACAAAACAAAAGAAAAGAAATGAGTCAAAACATATCCTTTTCAGAGCGAAAAGAATTTCCATTACTTTAGAACTGTTAAATGAATACTGGGAAAATATCAAAAATTTTGTTTCAGTTGCATTGAAAAAATATGAAAGGGAACATATAAAAATTAGAAAAAGTATGTTGAAAAATTATTATTTATAGGTTATAAATAGTTATATCGTTATGTTTAAAATAGTTGTTTAAGATTAAATAATTTTATTTATTTAGAGAATTTACCTACCTTTTAGAGAGAAAACAAATTTTTATAATTTGTGATAATCTATATCATACGCAGCGAGGACATTGAAACTCAAAGGGTTGGTCGAAGTACTGTCTAAATAAATTACCGCACTAAATTAAATTTGTTCTAACAGAAATTGCTCTAATTGAAAGACACCTGTACTCCACTATACACAATTTATATCACAATAATTCTTTTTCTACGGGTACTTATATTCAGGAAAGATATTTCTGCACTATGGGCAGAATATATACTCTAAAAAACAGACTCTTCTAATACAATCATTTAAAAAAAAAATGGAATAGAAATTAAAAATTTATAAATATCAGTATAATTTACGGAAACATTTTTTATTGTAATTAAAAAATTCTTGAAATTAAAGAATTGTGGTTTTAAATACTTATTCTTATCTATATAAATTTATTGGATTCTATTTCATTCGAGAGTAATAAAGTATCGTAAATAATTCTAAAATCTTGGTACAGACAAAAATAATCTTATTTTTCTAGACATCTTGACAATATATGTTATTATGTATCGCTTACTATACTTTTAAATTAAAACAAGCTCCACTGAAAATACTTTCACTAGACATTCATATTCAAGCATTTTAAAAATATAATTTTCTTTTATAATACATGTACTAACATTTTGATGCAGTAGTAAAAATACAATCAAAGTTTGACACAACAAAAGTGGTTAAAAATTTGAGTTTAATAAATTTTTAGCTTTAGCTCGAATAAAATTTTATAGTATTCGGGTTGCAACACGTGGCTCATGTGCAGAATATGTTTTTTTTTTTTTTTTTTTTTTTTTAAGAGTTAAGCTTAAACTTGATAGATTACGTTATAAAAAAGTGTAAATCCTTTTAATTGAAATAAGAAAAATCCTTTCTGTAATTTACAGATTGATAATCATGAAAATTTGCCTGAACAGATGCATAAAAATATAATAAGATTAAATATATATTAAAATTTCTCGAAAATAGTTGATATATATATTATTATTATTATTATTTTTTCTTTTTTTCATCCTCGAAAATCATAACTGCCAACCTGTACATTTTTTCTTTTTTTTTCTACCGGATATTTTTAATCGACACTTTTAATAAGTTTTTCAGCAGGTTTCTGTGATTAAACATGATAATTTTTTTTGCAAAGAAATTCTGGTGTTAAAAATCATACATGTTGCCACCTATGCATAATTGTAAATTAACACTATATATTCTAAACATATTTCGGTATTACTTTGTAGATACCTTGATAAGTCTTCTCTTTCTTTCTTTTACTTTCTCTTACCATATATAGGGTAAAAAAAGTTTTTTTTTTTTTTTTTTTTTTTTTTTTTGGGGGGGGGGGGGGGCAGAGGGGTTGTCAAATTTTCGAAGTTAAGTTTTTTGTTATATTTACACGCTTCTGTGTCATGTCTGCGTGTGTAAGTGTGTGTCTGTACATCTTTTATCACCGTATCTCAAGAAGAGATAATACCAGGAAGTCCAAACTCAATATTCTAAATCTGTATCATACAAGGATGCTACACTAAACTTTTGATTAAAATCAAGCAAATGATTAGTGTACAGGGCCATCCAAGAGAATTCAAATATATTATGTACAATGGGGAAATATTTTGGTACGTACTGTTTGAACATCTATAGGCTGCTCAAAACAAAATGGAATGAACATATATTTTTATATGCATAAAGGCATGTTTTGTGTAGATTGCAGTATGAAAATCAGTCATCTTTCATTTACAAGGCTACACAAAGTATTTGGATATATTGGAACTATTCTTGAAAAATGCGAGAAATTTATTTCATTTTGTGTTAGGTGTTTTGCAGAACTTATACATATATTTTTTTTTTTCACTGCCGATCGATGAAGATCGAATTTACAACCTTCGGGTTCGCAGTTGTGTACTCTGACCTCAGAGCCAACGGTTCTGGCTGAATAAATATTCAGCCAGAACCGAAATTCTAAATAATCAGGAAATCCTGATTATTTAGACTTTGTTTTCAGATTTTTTTTTTTTTTTTTTTTTTTTTTTTAGTCCTGTCGTATTAAATTAAATTCTGTCATGGGCAGAATTTCATCCATAGATTTAATGCTCGCGAAGCTAGCATACATCGATATATATATATATATATATATATATATATATATATTACAATGCTTTAATGTGTATTACATATACAATATGTACATTATAAAATCAATTATCATAAATTCGAAATTTTAGATATAATTCAAGAACATTTATTAAAAACTGTATAAAGGAATATACATTATGCCGTAATATAAAATTCTTTTAACATCTACACTGTTTATAATGATGTTTTAAAAGTTAAAAAAGGAGTGATGTTTACAATCCAAAAGAGACTGACAACATAGCATATGATTTATATCATACTTGCCAACATACTAATTAATATTCCGTAGTATTGTTAGTCCCACCTTCTTTTTCACACCAGTATCTTTTTAGAGTATTTTTCTTCTTATTTAAGCGTAATTGGATTCGGAAAATATTGCTCTAAAAGTTTACTGGTGTAAAAAAAGGTCTGGACTAACAACACTACAGAATATAAATTAGGATGTTGGCAAGTACGTTTAAATACATTTTGTCAATAAGCTGAATGTATGAATTTACACATCAGATTTACGTACCTCCAGACAAATCAGACAGTCGGCTTGTATTATTCATTTTAATTTAATTTATTAATTTATTTATTTTTCAGAGCGTTTGATACCTCTAATGTGTTTTGATACGCTGATTTCTGAAATGCTTATTTTTTTTATTTATTTTTAGAATGGTGATAATAATCTTTTAATCACTACCCATTTTACCTCATCCCTGAGGTTAAATATGTATAAAAATTGGTAAAAGTTTAGTTGTTTAAATATTAAAAAATATGATTAATTCTTTAATGGTGATAACAATATAGCCATTGCATAACTGTACCAAACAAGTTTCATATATTTAATTTTTTTTTCAATTGAAAATAATTGCTGAATTGAAACCAGTGTATTCATACCTATTTTACCCCTAACATAACCTATTCGTATTTTAAAAAATCATGTTGCGTTCCATGATGTTTGAATTATTGCTTTTAAGTAAAATTGAAAAAAAAATCGAGTATTGCCGACCAGTCTCACAGAATCCCATAACACTCACACACACATCCAAAAGAAAAAATACCACAAAGTGCTAAAGATATTTAATGTTTGCTATTGCATAACACAGGTAAAGATGAAAACAATTGTTTAACCATAGCCTTCTAAACTAGATGCCTGTCGCGTAGCTTGGAAACTTGGCAACAGTTGAAGCGGTAGACAGCGCCACCTGTTACGGATTGCACGACATTTTTATTCAAGAGCCACCAAAAATTTTTAAAAGTGGGATATGATATACATAAAAGGCGAATAGAATCGAAGGAACGTCTATTATATATATCATATATCACTTCTTAAAATTATTGGTAAAAGTTGAATAAAAAAGTCGTGCAATCTGTACCAGGTGGCGCTGTCTATCGCCCCAACTGTTGCCAAGTTTCCGAGCTACGCCACAGGCATTTAGTTTAGGAGGCTATGGTTTAACACAGACTGTATGTGGGCCTTTCTTCTTTGCTTTACAAAATCCAGGGACAGTAATCTCCGCCTTTTTTTTCCAGAACATTTTGAGAAATGAGAAATTTATGCCTTTTTTGCTACCACTATTTTCATACAATAATTTCTATACTGTATTATTGCGAAATATTACTTCAAAAATACAATAAAGATTTCTCTAAGAATGAAGTGGTGGCACAAAAGAGGCGAAAATTTCTCATCCTTGAAAATGTTCTGAAAAAAAAAAAAAAAAAAAAAAAAAGGTGGAGACTACGACCTACGACCCCTGCAAAATCTAAACGATTTAATATTTTTAGATTTTAACTATACTACTAAACAGCTGAACGATGTAGCTTTATAAAGATAACATTATATTGCCTCACAAAAACTAAGTTTAGTTATAAAATAAATTGTTGCTTTAATCTAGAATCGCGAAATGGCTTCAAAACAGTGTAGCCGAAAGAGTAAGTCATTTTTGTAATTGCTTAAAATGCTTAAATGGTTTACAGAACGAAAAGCATAACCAATGTGGATTATTAAACTATTTAAGGCCATAAAATTTTAAATAGTTCATTCTTTGGCAGAGTTTAGTAATTTAGAGTTTAGTAGAATAAGGCCCACACATATGAACCTTACATTAGTAGCCCCCTGGAATATCAATTTCAGTAAATGCATTTTTCTATAATCTATAATATAACCACATATATCTAAAAGCCATAAAATTTTGTTTATGTTTCTATTGTAGCAGCAAAGAGGATACATTTTGATAAACAATCTTAAATCTCTAAAAACACTATTTTTCATAAATATGAACACTTAATAAAATAAGTGTTTTGAAAATAGACCATAAACAGAAATTTGTACTAAACCGCTTTCTTTCTTTCTTTTCTCTCTCTCTCTCTTTTTTTTTTTTTTTTTTTTTTTTAAGAATCCTTTAAGTATAACTTTTAAGAATACATTTTTAAGTATAAGACTTAAAAATATCGATATATAATCATAACTTTATTTGGTATTTTTAATATTACATGTTTACTATCCAGAGTTATGCATTTCTCAAAGCGTTTCCTAGACTTTCAATGGTCATCATTGTAAAATTGGTCGGGTGTTGTTTTCTTCAATTGGTAGCTACAACTTACAACATTAATATACATAAAGATCTATTAACATATTAATAGCTCTATCTATTAATCTATTATGAATGTACGTAAAGATCTAATAACATAAGCGGAATAAATTTTGTCCAGATATCTCAGTTTCTACTTAGTAATAATTAAAACTTTATCATACATTTACATAAAACTTTTTTTTTAGTACAAACGACACTGATCTCTGTTACCTACGATACTGAATTACATCCGTAATCAAATCTACAAGAAACTGAATCCGTAAAATTGTGCGAAAAGATAGCTAATATTTTAATCACTATATTTAATAATAATAATTATTATTAAGATATATTTAGTATTAATAATATTTAATAATCACCATATTTTCAGATCATAGGAGCACTGACACTGCATTTATCGAAACACACAACCTGTGATTTAAAACATTTATCAAAATTTTACTACTAAAATTGCGAAGTATAGCTGTTCATGATTATTCTGATGTGTTATGTTTTTGTAATCCCTCCATTCTCATTGAATAATAGTGTATTTCATACTTCAATCAATTTTCCTGGAAATCATTTGATTTCCCCATTAATATGCAATTTATTACGCTGAAGTAGTTAGTGTATTTAGGAAACAGGTAATAATTATTCTCGTTTTTTTTTCAATAATTAAAGGAAAATAGCTATGATTTGTAATATATATACATATATATATATATATACATTATGAAAACTTTTTCAGATATTGCACAGGAAGAAATGATTAAAAAAATAAATAAATGGAAAAAAGGTTGAAAAAAAAATAATTAATTAGTTAAAAAAGAGAAAGATAATACAAATGATGAAAGCTTATAATATAATACTTTATCAAGCGCTTTGATTGAATATTATATGCAAAATAAATGTAGTTTCTGTAACTCTTTAAGCCTAATTTTAAAAATATACATATTTATCAGTTTAAAAATCCGTTACTATAATTCATTATTCAGTAATTAGGTGTTGAATATGGATTAAAGCCAATATTCTTCGCTAAGAACCTTGGACTGAGTGGTGTGTCACCATGGGTTCTTTAACAAAGAGTCCTAGCCCATATTCACGCGAGTTTTCGAGAGAACCACGAAAAATTCAGTACAACTAGGCCGACAAGGGCAACCTGGTTTTAAACCATTTACTTCCTGCCTATAAACATAAATATATTAACCTCTCGACCACTCGAGGGCATTAGTATTTAGTAATATAACGCATATATTTGAAATGACTATCTAATTTTTGTGTATTTTGAAAAGTTCACGCATTCAAAGAAAATGCAATTAAGCAAACTCTAGAAAATTAAATTATTTTTAAAAAAGGCGAAGAATTATAAAAAATACAATGCAATGTGGCTAAAGAAAGTTGATTATTAAGTATGTAACGTAATTCTGATTTACTTGAAAAACGAGAGATTCAAAAGACGACACATTATTTTTCCAACAAATCATTAAAAAAAAAAGTTATTAAGAAAGTCTTCAAATTTCCTTCAATCAACGTGGGAATTAAAAAATCGATAAATAAGAAAGTGCTGGAACAGTCGATATAAAGCCCCACACATTTTTCATTTTTAGCTTCAAATAGCTGCCAAAAATAGAAATGAGAATACAAAAAGGATGTAACTGGACTTTGCGTTTGCTGCAGTATATCTATATTCATTATTCTTCGGCTAGCTCGCGTGACAATATTTGAAAATTATGTCGAGAATCCTTTCTTTTTGTACTCTCATTATAATTGCGATTGAAAACTAAATTATCATAAGTTAATGAGGTTGCGGGGAAAAAGTAAAAGACGAGAATTTGTGTAGTTTCTTTTTGGATGTAAGCATGTATAAGCTTTGCTACATTTAACATTTCCTTGCTAAGTTGTTTTAGTATTTGAGAATATTTTAAGAAATTTAAAGTTTTACAAAAAGCAAAATTTTCTCATATTAAAATACATATATAATAAGAATTTTAAGAATAAACAAAATTAAATATATACTTTTAATTTTTTATTTATTTGTCTGAAAAAAAAAAAAAAAAAAAAAAAAAAACGCATATTCTTGGTTATTTGCAGGGTTTGCGGCGTTACTAAAATTATACATGCATTTTATTATGTTGCCACTACTGTTTCAAAACAGTCAATTTTTTTAATAGTACTGTAGCGTTAAAAAATTCAAGAGAATTTTGTTCTTGAAATTAGAGGTGGGAATATAATTTTAGGAACTCTGCGAACAGAGTTTCCAATTTTAGGGAACTTTTTTATTCGTTTTCTACCACTAATTTTTAACTGTAATATTTGTCACATCGAAGATCAATCTTCTGTCATGTATATCAAGCATCACTCCTCAAAATTATTGGTAATTATTGAATAAAACATTCCCTAAATTTGGGTAGACTAGTATTTGTTTCCGTCCTGTATTTGTTCACCGCTTAGACTTGTATTTGTATAAATTTGTATACTAAAGTTATAGTTTCAAAAATTGCATAGTTAAAAAAAAAAAAAAAAAAGAAGAAGAAGAAGAGGAAGAAGAAAACATGCAAATTACTATTAAAATCATAAATTACTTTACTTTCTTTTAACTAAGAGTACAGTAATTAATATTCTTGTAACCTTTAACAGATAATCAATATTCAGAATACAAATAAAACTAGTATGTTGTGGCCACCACAAGACTTTCTTCTGTGTAATTTTACACAAATTCATACAGTACACATTATTTATTTAATATTATTTTCCATGATCAATGCAGACGATTTTTAACTTACAAAATTCTAACACTAAATGCCGAAAGAAAGTCAATTTTGTGCCAGCATCAGAAGAAATGCGATTTCTTCCCTCCTCCCCCCATTTTTTTTTCTTTCGTTAAAAATGAAAAAAAATCGATAATTTTCTTATAAATTATCACAGATCTATGGTTCAACCATTCGTTTTAAAGGTATTGACGATTTCTTTCGAAAGATACCCTACTGAAAATTTACACGGGGATGTTGGGTGAGTATTCCCCTCAACCCCAGGTTGAAGCGATGTTCCTACATGCACATTTTTTTTTTTTTTTTAAATCTAGATTGCTACTTCTATTATCATTAATTCATATTAATTCTACAACCGTATGTTAAACATAACCCTCATTATGTACATTTATACGAAATTTTGTCTTATAGTGTCATGTCAAAAACTTAGAAAAAATGATATCACAGCACCACCTGTTCAACGATTGATCCCCGAATCTAGTCAGCACAAGTTTCGGTTCAAGGTTTAACTAAGTACGAAACTTAGTTAACTTTCGTTGATTTGTTCGTGATATACAGCGTCCATATAAAGTTTATGATACACACACACACAGAGAGACACACACACAGGCAAAGATTTTTCTAAAAACAATCAAATCGTGTTCCGTATATCTCAAAACGTGTACATCCATCTAAAACTGGAGTTCAAAAATTTTCACAAATCCAATACATTTTTCTTATATATATAGAAGAAAGTGACAAAGCTTAATCATTTTAATTGATTTCGAGAAATTTTCATTGATTTTTCTTGAAATTTAATAATTTCACAGGATGTTTATTATGATGTATCGAAACAAATCTTCAACTTAAATAAATTATTTAAAAACTAGTTACTTTTACAAAAAGAAAACTTCGATCAAGTCACTTAACATTATAGTAATCATGCATAATTCCCTTTATAATAACTGATTATTATTATTATTATATTTATTATAATCATTCGAGATAATATCAAAGCATCATACGTCTTCAGCATTTTTTATTTTTCGTTTACTAAATTCTTTCTCATTTGATATATATATATATATATATATATATATATATATATATACATATATATATTTAAAACCATCAGTGATTTTTGATATAACAGTAGTAAAAAACTGCATTAAGACGCTTGATTAGTCACTTTATGGTTAAAGTTAATTTTAGACTACTACAAATAATCATGCCTGAACCAATATTCGAATCGTGCACCTGGTAAATAAAGGTCATATCTCTAACTATTCCGCCAATAGATAATCTAACCTATTAGGGAGAAAAAAGAATTGTAAACTTTTAAAAATCACAAAATTTTAAAAATAAACGCTTAAAAATAAACTTTTAAAAGTAAACTTTTAAAAATAAGTGTTTAAGAATAAACTTAAAAAAAAAAAGATATATATATATATATATATAAACTTTTGGAACAAACACTAAAATAAATAAATAACAACAAGTAAATGCATCGAAGGAAAATTTCCTTTTTATAAGGAAAAGGAAAATGAAACAATCACAATAAAATCAAAAGAAAATGCAGACTGTTTTAAATGTGTGTGTGTGTGTGTTCTATTCGTCTACATTCGTTCGCCCTCCCTCCACAAAAAAAAAAACTTTGAAAATTGTATTTGTTATGCTATGAAGAATAAGTAAGGTGTTTTTTATTTATTTATTTTTAAAATTTTTAAATAATTTTGAATCTCATAGTAAAATTAGCTAATTTTACTCTATATTAAAATGAATCTCAGATTATTAAGAAAAACCTTCTTCCTCCAATTCACATCATTTATATAATATTTAACATCCTAATTCTACAAATAAACTAATTGTGTTTAAAATTTATTTTACGACCTTAAACCAACGTGTAAAAAAATGGTGTATATGTATATGTATTCAAAGATTTGTCTGGTTCGATACATGTAAGTGTAAGTGTACGTGTTCAAAGACAATTAGCATTCAAGCAAATAAATAAGTTAATTCTCCAGGAAACAGAAGACATTAAGCAAGTGTATGCCTAAGAATGCATTATCACGTTACTTCTATTGAAAGTGAATAAAATAATACCACGCAGACTGTCATTTCATTATCCGGTGGTCTAGATGTCCGGTGTCCTATTTCCTGCAATGTCCGAAATTTGCATGCCGATGACTCACAGTGACATGAATGAGTCGTTGCTCTGATTTGTAATCTAGAGTCTTCATCACTCCTTTACTTAATCATGCATCATGATTATTATAATACACTTTTTATGTTGTTCAATGTAAAATATTTAACTAGAAAACTAAAAGATTCGAAATATGCTTACTTTATCAACATTTCTCCTAAGAAGATATAATTATATATCTAACATTTCTTAAGAGGATTTTCTTCGTTTGTGTGAATATTTTTTAAGGGTCATATATTGAAAAATACATTTTTTAAATAACTGAATTATGATCTAAAATTATGAAAATAATAATAATAATAATAATAAAATGTTATCAATATTTACCAGTATCACAAGAAAGCAGATAATAAATGATTCCTTACAAATGCTTTCTTAACACTTTCACGACCGCTGACGTAGATTCACGTCATTTGAAAATCTGTAACTCCGCCAGTGGGAGTTTCTTTCGCAATTTCTATGTCATTTATTTCTTAAAAATATACACAATATTCATATTTCTACAACCAATATATTACTATGGATATAAATGCCGGCTAGGTGGTTCAGTCGGTAGGAATCTGCCTTCTGAATCTGCTGGTCCCAGGTTCGAATCCTGGTGCAGGCATGGATGTTTGTGTTGTCCCATGTCTTCAAAATATTGTGCTCTTGTTTCTGTGATTTTCTGTATTATCGATCATTCGAGACGAAAGTCATTGTAACTATAGGTCTCAATAAATGTCAATTAAACATCAAACATATGGATATAAATACTTTGATTATAAAGAGTCTAGTTATAATGTATATCCATTTGTTGTTGTTGTTGTCGTGTGCCAGCAGGAAATTACGAGCCCCGGTAGTGGAACTACCGGTCTTATTTTAAGGCAAGAGGGTTGCGTCTTCCGTTATTAGGAACGCCTCATAGGGAGGAAGTACGACTTCTAGTTCCATAAGCTGGTGAAAGATGGCAGCACCAGCCAAACTCGAATTTTGATCCGGATCAGAGCGAGTGTGTGTTCCGGTACCCCCAGAGGTATAATTTTTGATGGGAACTTGGAGGACTTTGCGACCACGACGGAATTTAACGTGCACCAGACGCCATTAGCGTACACGACGGTCTTCGGCCGGCTCGAGGACCGAACCCGCAATCTTTCGATCACGAACTCGCTGCTCTTACGAACCAGGCTACCGCGGCCCCGTATATCCATGTGTAATATGAATCTGAATATAGAAAATTTTGTGCTGAAATATTGTAACTTGCATACTTGCCAACCATCTCATTATGAACCGTACAATTTTTAGTACACGCCTCTTTTTCCACACCAATAATTTTTTAGAGTAAATAATTTTAATCTGATTTAATCGTAACAACATTTGGAGAGAATCACTCTGAAAATATAGTGGTGTGAGAAAAGGGGCGTTTTTTCAGGAGTCGTTAAAAATTGTACGGTTATTAATGAGATGGCTGGCAAGTATGAACTTGTGAGAACAACGTCCACAGGAGGACCTTACTGTCAAAAAGACAAAAACATGCGGTCGCAAAAGTGTTATCAGGGTTCCCACGGCCCGATTTTTATCAAGGGACCTTACACCAGTATTATCTAAAAATAAATTTCTTCTTAAGTGTACACTGTATATTTAAGAATAAATTTATCTTAAACTTATACTGGTGCAAGAGTCCTTGAAAAAAGGCGTGGCCGTGGGATCTCTGGTTAAGTTTAAAGATTTTCGATATAGAAAGTACCCGCCCTTTTCTCACACCGTAATTATTGTAGAATAATTTTCTTCATATTTCATTGCAATTATATATTGAAGAAAAATTCCCTAAAAATAATACGGTGTGAAAAAAGGGCAGGTATTAACAACATTCCGGAATAAATTAAAAAAATTGGCAGGTATGCAATTTTATAATAAAAGTTCATTTATCCGAATACAAATGATAAGAACGGACAATTTTTTAAGCTGCTAGTAAATGTCTTTCATTTTCAAAACAAATGTCGAAAGAACTGGAAATTTACAGACTAAAGATTATTAAAAGGTTTGAATCTAAGTTGTTTTAATTATAATTTCTTATTTATTTTTATCAAACTACAAATTTAATATTAATATTAATATTAATAATCATAAACATAATGTAAGTTCAAATTAGCGTGAAGTAATTATCTAATGCAAGGATCGTACATCCCGTCTTTTTTTCAGATCAGTTTTAGAGGTAAGAAATTTCTTCTTTTTTTTTGCTACTACTGTTGTTATACAATAATCTCTATCAAATTTAATCACGACACGTTACTACAAAAATACAATAAAGATTTCTGCACAATAATAATATGTTAGCAAAACAGGCGAAACAGACACACCAACATTTTAATTTATTCCGGAACCTTTTTAGTACCCGCCCTTTTTTCAGGCTAATTTATTTGTACTGACATTTCTCTAATATGTAAATAGGATAAATAGGAAAAAAATTCCCTTCAAGAAAAGTGGTGGGGGGGGGGGGGGGAAAGGATGGGCACTAACAATGCCAATAAATTAAAATTTTGGTATGCCTGCCACAAATGTCCTTAAAAACAGCTGGCTGTACGACCACGTGGGGGACAGACAGCTTTATTTTAAAAATAATTCACTCCAAATGTAATTACGATTAAATTAAAAGAAAAGTACTCTCTTAAAAACTGGTGTGATTATAAAGGTGGGTATTAACAATACTACGTAATATTAATTAGAATGATGGCCGATATGCTAACAGCCACTGAAGATACAAAAAATATTAGACATTTTTATTTTATATTGATTTTTAGATAGTATAATTATAATCAAAGTAGAAATTTGGTTAAAACAGCAAAATATCACAATCACATATCATAGTTATATTTAACGAAATATATTTTGGATGCATAGATGCATACTTGCCAACCACCTCATTATGAACCATACAATTTTTAGTACCCGCCTTTTTTTCCACACCAGTCATTTTTTAGAGTAATTTTATTCTTATTTAATCGCAACAACATTTGGAGAGAATTACTCTAAAAATATTCTAAAAAGATTTTAATTTATTCCGGAGTATTTTTAGTCCTGCCTCTATTTTGTACCACTTTATTTATAGAAAAATTTTCTCCAATATATTATTTGGATAAAATAAGAAAAATTTACTTAAAAAAAAAAAAAAAAAAAGTGGTATAGAATAAAGGCAAGGTTAAAAATACTCCGCAATAAATTTAAATATATCTATGTCGATGTATATTATAATTTATGGTAAAATATATGAAGGAATATACTATTATTTATTATTATACTTTAAGATAAATTCTACTTCCAGAATTTATTCTTTGCTATATAGTAACTGTGGCTAATTTTTGAGAATGTTGTAAAGGTTTTAAACTCATCAAATGTATGTTAAACGTACAATAAAAAATGTTACTGGAGCTTTTAATTATTGTACAAGATTATAATTAATCCCATGAAATTTACTTATGTAAAATATATACATCCGTGTTACTTTTTAAAATAAGGTTAGTAATTTGCTGGTTGTTATTGCAAATGAGATTTTTTTTTTTTTAAATAAAATTTAGAACAAAACAACATATATAAATATATATAATAATAATAATAACGAAAGCTGGACCATTTAAAACAGTAATGTGCAAAGATTGTGGACAGCGAGAGATTAGGCCACCAAACAAGAAACCATTTAAACTGAAAAAGAACTGTACCAATTTTAATTTAAACGTGTTATCTAGTAAATAAATGTTATTTTTTATTATCTGGTCTAGTTTTTATTATTATTATTATTATTATTATTATTTAAAAAAAATCTGAAGTAAAAATTTTTAATTTTTTTAATTTCTTTTCTTTTCATTTATTGTTATTATTATTATTATTATTATATTGAAATAGCCTAATCATAATCTATATATATGAAATCGTTTGTCCTGAGTAAGTGCGTGAGTGAGTAAATGATTCACCATCGCTCAGCCCAAACCCCAGGACCTAGAAGCATGAAATTTTGTGACAATGTTCCTTCTATTACGTAGACATCCACTAAGGAGAGATTTTACAAAATTCGCCCCCAAGGGGGGGGGGGGGCAAAACGTGCTTTCACAAAATCCTTCCTATCTCAAATAAAGGAACAGATATCCGTAAAATTTTTGCTTCAAAATATAGCAATTAGAAATATCTAAAATCCTGAAATTTTAGAAATTAGGTTCCCAAGAGGGGGAAGGGAGTAAAACGTCATTGCACATAATCCTATATATCTCAAACAAAATAACACATATATGTGAAATTTTTGCTCTAAAATATTGCTCACACAAATATATAAAAACCACATTTTGGAATTTTAGAAATTCGTCCCAGGTGGGGCGGGAAGGGGGGGGGCTATGGAGAAATGAAATAGAAATACGGTTATACCATTCAAAATTGGGGCAGTAGGTTTTACAGGCTTGCAAGTCGAATGAGGATAATTTCGAAAGTGTAAAGTTATTAGGAGGGGCGGGAAGGGGAGCGGAGGGGCAAAAATAATAATGATAGAGTTAGATCGTTCAACATTGGTACATATAGGTTTTTTATACCTACAAATAGATCGCGGATATTTTCGAATTTGTAAAAATTTTAGGAGAGTGGGAAATGGTGGGGGGCGAAGGGACAAAACGATAGACATAGAGTTCGACCGTTCAAAATTGGCACATATAGGTTTTCGGGACCTACAAATTGAATGCAGATATTTTCAAAAGGGAAACAACATTAGGATAAATGGGAAAGGGGGGGGGGCGAAGGGGCACAAATACAGAAATAAGAGTTAGAGTGTTGAAAATTAGTATTATTAGGTTTTAAGGTCCGATAAATCGATTGCGGATATTTTCGAAAGTGTAGAATTTTTACGAGAGGCGAGCGCAGGGGCATAAATAGAGAAATTCAGATAGAACGTTGGAAATTATTATTATTAGGTTTAAAAGATCGAGATTGCGGATACTTTTGAAAGTTTGAAATAGTTAGGAGGGGCGGGGCTGCTGCAGGAATTGGGGGGCCGGACTGATTATTCCACCGATGAGAGAAGAATGTTTTTGTATTTCATATTTATGTTTTTCCCTTACGATAATATAGTGATTCATTAAGAGTGTCGAACATAAATGCACGCGCGCAGTGCACAATGGCCTGCACTGCTGAAGGCAGTGGGGACCAGGTGTGACATTTTCCCGATCAGAATCTCTCTCTCTCTCTCTCTCTCTCTTTTTTTTTTTTTTTTCCTTTTACATGCGATTTTGAGAATTAATTATAGTGATTCAGTGATTCATTTAAAAATAGCGACCAGCGAAGCGGACGTAGCCTGACTATAGTACAAATATATTTCTTCACGAAAACCTAAAACAATGTCATTTAAGTGCAATTATTATTGTTAACAATTTAATTGGAATTATAATGGAGCACAATCCTACCTATGTGCGCAAACTTTCCTTCCTATAAAGAGAGTTTGCGCAAAATGCTTTTTAAAAATGCAGTTTAAGTAATTTTTTTTTTTTTTTTTTTTTTTTCAACAAGATAAATTATTTTTCGAGTTATTTTTTTCTTTGTGAAATATTAGCTTACGTGGCTAGCTTATGATACTGATTCAAAGGTTGGGCTCACACAAAGTATGATAGATAAACTTTGAATGAAAAGCTTTACTGGAGCCTCTAATTACAGCACAAGATTATAATTAATCGGATATAATTTACTCCCGTGAATTATTGGCTGTCGTGTTACTTTATAAAAATTTGTTTAGTAATTACCTGGTTGCTATTGTGGATCAGTAAATATTTTATGGAATTTTAAAAGAGAAAGCTATCTATAATTACGGTTAGAACCTATTTAAACTGCGTTAATTAAATTACAAGGTGTGATATTATTTTTGCACACACAAGAAATTTGAAGTTAAATATTCTACTGATTTTACTTTAATTATTGCTTTGTAAAATTGACGATTAATCATGAAATTTAAAGATCGGCACTTGTTAGACCTCCAGTGCTTTATAAGAGAAGATTGGACAGAGAGGATTTAAATTTCATTTAAATATTGGTATGCGGAAGGCAAAATGGGGCTTTCTTTTAACTTTAAATTAAAATGAAGTGAATTAGTTTAATGATCCTTTACCATTAAAAAAAAAATTACAAATCACTGCCATCTATTTCTTATAGTACTGATAAGTTGTTGATGGAAAGTCAATAACTGTCACTGAGTGATATTTGTTGCTGTGGTACTTAACAAAATTATATTAGTAATTATCTGATTGCAACTGTGAGTGAGTAAACTTTTTATAATTTTTTAATATTAGTATATCGATGTTATGTGATACATAAACAATTACTGTTATTATCTATGTAATATATATTAACTAAAATAAAATTAGCGACAGTATTTTCCAAGAAATTTTAAGTTGCTGATTTATTCTGCTGAAAAACATTTAGTTATTGCTATGTAAAGGTGAAGAATAATCACGATATTCAAAGAAAGTTTTTTGCTAAGCTTCTTCGCCTTATAGAGACGCTTCATATTATAATAAAATCCACCTAGAGGACAAAATGAAGATTTTATATATATACGTACATAAATTTTAATAAGAAGATGTTCGCTAATTTAATTTTAATTTAATATTTTATTATTAAAATAATTTCAATTATTACTTTCTGTTTCTTATAACATTTTTAAAAGCCCAAATACATTACGTCGTTCACAGATTATGGAAACGAATTTAGTATTTGAGTTGTATGTATAAATGCCGTATGTTTTTGTTCGATTTGCTTCTATTTGATAACCATGGTTCTTAATAATAGATCTAGATGAATTTTTCATGAAAGTAAACTTTTTCTTAGTTTTTGTTATGTCAATTTTATCCCAATCCCCTTGTATCGTTTTCGAAAGCCCATTCAATGTTTTTGAATGCCGTTTTCCTAAGGCTTGTTTTAAAAAATCAAGTGCGAAAGTCCATTGGAGAAGCGTCAGGTGATTTTACAGGTATTTCTTTAAATAGGATACATTTAATTCCTGTTTTTGATTCTTTCTTTGCTAAATAAGTGACAACTGATTTAGACGTGTGACTAGAGGCTTTGTTCATATGAAGCTTAACTTTATCAATGAGCTTCCTATATAACGCGTAATTTTCTTTTCAAAAATTGGTTCTAAAATATTCTGTTGATAGTAGAGTGAATTAAGTTTGGCTTTACTTGCGATTTTTTTAATTTTTAATTTCCCGGTGTAACAAAATCCTACAACTATCATGAATCCCTTTGGGAACTTTATTCTGTACATAATTTTGAAAGGTTATTCTTTTGAGCTGAGCAAGAGAAAATTGATATGTATACGAGGGATGGAACACGGGCGCAGAATTCATAACGGAATCTGTTTAAGAAATTTCTCTACCTATAATATCGCTGATTTAAGAAGTAGATTTTTTTTTCTTTTACATTGATAGTGGTATGAATTCTGCGCCCGTGTTCCATCCCTGGTATATAAATATTTTTTTATTACAGTCATTTAAATATGTTCATGCCTCATCGAGTGTTACTACAATTCTTTTTTTTTTTTTTTTTTTTTTTTTTTTTTAATGGAAATGGGCATATATTTTTCAGCAGCAAGGTGTTTGTCATGTAACTTTATACAATTTGTTTTTCTTCCAGCAATATGCTTTGGTAAAAGCAGATATCTTTAGGTTTAAATATCATTTTAAGCTTCAAATCTTTATGAATGTTTTTCCTTACAGTACCAGATGACATTCCTAGTTTCAAGGCAATATACCTTTGAGTCGGCGAATATATTTTTATTTATTTATTTATTTTTTTAAGATCAGATACTTTACTTTCTCGATTTTTACCTGCGTTCGTACAGTCTTAGGATGAAGTTTCGCTGTCATGTTTTCATTTTTTCTTTCACTTAGACGTTTTTTTCTTCTCAAATTTAATATATTATAAATACTTTTTTTGGAAGTGCAATAACCGCGATATTTACACCGCTTTATAATTTGGTGATACGAATATTTCTCCTCGGTGTAACTTTTTCTCCCCCCCCCCCCCCTTCAGCTACACACACAGACAGATATTTTCTAAAAATGGTCAGATCGTGTTCTGGACCTTTAAAAACGTGTAAATCCACCGAAAACTGGAAGTCTAAAATTTTTACGAATCCAGTACTTGCTTCTATTGAATATGAAATAAAGTAATACTTAAGATTGTCAATAATTATATTTCCTATCCCAGCTTCAATGTTAAAAAAAAAAAAAAAAAGAAAGAAAGAAAGAAAGAAAGAAAAAAGAAAGAAAAAGTTTAAATTATGCTAATTTAAAATATGCTGACAATAAGCAAACAAATTTGCATTTATACATGTCCAAGTAAGAATCTTAACATTCGAAAAATATTAATCTTCATTTTATTTCTGAGTAGCTGAATAACTTTGCAATGTCTTTTAAAAACTCTTACTATGCTAATTCATTTTTGAAACGCATTTAATAAAATATTTTCAAAGATTAGACAAAGGAAATTTACATTTTATTTAAATAAAACAGCAAAAGTTTAATTAAATAAATAAAATAAGTTTTATATTAAGAAATTCAATGTTATAATAAATAAATAAATAAATAAATATTACGAGTGCAATGCTTCTTTATTCACAAATATCTATTGAAATTATAGAATTTTACAAAGAAAAAACTCTCTATTGAAATTATAATATTTTATAAATAAAAAATCCTTAATGAAAACAACTATTCTGCGCAATTGAAACCATAGACGTCATTATATTGAGGCAAGGTGGGACACTTGCTTCTCCTCATCTGTTATGTTTCCTTATAAACTCCTATGTAGCATCCCGCTGAGGCTCAGGACCCAAATATATTTAACCAGCCTTAATACCAAACACTTACAACCCTTTCCCACTCCTGAAATATTCTAATATCTAAAAATTTCAGCGTTTCCTTATTTGAAGCTTTAAAAGTATTTCATTAGAGACTAGATAGTTATCTAAATTGCATATAAAATCCCAGAGCTATCTAGAGCAAACCATCTCGACCAACGGATCAGATTGGCTTTAATTTCTTCCTGTGAATAAAGGTCGTGTGGATTTCGCAGTTTCTTTTTTGTTTTTCTTTTTTAAGAGAGAGATAATATTAGGTAGTTGTGAAATAAATTTTATAACATCTATAGATAAAATATCATGAATAAAAATTTGTTGTAGCAGATAATTTACCAAACTTACACAGTCATCTAAACCAACTAACAAACCAACAAACAAGTGCATACTTGCCAAAATCCTAATTATAAACCGGAAGATTTTTAGTATACGCACCTTTTTTCACACCAGTATATTTTTAGAGTAATTTTCTCCAAGTTTAAATACAATTAACACTTTCACGACCGCGTAATTTTGTCTTTTTGACAGTAAAGTCCGCATGTGGGCGTTATTCTCCCGTGTTAGAATATTTCAGAACAAAATTTTCTGTATTCAAATTTTTATTACAAATGGATATACATGATGCATATACATTATGATTATACTATTTCTAATCAAAGTATTTGTATCCATAGTATATTCCATTGTAAAAATATGAACATTGGGTATATACACAAGGAATAAATAACATAACATTGCGAAAGAAACGCCGACTGGTGTAGTTACAGTTAAGTTACAGATTTTCAAATGACGCGAATGTACGTCAGCGGTCGTGAAAGTGTTGAATAAGAAGATTGGTTTTTTCTACACCAATCTTCTACAATCCCCTTTTTCTACACCAAAAAATATACTGGTGTAGAAAAAGGGGTGTGTACTAAAAAATCTTCCAGTTCATAATTAGGATGTTGGCAAGTATGCAAGTCTAAAATATATACAAACATTTGTAATTTTTTGCCCTCTCCTGAAAATTCTTTTGTCGACTTTAATTGTAACGTTTGACTGGAAGATTAATAGTCTATTATGTATATCTAATATCATTTCTCAAAATTATTGGTAATTATTGAATAAAAAATCTGCTAGATCTGGCAACACTGCTTATTTTATAGTGTGAGAAGGAAGGCAAAATATGTATGTCGGAGGCTGAATATGTTGGAATTATGAATTATGTTACAGTAAGATCAACTTAAAAAAAAAAAAAAAATGATGAATACTTTTTGCTTTGTGGTTATAGCCCCATGGCTTGGGCAAGAGTAACCTCGGTTTATTATACCCCTATCCAGTACAGTACTGTTAGAAATGTGTAAATAGAGTTTCCACACAGTCAAAGCCTTCATAAATCTGGAACTTTTTGAATATTTAAAATATAAGAATTGCAAACTCTTCCGTTCACTTCTACGAGCATTTTACAGAATTTGTAAAAAAAATATGACAACAATATGCAGATAAAAACTAAAAATTATTACAGAATTAAGTACTTATATTGCGTTATTCGTTGTTAGAATTCTGTGGATTCTTATACTATTTTTTTTTTTTTTTTTTTTTTTTTTCTTTCTTTTTTTTTTTTTTTTTTAAATTATGCTATGATTTTAAAAGTAAAATAAAATTTTGGGTTAAATATAACAGTAACGTAAGTCAGCCACATTTTATAATTGCATGTACATTGGTGAGAAATGTTCCCACAGACATTTCTGTCAATTTTTATAATATATTTTCAGCTTGAATGAAAAATTTAAGTTTACTTAAAATATAGAGCGCTGTTTCATTTTTACTTAAAGAATATCTTACGTGACAACGAAAAAGTTGACGAAATGTCTTTTATATAAATCTTTGGTTATATATATACATATATATATAAAGATATATGCTAAAATGTAATCTGAATAGTCATGTTCATGCATTTTTATGTGGTAATTAATCTTAATAGTTATCTTTTTAAGTAAAGTTTTAAGATTTATCTGTGTCACGCAAAAATCATAAATGTATTTAGAATAGATTTTCTTCGAGTAATATTATTTCCAAATAATTTCTTTAAAGCTAAAAGTTAGTTCAGAGTGAAATATATTTCAACTGCCTTTCGAATTTAGTCTTTTAAAAGTCCTCTACACAATTTCTTTTCTTAAGCTTCCAAGACGAAATCCTAATCATAATATTAGCATAATTAGGACACTGGCATACTGATTAGTGAGTGACTCAAAACTAGCAAAATATTATTTCATAAATGTGTTATTAAATAATTCTTTGCTGTCATGCAGCTTAAGGAATAATTTTATTATTTAATATTCGATGTATTACACATAATGCATTTCGATAGTCATAACATTAGCATACTATTACAGTGAGGCTCGAAAGTGGAATAATTTTATTTCGCGATTGTGTCATTGAAAAATTTGTCACTCTCATACAGTTGAAGCATTTTATTATTAAATTTTCAATATATTTCCTATATTATTTTTTCTACACTCATGATATTAGCATAATTAGGACATAACATACTGATTAAAGAGAGGCGCGAAACTCAGATCAAGTTATTTTATCAATGTGTGTGTAAATCATTAAAGAATTTGATACTTTCATTTTGTTTAAGCATTTTATTACTTAACCTTCAAATACAGAAGAATCTCGTTAACGTGAACGCTGTTAACGTGAATTACTTTTTAACATGAACTGTTTTCACAGTCCTCGTAAAAATGAAGATTAATTTAGTTGTATGAGGATTAGTTATACTGATAGCATGAACTACTAATAACATGAACAAAAGTTTTATCCCCCTTTAGATTCACGTTAACGAGGTTCGACTGTAATATATTCCGCTAATATTTTTCACTTATTATTTTGCAGAATTGGTAGAGCTATAAACAACTTATACTAGGTTAATTAAAATAAATGTTTCAGCGATTATTTCTTAAACCAAAAGTCATAAACCGTATTTATTCAAATTAAGAGTAGTTTTTTAGATGTATCATGTTTTGTACAGGAGCAACATATAAATATTAAAATACAAAATTTATTTTTCATACAGTCCCTCCTTTCTAAACACTTATATTTAGACAAATATTGCAATCAGTCTAAGGAAACAAAATTACATTTTTCTAAGTGAAAAAATTCGCTGAGTTATCGCACTTTGAAAATTAATGCGTTTGTCGCCAAGCTTTAAGGGGATGTCTATAAAGGGAGAAATGTAATTATATACACTTCAAATAATTTGTGTTAGTCGTCAATTGATATGTACTGTTTAGCTTATTAATTTTTTTAGCCGGAATTCTTTTTATAGTGCATGTTTGACAGTTTTTAATTTCAACGATTATGGGGTTTTGTCTTGAATAATATTGAGCTTTAAATGTTCATGCACATTTGAAATTTTCCTATTATACAAAGTTGAAATCTGCTAACGACTTCGATTTGTCTGTATGTCTGTCCGCGTTCTTCTATAAATATTTATAGAATACCTTGAAACTAATTATATTATATTCAAGTTCACAATGACATGTTCTTTATTCAAATAGGTATAAATAACTCTATTCGTTTGAAAAAAGGGTCTCACAAAAGACTTCAGATACATTATGACTATAGGAGCTATTTATTCGCAGCTTATTTTATTCATTATCTTTATACTGCTCTTAACATATTGGAATGAATGTACATTATTCAGATGCACAAAAGCATGATTTCTATTGAATAAGGTGTTAATAGTAAAGATTGGTTTAAAGAGCTACAAAAATATTCAAATACCGTGAGAGATATGAGTGGAAATCGCTGAAAGTGAATATTCAATTTGGTTATGCGATTGCAATACATCCAAGAAAGCTAAAATGTGTTCATCTGTCGGCCTGTCGGTCCGTGTTTCTATTTCAGTTAGTAATTTTAGAATTCTTTATAATTCACATATGTTATTGGATTTTTCAGCCTTATCACAGAATATTACCAATTGAATGTTGTAAATATAGCAATAGTGCTTTATATACATGGTCTCACAAAAAAAAAAAAAAAAAAAAATTGCAGTACTTCTTAAATGAAAAATATTTTAAGTTTATTTCAACATTTTTATACTGCAGTATACATTACGAATTATGTCACATTTCCAGCTGCTATAAAAATACATTCCCTTAGGAAATTAGAAAATTTCACTAGGTGAATTTAACATTTTGTTATGATTTTTTAACTCTTTTCGAAAGAGCTGAAAAGTAAGTATGACTTCATTTCGTCTGTATGTCTGTGCACGCACTCACTTCAGTAAATAACTTTAAAATTCCTTAAAGATGATGTATGTCATTAAAGTTCAGTATAACTTAATTTCAGTAAAAAAAGGATACAAAACAATAGTGATTTTTATTCAGTGATGCACAAAAAACAATTGTGATATGTTACACTCTAGCAGAAGTATTTCTTTTAAACGTATTTTTATATTCCCATACTAAACAAAACACAGTAAAATTAATAGTATAATTATTCAGATTTTAAACAGTATGTTTCTTATAGAATATCATACAATTAACATTACGCATATGTTTCCTATAGAATATGATACAATTAGCATTAATGATATGTTTCCTACAGAATATGATACAATCAGCATTAATGATATGTTCCTTATAGAATATGATACAATTAGCATTAATGATTGTTACAAGGCAACACGTAATTAAACAAATTCATTATAGAGTATGGATTATAAAATGTGCAAAGAATTATTTTAAAGGAGATTTTAGATAACATTCAGTGATATATCATAATTGCTAATAATTTAATTAATATTCCGTAGTATTGTTAACACTCGCAATTTTTTCACACCATTTTTACAAAGTATTTTTCTTCTTGTTCAATCGCAATTATTTTTGGAGAAAATTACTCTATAAAAAAATGGTATAGTACATTAATTAGAATGTTGGCAATTATGCTACACAAAAATATCTATTTTATACCTTCTATTTAACTGCATAATTATTAAAAAAAAATATGAGGTTTCTTTCTCCATAATTTTAAACATTATCTAGTATAAAGTGTCATCACAGAGATAAAATACATTAAAAAATATACGTGGTGACTTGTAAATACTGTTAGAAATTGTTTTATAAGTTATGCGATTTAGTGAAGTGATTTAATGAAGCAGTAATTAGTTATTATTTTCTAATTTATGATATTTTTAATAAAATTTTTTAGAGGAGATTATAACTTCAATCTAATGAAGTGTTCTTAAATAATTTTTATTAACCCCTAAAAAATCAAGCAACAACTCCCTTTTAGATACTTAGAGAAACAACTAAATATTTCTTCAGTTTTTAATCTCATTCAAAAAGATGCACTAAACTTAACATTGGATTAGCTATTGAATAATAGCACACATACTCACTGGTTGATATCAAAATCTTCCCTGTAAATGTAATGAACGTTTGCGACAAATATAAAACAACTAAGTCCAAATATGACAACTAAATTATTCCATCACGTGCCATTTTTTTTTTTTTTTTTTTGGTCGTCTTCAAAAATAAAGTAGTTTTATCTTAATAAAGAATTAGCGCTATCAGTGTGCTATCATTTATTCTTTTCTTTTCTTTCACCTTATTTCCTTCCACTTTTTATCGAAATAATCCAAATGCTTTTCTCAAAAATTTGTGTATACTCTCATTTGAAGGTCTATGATCGAAATTCACGCATGCACAGTCTCAAAAGAAAAATATCAACAAAATGACATTTCCGTGACATATCAGATTTTAATAATTTCTAAAATAATGTAATGAAAATTCATTTCCATTAAGTACTTTTATTCTAATTTTGTTATTCATTTTTTTATTGGTTTGTGGCATCGTCAATAAATACCTTATTTGTTTAACACGTTGAGCGCCACGCTAATTTTTAAGGGAATCCCCGTCAGGCCTCGCGCACTGCTTAGAAGCGCGTTACGTTTACCGTCTTTAATTAAAATCTATTAAAATTCCTTAATGATATAATCCTGTAACAAATAAAAATTAAGAAAATTTTAAATAAATTTTCAGTAATTACTTAAAACAATGTATTTTTTTTTTTAGTTTTATATCATATTTTACTCTGTCAGCCATCGATGGTTGACGCGGCTTTATATCATATTTGACACTTTCAGTCATCAGTGGTTGACGCAGCCTAAACGGAAAGTTCAGTGTCAGCTACCCATGGCTGACATGGCATTCAACGTGTTAATACTGTAAGTTTATTTTTTATATGAGGAGCAAACATTCAAACCGTGTTTTCTGCAAAAATAAAAAAACTGAGTTAGTGATTTTTCTTACAACTTAACATAAAAATAGTATGTCTATATATCTTCCTAGATATGTCTACATATTTTCCTAATATCTACTAATACATCTAAACAAACGATAATTAAGTTTTATGTTTAGTTATTTTTGAATTTGTTATTTGTTGGGTTGTCTAAAAAATTGTGTTCGAAGGAGAAAACACGGTTTGAATGTTTGCACCTTATACATAGTCTCTCTTAAAAACTGTGCGTAATGGAGTAACTTTGATGACACGTTTAAATACGGAAGTGTCAAATTCTTACAGTTCACCCACTTTTTTACTTTTTAAATCAGTCTAGCATCAGTAAGTTTAATTAACAGTTATAGTAGATGTACAGTCACCCAAAAAAAAAACGCCACCCCCCCCACCTAATTTCGCCGTAAATTATCGTAGGAACATTTGACTGGTACCGATCGATCTGTAATAACGTCTAGTTTATAACGGTATAGTTAAATTTTGCCTAAGGGGTCGTCTACATATTAAAACTGGCATTAACTTCATTTTCTTCAATAGCAACCCCTATTCTTGACTTCATATTCAGATTTCTGAGATCAAGGCGGTTCGAAAAACATACCTATTTATATACCTTAAATCAATTTTAAATAGAGTTACACGTGAAAATGTATTAGGGGTCCGTCTATACATTTAAAAAATATAAATCACGATCTACCACCCAGTATACATTATTTATTAAGTTTCACACCGGAAAAAAATTTCAGAAATGTTAATTATAAAATAAAAAAAATAACTAATTCACAGAACTTTCTAAGTTAGTTTATGAATTAAAAGATTTTTATTGGTTTCTATTGATTAAACATCAGATAGTTCACTTCATACGAAGAAAATTAAATAGCTTGAATAGATATTAAAATATCTATCAAAAAAAAAAAAAAAAAAGATAAAGATGAATGGTTTTAAATTTGTTTGAAAATTCAAAATTATTTTAACTCAAGCTGCCGTATAATTGTCTGAAACGGCGGGCACTCAACCTGGTTCCCACGGCCGTTTCACAGTGACAATGGGAGTTTGTTCTGATACTGCAGTACTTTCATTTTCTTTAATTGACTTTTTTTAAATATTAAAACAGATTTTTTTTATTTTTATTTATTTATTTTTTTAATTAATTATTATTATTTTTTTTTATGACATTATTAAAAACTTTTACATAAATCTCCACGATATTCTTTTGCTTTTATATTTTATAATGTGTAACAAATTAATATGTAAAATAATAAATCCTACTACTTAATGGGATGTTCTAAAATTCTACACTTTAACAGAGATACCGAAGTGGACGGTGGGTGTAAAAAGGCTGACTACCCTTCATCTAAATCTTCACTTGAAAAGGTCAAAATGTTACATAACTCTTTTTTTTTTTTTTTAAGGAAAAAAGAAGAAGATAAGGAGGAGAAAGAAAGATCAAAACGAATATAAAGCATATTAAACGTTAATACCCTTTAAACACTGGGAAAAGGCGGGGTTTTGTATTGTGTGTCATTTGGGAGCTGTAGAGTGCCAGAAAATTACTTTATGTAATAAAACTTTACATTTAAAGGGTATTTAAAGCAGCATTATATTTAATACATAGACTATTCAGAAAAAAATACCATTCATCTGGTTCATGAAAAATAAAAAACATTTTCTGGCACTGCTCTATGTATATACATTCTTGTCCACCTATCCCGGAAGATTACTGGTCCCGCCCCTTTCCGTACATTTTTTTTCACATCAGTCTTTTTAGAGCCGTGTCAGCCATCGGTGGCTGACACTGATCTTTCCATTTAGGCTAAGTCAGCCGGCAGTGTAAAATATGATATAAAACTACAGAACTTACATAGTTTTAAGTAATTACTGACAATTTATTTAAAATTTACTTCATTTTTTTTTTTTTTTAATAGGATTTTTATAGGATTATATCGTTAAGGCCTAATGGGGTTTATTGAAACTCGATAAACATAACACGCTTCTAAGAAGCACGTTTTGCCTGAATGGGATTTCCATAAGAATTCGCGTGGCGCTCAATGAGTTAATCGTAAATGTATTTGAAGTTAATTACTCTAAAAATTAAATTGTGTTTACACAGGGGCAGGAACTAACAATGTTACGGGTTAGGTTGGCAAGTATGCATATATATTTTGCTTGATTTATAAAAATTTATAACACATTTTCTTCTTTTTTTTTAGTATTTTGTGTTTATATCTCTCATTAAAAATAAATACAATATTCATATATAAACATTTCCATACAGTAATGTATATAAACATATTGATTAAAGAAGATTTGTTGATGTTATATAATTATTCTTCTATCTGTATAGTATATTAACACAAATATATTTTGTAAATTTCGCAGCATCGAAAAACAGCAACATAGCTTCCATATCAAGGCTTAATGTAAATAGCCACGCCTTTTCACAAATTTTCTAAAACTTTATAATATAAAACAAAATAATTTTGCATATTTGTAATTAAATCATTTAAGTTTTGTCTTCAATAATCGATGTAGTAAATACCATTGTAATTTATGCATACCAGCGTCACATATAGAGTCAAATAGGAATATGCAAATTTGTCTTTTTTTTTAAATAGTGTTTCAGCGAATCAGAGGCGGGGCTTCTTTTCTTTTGAAATTCTTTCACAATCCCTCGCCTACATTGTGATAACTTTACAAAAATATGCCAATTTGTATAATAGACATCGAAATATTGCTTAGGAAACAATAAAAATAACATAAAGGTAAATTAAAATAGTTTTCAGTGAAATTATATACAAGCATTTACTTATAGAGGATACAGATTATAACAAGTGACAGCCCCCTAACAGGAATAAAAAGTGAAATATCACTGTAACTCAAAAAATAATGTTAGGAACGAGCTGTAAATTTGGAAACCCATGTTTTTGATGATGCCCGTTCTATTCGTGCAAAAATTAACATAGGTCATAATTCATAATTTTTTCAAATATGAATTTATTAATAATTTTCATAATTCAGAAAATGTTTTTTTAGCAAAAATTTGCATGGAATATGTTTGGGTCACTTCATTCTAACGAATAAAAAAAACAGAATTTAAATATCATAATTATTTCGGAAGATATGATTTAATGTTTGTCACATTCATTTAACATTAGCACCCCCATACTTTGACAGCTTATAACTCTATGAAAAATTGAGCGAAATATATAAACTATACCATTTTCCGTGATGATTTGATCCAAAGAATTCAAATAAATTATAAAAAATGGGGGTTACCATTGAAAAAAATGAAGTTGATGTCAGTTTTAATATGTAGACGACCCCCTAAGTAAAATCTAACTATAACATTATAAACTAGACGTTATTACAAACTGATTGGTACCAGTCGCATGTTTCTACGATAATTTACGGCAAAATTAGGTGGGGGGGGGCGTTTTTTTTTTTGGGTGACTGTACCAAGTCTACCGTTTCCGGCGGAACACCTCCTACCACAAAATTTCTACAAACATTTTTACATTATTTAATCTTTAAAAAATAATGACATATTTCTATTAAAAACTAGTGAAGATAAAGCTGATTATATTAGCAAGTATGGTTATACATACCTTCCAACCTACTATTTAATATCAGGAAGATTTTTAGAACTCGCCCCTTTTTTCACACCACTTTATATTTTCAGAAACTTCCTTCAAATGTAATTACGATTAAATAAGAAGAAAAATACTCTAAAAAAACTGCTGGTGTGGAAAAAAGGGCTGGTACTTCAGGATATCTTCATGATATTAATTAGTAGGTTGGCAGGTATAGTTATAGAGCATGCTTGCCAATATACTAATTAATATTCTCTCGCATTGTTAGTACCAGCCCCTTTTCCCACACCACTTTATTTTTAGAGTAATTTTCTCTCCTAACATAATTATGATTAATGATTAAATAATTAATTTCTTTGATATTAATAAAAAAAAAAAAAAAAAGACTGGTGTGAAAAAAAAGGCGGGTACTAACAGTATTACAGAATATTAATTAGAATGTTAGCAGGTATGTTATAGTTATATTTGTACCAAGCACAAAAATAATATATTTTATTAAATAAAATTTCTGACCCACAGCTTATATGCTGGAAATTACGGTATTAGAGAAATTTTATATGGCATTAAATAATTCGAGCGAGTTTATTTTATTTCACCCAAAACTATACCCCCTAAAACACATTTTATAAAATAGAAAATTAATTTTACATTTATTTTAATGCTTAAAAAATGGTTAAAAAAATTTTGGATTCTGCTAAAATTGCTATAAAAAAACTTTACATAAAGATTAATTAAGAATGATTGATCACACGCCTCAATTAAACTGAAAGATTTCATTCTTTTGTCAAATTTCCTTACCTTGCGTAGAAGTAATTTAATCAATAGCTTCCTTTAAATAATTACATTTTATAAACTTAAAATGTATGGATATGTGTTAAGCATCACTGTGGGTGACTTTGAAAGTTTTAATTTGTTATAATATTGCGTATTTTCAAAATGTTTATAAGTTTAATAATTTAAGTATAAGATTTTAAATATAAGATAAATGACCCTTTGTTTTATTTGATGACAGTTATGTTTCTTTATTAAGAAAACTTGAATGGGAAAGTTTTTAATTTTCTATTACTACATAAAAATAAGATTTGTGAGATTTTAATGTCTATATTTTCTTAACCTCCCCCCCACTTTATTTATTTATTTATTTATTATAAATATATATATGAGATAGCAAACACATGCTATAAAATAATAAGTAAAGGTGTTTTTAGATATAATTACTGCGAAACCCTCTAGGTGGGCTAACCATCGTGCTTTAGAATATTGGCCTTTTATAGAGGTGGGCTTTTAAAAGAAGTTATTGAGAAAACTCTTGATTCAGACAAGAAATATTCTAGAAATCAAATGGTTTCAAATATTCAAATTTGCATTATATGTATATATAGTTTTCTAATAAACATATTTTTGTTTACATTTTAGAAATTTTTTATAAATAACTATGTTTTGTACGAATTATTTTTATATTGAAACCAAAGCCATATCTAAAAAAAAAAAAAAAAAAAAAAAAAAAAAAATCTGAAGGGATTTAAACTTTAGCACGTAATTTTGAGTGTTAAAAATGAGGTATAACTTAAAGGTTTTCGAGAAATCTGCAAAATATCGGAGAAGATTTGATCTCACAACCTCCCGTTTTTTTTATTACAGCTTTGTCTGAAATAAAATGTTCAGCTTAGCGTCATTTCTAAGTGAAAAAGTGTCAATAATTATAAAATCTACTAATTTTCTAGGATTAATGCTTTTATTTTAGGCATTTATAATCAACATTTAATCAACATTTAAAAATCATTGCATTTATTCTTTAACCATGTTTCTTGCGATCATGGGAGATCCTGCGCAAGTGCTGACTAAACGAGTCCAGTGTAAAAATAGAGGTGATAACCTTTGTGATTGAGATAAAATATCAATAAGGGAACGCCGAATGACTGAATGTTTACCAAACCTCAATCTGTCGGTCAATTTGCGACCCCTCCAAACCTTTGGAATCGTCCTCATAGCTAAGAGCTAGAAACATGGTTACACTATACATTTATTAGGTAAATAATAAAATACTCTATACCGTAGTTAGTTTGGTCCAACAGTCAGTAAAAGTTGTATCTCTTCTCTGGTAGTCTATCAAAGTATCAAGGGAGAATTTTTAATTTGAAAAAAAAATAGACGAAGTTTTAATTAAAAGATATTTTATGCTTTTGGAAATTTATGCGTTTTTGTAGTGGTTGCACAGGAGGTATTTTAAATACTGAGAAACATGTGCATGATTTTTAACTATGCATACATATAACTCTACAATCTATACTAAAAAAGTAAAAATTAAAGAAAGTGTAAAAATACAGAAGTATCAAGAATGGGAATGTGACGCCGAACTCATGTCAGTAGTTGTTTAAAATATTTCTCTATACCTATAAAATCGTTGGTTTAAGTAGAAGAAAATTTTGTTTCATAAATGGATTGTTCATTCTAAAAGTGAATCATCTCTTTGTAAATTGATTTTGAAATAACGAGCTTTTTTCAAATATGTTAATACAAGCATTCAGTGAATATTATCGATTTGTTAGTGTTTAATACAAATCAGAGTTAAAAGAATTTGTAAGCTATAAGAAGACTAAACTGGAGTAACTTAGAAATTGCATTTTTATAATGAATATTTTGAAGATTTAGTTCTCTGAAAAAAAATAATTCATGCTATTTGTGGTATTTTAATTCAGTTATTGAAGTTTCTTCCCTTTTATAATGAAAGATCTGACCAAAATGTGATACAATTAACCACAAAATACATGTTTAAAAGATTATACCACTTTTATAATGAACCGCACAAGTAGTTGTATGAGTTCTACAGCAAGTTCCCACCTCTGAGTAAATATGTGATAAAATAATGTCACGTTAAGTATTTCTTCTGTTTGTTTAATTAAAAAATGTTTTTATTTTTTACAAAACATAGCTTTAAACTTGCATTTGCGGGGCTTTTTTGGCCCAAGTCTACATTGTGTTTAAAGAGCTCCCCATATAGCTGCAAATTTTGTCCGTGACCTACGAATGAGCTATAATATTAAAAACAACTTTATTGCTTAAATTACACAAATCTACAAAAATAATGTTGGTAAAACTTTATTTGATAATTTTAGCTGATACCAATGTTTTTGGCGAGGTAAAACCAAAAATGAAGCCAATTTTTCTCTATCACGTATATATTTTTGTCAATACAGGATGTCTACCGACACAATTTCTTCATTTTCGATAGTTTCTAGTATGTTTACGTGATTAATTATAACTAATAATAGAAAAGCACTACAAAGTGTACCATATAATTAAACTGGAGGAAGAGTCACGAAAGAAATTGTGTCAGTAAATACCCTGTATTGACAACAATCTATATGTGATAGTGAAAAACTAGCTTCAGTTCTGGTTTGTTTTAGCTCACCAAATTGCACAAAGATCAGCCAGAGTTATCACATCAAAATTTTAGATATGGACCTGTGTTATGGATTATATGTCATGGATTAAATGTAGATTATGACTTAGCTGATGATGAAGCAGGATTCGTACGGACATGTATTTTTCCAAGGACTCTGCTATCAATAAATTTATTTTTTAGTTTATAGCCTTACTTTATAACAAAAGCTGCTGTACAAAATTACAGGTTCAGATATGTAGAAAAATTCATGGACTGTACGAACCCTTGAAAATACTATCTGTGATGTAGACATCACATATATTTTTAAAATTTTCTATTTAATTTTAATTCAAATTTATTTTAACGCTTTATATAATATTTTACTCGTGTATTAAACATTAATCTTTAATAACCGCCGAATTGTTTCTCCATAAAAAAAAAAAAAAAGTAAAAGAAAATTACTCTGCAAGCAAAATCTCATGATATCATTTCGTCCTATTTAAAAAAAAAAAAAACACGGCTTCTTTCATTTTTATGTTCCTCCTAAATCATAGTCTAATCGCTAAGATAATTTTATTCAGTCAGTCTAAATTATCCTTGAACAGAATTAAATTATATCTGTTTTTAAGTATCTGTCGTTGTGGTTTCCCTTTCTCATAACTAAGGATTGGTGAAATTGAAGGGTTAATATATATGGCAATCCTGCTCTGTGTATACAAAATTATTAGCTTGATTAGAGTATAACGCACCTTAAAAAAAGCACTTTTTATGTGTTCTTGCTGGCGAAGAAATTAAATGCCAATATGTAATGATAAATTTAATTTGGCTGGAACTTCATCATTTTTTTCTGATCGCTTCTGTTTAGAACACCTACGAACGTAGGCTTTAAAAAATTTATCCGTTAGGATCACCTTCCCTTCGTATTTTATGCAGCAATTTCAATAAAAAGCTTTGTACACATTTTTGTGTCAATGTTCATTGATTTGTGGAAGTTGCTTTTTTAACACCTTTGGGTAGAATTTTGGGTATTTTGATGGAAGAGATGTAAATCAGATGTCTTGCGGCGATCAACGCGAGAAAAGAAAACTTTTCACTTATACGGAAATATGGCGACGTATAAAGTACACTGGTTCTCATAATTATAAGGACACCCGTTTTTCTATATTAACTAAACACTGAACACTATTATTTAAACAAATATATTTTTTATTAATTTCAATTTCATTAATAGACTATATTTAAAAAGTTTTATCGTTTTTCTATCATCAAAAACTTTAAATCGGACAAAAAGATGATTTTTCAGGTGTTCAGAATTATAAGGACAACTCGAATCTTAGTAATTTTTTTTTCAGTTATTCTTTAAATTAATATTTTATGGGGGTATTTTTTTAGGGTGAAACAGTCAGACATTCTCTCTGGTATATATATATATATACTTTTTTTTAATATTCAGTTTCAATACCATTTCATACAGTATAGATGATATTCTGAGTAAATTTAAACTATTTAAAATTGCTTTCCACTTGCATGCACTTTTCTAATATGATAAGTTAAGGTTTTTTCAACTTTTAGGACACGGGAAAGGCAATAATACAGAAGTTTCTTTCTTCAAATTATTTCTTTTGCTCTAGAAGTAGAGCAAAAGTGTAAGTCTTGTTGAAAAAAAAATATTATTGCCGCTCAAAATCCAACAAAAATCTGAGAATTCCACGTTTAGTTTGCGGATATTCTCTTGATGTTCATAATAATAGAAAAAGTTACTAAATTCATTCTGCCTTCAGTAGAACTAGCTTCCCAGAGCACCATAGATCCACCTTTAAAATGCCCGATTCATATCTCCCTTTAAAAAATATACTCTGTCTTTCGCTATCTTCAGATCGTGCCAGTAGCTGTTGAAACCATTTGATTAATCAAGAATAAAATGTTTTTCATCCGAAAATGCAACATTTTATCATTTAATATTGTCTTTATTCAACTTTAACACAGACGTTCTTTCCCCCATTAAGTGCTTATTGATTATTACAAATTTTTTATTCATTTTAGCATATTCTAATTATTTTAAACATGCATAAATGTGGACCCCAACCTTTCGTTAAAAATTACGAGCAAATTCAGCAGCAGTCATTGTGAGTAGAACACTAAGAGGAATTATGAGTCTTCGATCTCTGTAAAACAACTCTGATTTTGCATCAGATCTCTCTCCTATCGAACCAGCAGTTCAACGTTTGATCACATTTCCTTCAGCAATTTTAGATCTTCGAATTTCATTAGCAATTCGGCGGATTGAAATTATCCTTGCACTTAAAAAACACATTTATCATACTTCACTACATGAACGTTTTTTTTTTTTTTTTTTTTTTTTTTCCCGAGGAATTATCAGTAATGTCTGTCCAAGAAAAATTAAAGACTTATATATGAATTTATCTAGCCCAGTAGTTAACAAATTCGCATGTCAACTGTGATTTATCCGCTAGTAAGTTAAATAAAACGAAAAAATCTTGATTGTCCCTATAATTATGAACATCTAAAAACGTGGAGAAAAAAACATTTTGCATTAATTTTTATTCATTTTGTTTCATATTTAAAAAATTATAGCAGTTTCGGTTTTTAGAATACTAGATATATTAAGTGCACTTAGTATAATCTTTTTCACAATTATTTTTACATTAGTTATTTTAAAACATAAAGTGTCCTTATAAATATGAGAAGGAGTGTATAATCCGAACTATCTAACGGAGAATTACTATATCTGCACTGTTAAAACATTCTGTACATTTAATGTAAATATTTATCCAGACTCTTTGTAAATTTACTATAATTCTTAGTTAAAAGTGAATAATCGATATTCTCACTGTTTATTCTGTATTTTTACGTAATTTATGTTTTAATTTTTTAATTAAAATTAAAAATGACTGTTTCTACTTTAGTAAAAGCGTTCCAAGTCCGAGATATATTCTCATCAATAATTAATTAAATTTATTTTAGTTATTAAAATGAATGTATAAAATAAGTTTTTTAATATCTCCGTTTATTTTTCTCTGTAATTTTACGTAAGAGTTAAGATAATAGATTACACAGAGTTTTCTGTTGAAATTTTTAACAGTGTGTACTGGAAATTCCCTCTGTGCTGTTAACGAACGCTCAGTTCTTAAAAAACTAAACAAATACGATTAAAAAAAAATAATTAGGTGATAATTATAAAAAAAAAAACCCACTATTTTGGGCTAATAGTGATAATGTACAGACATATTTCAATGAAAAAAAATGACTGGTTCAAGGTAGCCCTAAGCAGGGATTACTTTGACCTGATATTTTAAAACACCATTAAGTAATGGCCGTTAAAACTTAAATTTAAATTCCTTACTCATTCATAAAACACACACAATTTTGACAAATGATAATCTTAAAAACTTATCACTAATATTTCCTGTTTTCCTGACTCCAAAATTCATAAAACTTGGGGGAAAATGGCCAGAGATAACCCAAATTATTTTTTCCAAGTTTGAACGTAAATTTTATGTATGCACATAGAGAAATATGAAATATCATCATTTATTTCTTTTCTCGACACAAAGTTTATTATTTCACACATGAAATTTAACCTCGTTCAAAACAAAGAAAAAATAAAATAATTTGCTCTCAAAAAGTGCCCCCCTCCCTCCTCAACGGATGTACACAACTGTACATGGGCCTTTAATGGAGGAACATTTGAATCAAGATATTTCAGTGCGGTATTTTAAATACTGATATCAAAAATATATTTTTAAATAAAAATATTCAATTTTAGAAAGGTTTTAAGGCATTTTTTTTATTACGTGAAATGCTAAGACATATTTTTATTATAATCATTTGATTAATATTGAAAAAGTTTTGTTGATACAAATGTGTTGTAAACAAAGATTCTTTCATTAGATTTTCTGGTGCATTTCCAACATTTCCTGGAAAACATTTCGTCACCATAAGATCACCAGGCACGTTTAATTTATCTGAGTGCTTATCATTCACCCTCCGTTTGCACTAGGATGTCGATTAGTGATTAAAGCCCATCTAAATTTGGAATGAGTTCTTTGCCTTATCTTATGTTTATCACCTCTTACCCGCTTTCTCGGTTTGTTCTTCAATAAATAAAGTCTAGTTTAAAGCTAAAAAAAGATTTTAAACGTGATGCAAAACTTTTTCAAACGCTTTTTCTGTCTTTATTTTGGGAGTTTGACGAAATAGAGAACGGAAACGAAGATTTTGACAGCTAATAACTTATTCGTATCCTAGCGATAAAGTTTAAAGTTGACAGATCTTGCAGCAACCGGATATTTGTATTGCAAAAAAAAAGTGTTTGAAATTTTATCTAAAGTTTAAAATTTGTCAAAAGTACTTTATTAAGCGGAAGAAGTTATCAGGTTTGTTTACGGTAAATGTTTAATAAGTATAGTAAAATGCTAATACTTTAAAGGCATTTTTAATTTCATTGACATTTATAAACAAAATTATGGCTTTAATAAATGTAATGTAATTGATACTTTATAGAAAACAGGGTTCTCGGCATTCACTATTTTAAATACCACTTTTTATGTAAAGCAATCTTTATATTATCCTTTCGAAGATGTGTACTAGAAAAAGTTAAAAAAGATTACTATAAAGAAAAGGGAATATTAGAAAATGACTGGTGAAAACCCTGAATTAAAAGAGAGATAAACATTTCTTAGAAAATAATAATCTTCTGCTAGAAGATATCTCATTTGTTCTGTGTTTAATATATTTTCAAAATTTAAAAAAGAACTTTTTATTATCAAGGTGGTCCTTCGTTGTTTTGTTCCATTCATATTTGTAGAAAAACAGATTTCAATATACACTCATAATGGATTGAAGAAAATATCTAGACTGTTAACTACACGTATAACATAAAATAAAAAATATATACTATTAAAAAACATTTTGACATACACTTCATTACAGGGATGGCAGCAATCGTATATGTTTGCGTTTGTTTCATTTTATTATTTTTATATCAGTACTTTTACATGAAAGTTTTCGTAAATTTCTTATAATAGTATTGAAAGATTTATTGATTGAAAAAGTGGTAAGAAAGTAATAAAAAACAAGTAAAAATAAAGGATCACTGTGACCCTTGTACATACACAGTTTTAATGAAAGATTATTTTTAAGGATAAAAAGTTTTTTCTTATTTTATTATGCATTAAAGTATTCGGGGAAATCCCAATATGTATTTTCACTAGTTTCTATACGTATATTCTTACGATCTTAACTAGATTTTTGTTTTAATAATTATTTGTGATACTTTCGATCTTTACAGTTACGGGTTTTCGGTTAATAATAGAAATAATCTGGGATGAGAATTCAGATTTTTATTTGCTAGCACAGTTTTATTTTCATTAACTGTATTCTATTTAAAAAAAAAAAAAAAAAAAAAAAAAAAACACTTTGCGTAAAATTATTAAAAGGATTTCCATATGGAAATAGTCTTAGCAAAAAGAGACGGAACTCTCATTCTTTCATTCATTATATAAAAATGAATTTTTCACAATAAATTGTAAAAGTAAAATTCTGTTGATAAATTACTGGATGAATTCTTACAGTTGAAAATTAATGAAAGGGTGGTTAATGTAAGTGATCATTGCTCTTTAAATAGATAACACATTGTTTGCGGGTTACTTACTGCACAAACAAAATGTATATGGGCCAACTTTGAAACAACAGTGAGGTTTTTGTTGGTCAACGGTTATAAATGGCCTTTTTGTAGATTGATGGCCTAATCGTGCGCAAACCTTTACGATTAGAAAAGAGCCTTTATATGCAAATTTAACACATAATTACAATTTTTGCTCATCTTTATGTTTTTGGTGTGCTGAAACCGAAAATGAAGCCAGTTTTTCTTTGTCACGTATCGATTTCTGTCAATACAGGGTGCCTACCTATACAATTTCTTCCATTACTTATCCACCAATATAATTATATGGTACTTTTTATAGTATGTTTTCATGATTAATTAATCATGGATATCTATTGTTGAAATAGCGCAGCACTAGTGCGACGCAAAACTATACCAACCAACCTATTGTTGTGATGGTATATATAAGAAATTGTGTCGTTAAACACCCTGTATTGACAAAAGTCTATATGTGATAGAGAAAAGCGGGCTGCATTTTCAGATTCAGCACATCAAAAAACATAAAGATCAGCTAAAATCATCAAATCAAATTTTGTCAACTTCATTTTGGTAGACCTGTGTTATTGTTGGATTCATAACGTTGTGCATTATGGTGGGACAACCATAACTACCCCAACAAGTGAAATGCCAATGGGCGGGGAGGGGGGGAAGGGAAAAAAAAAAGACTCTGGGTCAACTGGAACTATCCCAACTAAAGTACCCATCCGCGCGAACCATTATATCTGCTGATGGGCCAACGTTTCATGTTTTTAGGGAAAAGTACCTTTTTAAAGAGATACGAGCATAGGTTTTAGGCATTCCTCTGATAAAATACTTTACTTTAAAAAACGAGTAAATGATTTTATTTACTCGTGTTTAATACTTGATTTGTTGACGGTGTATATATACGCTAGTGGCATTTATAGCATTGATTTTTGAGGATAAAATTTAAATTATTTAATCACTAATACGTAAAAATATTATGTTAAATAATATATTTTTTAGAGGACGTTAAAAATCAGGGCTTACTGTACAAAATAGAAAAATACCCCGACGACAGTATGTTAATCGAGAGTTGCCAAGTTTTATATTTTATTCTGGAGAATTTTTAGCCCTGACATTTTTCCATACCTGTAATTTTTAAGAATAATTTTCTTCTTATTAAATTATTGTCACATATTGGAGACAAATGTTCTATTAAAATTGTTGTGCGAAAAGAAGACTTGGCTAAAAATGCTCCGAAATACATTACAAAAATTGGCAACTCTGTTAATCTGTTAAATATTCTATAGATCCTAATCTATTAAAATCCATCTAAGAGGATAGCCTTGTTTATTAAGCCTGTTTGGTAGTTTAGAATCTTTTTTTTTTCTAAGCTTGATTAAAAGCATACCTACCGACCATCTCATTATGAAGCATAAAATTTTTAGTACCAGCCTTTTGTTTCACAAAATTAATTTTTTAGAGTTATTTTATTCTTATTTAATCGTAACAATATTTGAAGAGGATTACTCTAAAAATAAAGCAGTGTGGAAAAAGGGGTGTTTTCGAGGGGGTGTTAGCAATTTACGTTTAATAATGAGATGGTTCGCAGGTATGGTTAAAAGAAATAAATACGGTCAAATCAAAGAAATTTAAGTTATACGGAATTACAATTCAGTTAAATTTATACAGGGTGATTCTTAGGTAATGGGCGAAGTTGCAGGAGCGGTACACTGTAAAAAATATGTCCTATTTGCTGCCAGAAATTCTCTGTAATTTGAGAAAATACGTTCTGACAACGTAATTTTTTCATTAATTACGCGTATTTTCTCAAATTGCAGAGAATTTCTGGCAGCAAATAGGACATATTTTTTACAGTGTAGACACTATCACAAGGATTCAGAATTCTATAAGAACCCACGGTCACAAACGTCATTTTAAACCCTTTAAGAACTGGATGTTTTGGGTTATTTTTTAATAATAAAATCCAGATAACTCCGCCTACTGTGTAAGTTTTTAAATATTGTATGTTTCATTATTTCTCAAAATCATATGCAATATTTGTATTAATGTAATCAGTGCAATAAAATACATCTATAAAAATCAGAAATAGTACTATGTATATTTATTTGTAAAAACATTACTATTTAATATATATATATATATACAAAATACAAAATTCGAGAGCCACGCCCATATCTGGATTTTATTATTAAAAATTAACCCAGAACATCCGGTTCTTAAAGAGTTAAAATGACGTTTGCGCCGTGGGTTCCTATACAATTCTAAATTCTTGTGATTGTGATGTTCTCTACTTCTCCTGCATGTCTGTCTCATGACCTTAGAATCACCCTGTATATATTTTGTATAGAAAATTAAATGAAAAGCATTTTTTTTTTTTTTTTTTTTTTTTTTTGCGGTTCCATGTCTGTGTCTATGGTATGTCTAGTGTTGTTAGACTTTGCGACATTTTTATTCAATAGTCACCAATAATTTCGAGAAGTGATATCTTAGTAGTAGTTTCTTAGACTGACTAAGAACATGATTCGACAAGGATTTATTTAACAAAACAGTATTAACTCTACTTTTTTATATACGAATTTTTGCTAGTGTTCGGATACTTTTGTTACCGACTGTACAACGTGGGTAAAAGTTTGCCTCATGAATATTGCAACTTTATTTTTTAACATCACTAATTTTATATCAAAGCAACTGCCATATACAAAAAAATGAATCGAGTGTATGAACCATTAGATTGGTACTCTAAAAATTTAGTGGTGTTAAAAAGTAAAACTATTTTATTTATTTTACATCTCTGCCACCGCGTTGTACGAGAATTTACTCTACACATAAAATTCTATATAATAGGTCTAACAGAAAATTCTGTCCATTTGAATTAATAAAATGACGCCGGAAACTTTTGCTTAACAATATTTATATGTACTATACCAATTATCAGCTTAAAAGTTACTCAAGAATATCTTATCTATTATCTAGGATTTAATTTCCGGTGTCAGTATTTTAATTCAAAAAGACAGAACTTTTCGGTAGACCTAATACTTCTTGGAATGATGACCTTTAACATGCCTACCAAATGTATACTTAAGAGAATGCAGCAGTTAAACACCGTCATATTATTTACTCCCAAGCATATACACATTAGCCCTACAATCATTAAACTCTACATATTTCCAGTGCTGACGACCTGTAATCAGAGCCTGATTAAGGGGGAAGCACACATTATCTCCGCTCTCACCGGAATATTTTTACAATTATTTTTTACTTCATGTCATAGAAATTCCACGCTTTGACGAGGAAATATTTTTTATAAAAAATGAACGGTGTAAAACAATCCAATTTACTCACCGTTATTAGACACCAGAATTCTTTTAAAATAATTTTTAATGAGAATTTTCTGTTTATTATAGGAGGAAAGTATTTGTTAAAAAATAACGATGTAAGTATAAATAATGTGTGCTTCCCCCTTAATCAGGCTCTGCCTGTAATGCACATACTAAATTTGAGTTCAATTATTTTATATATCTCTAGCAGTTTTCACTGATTAAATAAAATAAAATTTTCTATTAAAATTTTCTGGTAGTTAAAAAGCGTAAATGTTGGGAACTGTGGCATAGATTTTAAATCACAAATCTTGTAGTTAATTATTTATTGAATTTCAACAGTTGTACACAATTCTTATAATTAGTAAATAAGAAGCATAACGGTATTAATTTTCCTTGAGCAAAAATTGATTAAATATATTACGCCCCTTTTTAAATAGATCTGGGTGATAAAACCACTCAAATTATTTTAAGAACCACCATTAAAAATTTATAATAATAAAAAAAAAAATATATTTAACTCATTTGCTTATACAGAGAGACATGTTTCCCTTTAAATAAACGCTCTTGAGATTAATGTTAAATTACTTTATTGGAAACCAATAACCAGGAAACAAAACAGAAGTTATGTATTAATCTAACTGAAATCCAAGCATTCAGTCTGTTGAAAAATGAGTACTCATTTCAAACATTACCATATCCTTATGAGGATATTTAAAAATTGTTACTGGGAAATAATACGATACATTAGTCCAACGTTGTGGTAAACTTGCTTTGTTAAAAGTAGAAAATAAAAATAATTTTCTATTCCTATCAATGTTTAATTAAATAATTTGCATTAGTTTTGGGATTGATTTTACGTAATATTTTAAAACTTTTGAAAATGTTTGTTCAGATTAACAGCTACTTTTTGTCTTAATTAACAAATTACTTTAGACATTACACTGTTTATAATGTTGAGCAAAGAAACTACTTTTTACTGCGGCCTATAGTGGATCGAAATATAGCCGATTGCGAACATAGGATTATTACGATATTTTATGGACGGATTATTTTTGAGTTGTATGGACGGATATTTTTTGGTACATTTATGTATAAATTAGTATAATATATAACACTAAAAGGGATACCATATTTCTTTACAAACATTTTTACGCTTTAGGTTTACAAATAGTGATTCAGAGATAAAGTTTTAGAATTTCGAATGTAATGGAAGACTTACAGAATGAAGATTTATTTTTTTTTTTTTTTTTTTTTTACCATTTTCCAAGAAAGTTGGAAAGTGTTTATGACTTCGGTTTGTCAGTCTGCCTGTCCGCGCTCTAAACCCCGTAAATGTTCATTTAATTCCTTGAAACTGATCTATGTTATTCAAGCTCACAATAGTATGTTTCTTATTAAAAATTGGGTAAATACCCCACTGGTTTGTGTACAGGGACACCCGAAAGTATTCCAAAGCATTACGTTCTACAAAAAGGATTTCTATAAACCATGTTTAATGTCTATTTTGCACAAATGTTAATGAAAACAAAATTTTAAGGTATGTTCACTTACTTCTCAAGCTTCAGCCTGCACGAGGTTTAGCCAGTTTTAACTGAAAAACATTAATAAAATACAACATTTTCTATCAGAAAGACGCACGATTGAGGTAGGCATCATGAGGGATACCCAGACTTACTCAGTTTTGTCAAATGGTCACTTCTCTCTCTTTTATACTGAGATAAAAGAAAAAAAATAACCTATTGTTTAGTTGTTTTCAGACACAATCGTTTTTAATGTTGGTCTAGTTGTCCATTGATGATAATGCGCATCCTTACCGAAAGACAGCAGGCGATGCCATCCTTGAAACCATAGGTATCCATCGAGTATTGTGGCTTAGAACGAAATTTAAAATTAAACTGGAGCGCAATGGTATGCAGTGGCAATCTAAAAAATTTCACCTCTAGCTTACGGTCAGTGACTGGTAAATAGGGTTTCACTCACTGATCGTAATATATATATATATATATATATACACATATCTGCCAACCATCTCATTAATAACATTTCTCGGCATGAAAATTGCCTCTGACACCATTTCAGCATATTAATTCTTATGTAAAATGACATCCTGAATCCGAATGTGATGCCCATTTTGCCCTACCACCCACCGTTATTTACGAATGCCTATTTTTATCATTTTTCGGTGATTTTATGGCAATAAATTTGATTTTTAGGAGAGGGGAGGATTATTTTAATCGTTAAATATCTTCTGAGGGGCTACAGATTTAGAAAATTCGAAAACATGGACATTTGTGGCAAGGGAAAAACTTTTGGGAGGGGGGGATTTGCCAATGAAATTATGCATTACATATCTTATATTTTTTTAATCTGTTATTAATGTTATTTTTTAAATTTATATATTTTTGTTTTTAGGCGTTAAATTAATTATTTTTCATTCTTCAAATCAAATTCTTGGTCATAAACTTATCGAACAGTGAAAGAAATTGAGGGACGGGGTGGTGTTTTTAGAAAACGGTGGGTGACTGGGGAAAACGGGAGTCATATTCGGATTCAGAAGGTCATTTTACATAAGAATCAGCAAGAATGGTATCAGATCTCAATTTTTTTTTTTTTTTTCTTTTGCAGAGCAGTGTAACTGTACAATTGTTAACGCCCCTTTATTCACACCACTTTATTTAAAAAGTAATTCTCTCCAAATGCTCTTACGATTAAATAAGAAAAAAATTACTCTAAAAAACGACTGGTATGAAAAAAAAAAGGCGGTACTAAAAATTGTACGGTTCATAATAAGATGGTTGGCAAGTATGTGTACATATATATATTTATACTTGTTAAAAATATGGCCTTCTTTCTCAAAAAAAGAAGTGACTATTGATAAACAATTAATTTGTTACTAAGATAGGCGGAGGACTTTTTTCCCAAAACGCGAGCTGGCCATGTGATTTAACAGTAAATTCTTTTAATTTTACTAAAATTTCTTACTGGTGTACTTCAAATTTTTATCACACATCTGTACCACTGAAAATTATTCATTCAATTCAGCTTGCTGCTAACCTAAGATGACGTTTGTTTTGTTATTATGTATGATTTTTTAACAAAAAAAAAATCGCTCATAACTTTGTTTATTTTTGCATATTCATTATGACTATATTCTATTGAACATTTTAAGATTTTTAAAGTTTAAATACTTAATTAGTATAAGCATTTTAATATTACATACAAATATTCACATAATCTGTATAAACTAACAATTAAAAAAAATCTCAACATAGAGGAATTAGTATAATTTATTATAGAATTTAAATAGATGAAATAAAATAATATGTGAAATACAGTTCCTTTTTATTCTTTTAATTACATTAAATTTCAAATTATTCTTAGTAGACTGTATTTTAAAAAAATAGCCTGGCAGTAGTTCAATACCGCTTGAAAATGAAAAATAAATAAATAAATAAATGTAACATGTTTGTTTTATGAATTAATAATGAGGAAGAATAAAACATTTCTCTGTATGGAAATTTAATTAAAGAATGAGAGAAGCCAGGAAATTTATTCATTTAAAAAAATTTTATTGCTTTGTATCATTTACAGTAAATAATGGAGAAAACGTTTTAAACCACTTAAACATTCATCATTTTTATTAAAATAAATTAATCTGATTTGAAAGAGTTCATTGAAAATTAATAACATGTATTTAAGAGTAATTTACTAAACACTTTTTCTAATCGTTCAATACAATCATATATATATGCATACATGTAGTTTTTATCAAGAGAATCGTTAAATGAAATCACCAAATAAAGATAAATTAAAGTGTTTAATATCTTAAAACAAATTAAATAGAAACAATATTTTTTTTTTTTTTGCTTGGGATATACGTGTTTTCATTTATTACATTGTGAATCATAATATTATTATCCAAAATATTTTAAGACATTCTAGTTTACTCTGTAATAGTTTAAAGTGCACGTTTATTTTTATATCCACCACTAAGAGTTGTACATATTTATTTATCAGATCTATATAAGACTTGAACTCTGTCAGCATAGCACATAACATTATTTAATTAATTAATTAATTAATTTTTTTAAAGAAACTTCACCAAGACAAAGTCACTAATGCCAGGTGTACACATGTAACTTTTTTATATTTAAACCTTTTAGTAATTAATATAAACCTTGCAGGTAATAATTATGATTTGGGTTCCACCTTCCTCTGATGGAAAGTACTACCCATAGCTATAGTAAAACAAAAAACATGGACAACACAATGCTTCTTGCATAGAAAAAACTAAACCAAAAAGCAGGTTCGGACAAAGACAACAACGAAAACGTGCAGGTGCCAAAAGACAGAAGACAAATGCAGCCACCATAGAAACAACAACAAGGAGAATAACAAAAGATAAATTAGCTTAATTTACCAAACAAATGAAAAAGAGCTGAGAGGGCCCAACCGGTAACCCCCAACAAACGATGTCCCTGTTACCATGTAAAAGTGTGTAACAATTTTAAAGAACTAAAGTAGTCCTAAAATCTTTACCTCGCCACTGGCTGCAGGGAGGATTTTGAAGCCTATTGAGAGTGTCCCGCCGGATTGTGGTAAAAACAGGGGAAGAAAAGAGCCAGTACAGTAGGAAAAACCATAAAAACCCAAGAGAATTAAAGATAATTAATATTTATTAATATTTTTTTTTTTTTTTTTTTTTTTTTTGTGAGACCCCAAACAAGAGATACAAAATTTTATTATATACAAATAAAGCATTAAACTTCAATATATATATATATATTTTTAACAACCAAAAGCAAATAAGAAGACTAAAAGATGCAATAAAGCGAGGGAACACAACGGAAAAATCACTTATATCTTATATATTTCTTTTGATTTTCAATTTCTTTCTCGTATAAGTTACAATTTCTATTATTTGCGTGATAGTCAGTTTTAAAGTGAGATTTCGAATTTTTTATCTTCTGATTGTAATGTAAGCAATTTAGGCATTTTATATTTTTATTGGTACAATCTTTCCCTTCATGTCCCTTTTCTGAACCCCTTAAGCAAAAGGAATAAGATTGAGTGCAGAACCTGGATGTGTGACCAAAATTTAAAAACTTGAAACATCGACGTGGTTTAAGATACTCGCGAAAGGAGTATCTTTCCCAGCCTATATTAACTTTGTCCATATTGATTAACAAGTTAAAGAATTTGTAATCCAGGCTTAAAACAACATTGCGGCCCTTTTTGCCCTGAAAATCTGCTTTTTCAGTAATAACCATGTCTTCAATGTGATTTTGAAGTTTCAGAGATTCAATTATGTCGGTGATCGGGAGATCTGTGGGAACGTTGAATATTATAATTTGGGGATCTCTTTTTGAAGAAGCTTTAGCTTCGAAATTTTTACTCAAGGTCTTATTCTTTTCGATTTCTTCTGTGATGGCTTCTAATTCTTTCCAGGTGTTGACTTGTATTAAGAAGTCGCCGTTCTTGGTGACCTTTGTGCTTGGTGACCTTGCAGTTAAAAGCAACTATCAAAATATGCATTGAATGTAATCTTTTATAAAACAATATAATTTATTTTTTAAATATGGAAGTGAAATTGCCTCATCTCGCCATTAAAACAGAGTTACCAAATTTTTCTACTTTTTTATTCATTAGCCACCAATAATTTTGAGAAGTGTTATTTGGCATACATAATGGACGATTAATCTTCGAAGTGATTAGACGACTGTTACATTTAAAATTTAGTGGTGGATATTGAATAAAAAAGTCGCAAAATGTGGCAACACCACATCAAAAAGCAAATAAGAAACTTAATTTTCCACCATAAAAACTTGTTTTATAAACAACCAACAAATGCATTATCACGTATTGTACAACCGCGATAAATTGGCACTCGAATCACGTGTTTTCAGATGAGTCCATTAATGAAATAAGGTGAGAGGTTGTGTTTCCATCGTAACACAGAGTAGAGTGGCTTCCAGATTTGGCGTTGTTAGCCCGTTTCTTAGTGTGAAATTATAATTTGAAGTTGTTGATAAACTTAATGTTTGGAGGTATTTTTAATTACTATTTAAAAGAAGTGTTCGGAGGTACTATTGTTTACAAATTTTAAAGTTTCGGCGATCAAATAACATTCAAAAAGAAATTTTGATTTTTTTAAATAAAGTAACCTTAATGGCATCCGAGAAGTAATTTTTAAGTACAATCATTATCAGCAGAAAGGGATAAAAGAAGTAACTTAATTAAACTTTAAAAATGTTTCTTTCTACAATGTATGAAATAAAAGAAATCATGAATCATGAAAAAAAGAATCATGAAAGAAACCATTACAGTTTTGATAAAATAAACATTAAATTAATTATTGTAATTGTCATTAAATAGCATGACATAATCATATAATGGTTGTAATAAAAGTAGAAAGGAAGAAATTTAATTAATCACGATAGTTAATATTTACAAAACATTCAATTATGATATATATTTAGATTTAAATAGTTGAACTAATCATGATAGTGAATATTTACAAAAAAAAAAAAAAAAAAAAAAAAAAGGAACTGTTTTACGTATACTTCGAGAAGTTGAAAGCAAAACGAGTAAATTTTAGGGATTCAATTAATTTAAATACTAGAAATAAACATACATGCGAATACAAATTATAAGCAATGTTTAAAGCTATTTTGTTTTATCGATTTTCTGCATATCTGATAAAAAAAATTATAAGAAATAATTAAAACAATATTTAAATTGACAAAAATTTAGCAATTTTCTATTGAATTAGCAACAATAGACACTTTGACTGTTCGTATTGGTGCCAAAGAAGCTGGTAAGTCAAAGAATTGTTTGGCGAAAAGAACTGCCGCCAAGCATCATATGCATTTCATTCGGCCGCCCCTTCTTCAAAATGAACTATTCCAAGGTCGTATGCCTTCTTTTCGCGGTTGCACAGTACGTAACTGCTCATGGAAGTGAATACCAATGTAGCCAAACTTCAATGATTTATAGAGAAATTTTGACAAATGAATGACAGAATTATTCAAGTAGTCCACACTACCCCCCTTCTCCCCCATAACTGAAAAAAATGTTAAAAAACTAAATATTTATTAATTTTTTTATCACTCTTTAACCATTAACGAGCTATTTATTTCTAGAACTGGTATATTAAAATGGGATTGGGATTTATTTAAGAAAAAAAAATCCACTTAGTTTATTAGATAAAATTAATTTGATTTTTAATCTTTTGTTCATAAGGCCCCGAGAAGTATACTTATCAACATAGATGCCAATATTTTAATTTATTCCGGAGTATTTTTAGCCCGCCTTTATTCCACCCAACTTATTTTTTAAGAGTAATTTTTTCTTACTTTATCGAAGTTGTATATTGGAGAAAAACTTTCTATAAATAAAGTGGTGCGAAATAAAGGCGGGGCATCTATGCTTACCAACCAATTTGTTAATTTTGAATGAGAAAAGCGTGGTAAACTACTTTTCTACGCCTACTGCTTTTAGTCTAAGCACCTATTCTTTTAGTAAAATTACTTACCACAGTCTTAGAAAGAGAATTTCAGAAAAAGGGAAACAATAGAGAGTTTGATGCTTTGTTCATTTATTTTGTTCTTTCATGTATTTTAGTAGAGTAAAACTGACCATAGCCTCATAAACTAGATGCCTTCCGCGTGGCTCGGAAACTTGGCAACAATTGAGGCGGTAGACAGAGCCACCTGGTACAGATTCCGCGGCTTTTTTACTCAACTTTCACCAACAATTTTAAGAAGTGATATATGATATATATAATTGACGTTTCTTCGATTCTATTCTCCTTTGATGTATATCATATCCAACTTTTAAAAAATTTTGGTGGCTGTCGAATAAAAATGTCGTGCAATCTGTACCAGGTGGCGCTGTCTACCGCTTCAACTGCTGCCAAGTTTCCGAGCCACGCAGAAGGCATCTAGTTTTGGAGGCTATGAACTGACAGGCATACTAATGTAAATTACCACGCCTTCTCCATTTAAAAATTGATGATTTTGATGATAAGTATACTTACTATGCCCCGTTAAAGGGTTAACGAACATGGATATATCAGAAAACCTGTATATCTGCAAACCCACTAGATACATTTTCGTTTGATGCAACTCAGCCTTTCCCGTAAATTCTGTTTTGTAAGAATATTTCTTTTATGTTCTTATGCCAAAGCTATGTTTTATTTTCAATTTTAACCTTATTCAAGAATGATTCGTTTTATTGATCATTAACGAGATAAACGTTGGTAAGATGGTTCTGCTTGTTCTATTCTGTCAAAACGTGCGGTACCGATGTATCTGCTTTCTAAGTATATATAAGTTCTTTATATAAATGACAAAGCATACTAGAATTATTAATATTTTGTCACTCAGTAATCTTTTCATTGCTTATCCATGAATTCATCTAAATCACGGATAAAGTCATCTATATATACATGTAAACATTCTAATTAATATTCCGTAGTATTGTTAGTTCCCGGCTTCTTTTCCACGCCAGTTTTTTAGAGAGTATTTTACATCTTAGTTAACCTAAATACATTTACAGAAAATTACTCTAAAATAAAGTGGTGCGGGAAAAAATGGCGGGCACTAACAATGCTACGGAATATTAATTAGACATGGTTGCCAAATAAATACTACAATTTTATTTTTTGACACCACTAAATTTCTAAAGTTTCACTCTATTTTTTTGAACACACTAGTTTTATTTCTTATATAAAGAGCATAGGTGCCAAGTCTCCCGTTTTTCAAGGGAGACTTCAAACCGGAAATTTTTTACAGCTGTCTCCCGCAAAATAATCGTCGAAAATATATATAACATATTCATTTAAAAATACTGGTGTCAAGTCTGATTTAAAAGTTTGGCAGCTCTGAAAGAGGTTGCCTTAATATAAAATTAGTGGCGTTAAAAAATAAAATTGTAGTATTCACCAGAAATCCCTGACAGATATATTTATGGAATCGGGCACGAACTTTTGCAATGACCTAATATAAATACACTTTCTCAAAAAACGTAAACAAAATATCCCAGGAACTCTTAAAAAAAAAAAAAAAAAAAAAAAAAAAAAAAAAATGAAAATTTAGTTCAAAGGTTTTTTTGTTGTATAGTTTCTTGATCCCCTTAGATATAACGTTTAGACGAAGATATAATTTTTGATTTGTAAGTTAGCTTTGTTGATGAAGAGATATGCTACCAAAGTATAATGAGAAACATTCAATATCCATTTACGAAAGTGGCCGCAGTTGCGTTGAGAAAGGAATAACCAAGATCTGCTTGCTGACTTCACACATTTTATTTAATTTAATTCTTGACAAAAATTTTAGTGCTACTTAATTAAAATTTGACTAAGAAGTCATTTTAAAAAACATCATGATTAAAAGTTATTCTTTAAAAAAGAGGACGGGGACATGGAGAGTACAGCGAAACATATGTGAAGAGTCTTTACATCTGAGAAGTCGAAAAAAAGTGACCAAAGTTTGTCTCAGTTATTTCTCATCAAAAACCTGAATATGATCGCCAAACCTAAATATCAAAGTAATCAAGAGCAACACCCAATTTTTCAGTTACGCTGTAAACAATGTATTTTTTTTTTTTATATATATATTTGCGACCCTGGTTTTAGCCAAAAATATCGTTGAAAGATCCTGGGAAAACGAAAGATGTACGTTAGAAATCTAACCTCAGGAATTTTATTCACAATAGATGTTCATACTTATTTATGGTTTCATAAAGTTTTGAGCCGATAGGAACTACATAATTTTTTTTTTCAAAGAGTACATCTGTTCTTTGTTACAAATGACAACGCCAGCAAAACTCATTCTATTTCATTTTATTGAGTAGAAAGGAGAGCTACCCACTTTTGCCTAGAGATTTGCCTCTGATCATTTTTTTATAATTATTATTATTACAAGAAACAGAAAGAGATTCAATTAGATATTTCGCCAGCTGAGAAACCGCAATACTTGATTTTAAATGCTATAAATGTTTTAGAATTGCTCTTTATAAAAATGGGAATTGAATTAAATTTAAGAGATAATATGTAATTTTGAATATGTGATTTTCGATATCACATTTTTTTTTTTTTTTTTCTGAGGATTCAGAAATCGTGGATGTATTTTCCTGATGCTTCTTAATTAATTTTTTAATTTTACAGGATTGTTTATACCATTGCCACTCTATGCGAGTTCAGAAATTTAAAATCGTTACATAATGGCCTTTTTAAAATTTTATGTTCCAGATTAGAGTCTGATTTGAGTGTAATTCATTATTGCAGTACATTAAAGACTTTGAAAAAAAGCTGTCCTTAGGATATATTAAAAACTGGCAAATGAATTGTATCTGAACCAAAGAGGAAACTGAATTTTCCTAACCCAAATGGTGTAATAATAGCTTCAGAAAAATGTATGGAAATAGTAGATAGCATCACCTAGAATTTAAAAGTTACTTGTTAAACGTTGGTTTCATTTTTTTTTCTTTTATCGCAGTTATATAACTAGGGCACGATAGAATGTTGAGTTCCTTGTTTATTTTAATGTGTAAATAAGATACTTAAAAGTTTAATTAAAAAAAAAAAAAAAAAGAAAAAGAAAAGAAAAGAAAAGAAAGAAAAAAGAAAATACCTTGATAAATTTTAAAGGATTCAGTGATGAGAAAATTCCGCTTTTTTTTTTTTTTTTTCCTACCATTATTTTTATTCATAAATGTTTAAAATATTTAATTTTTTTTTTAATAAATAGAAAAGGGATTATCCACTGTTAAAAATAAAATCCGACATTTCTTAAGGAAAATATTTCCAATCTAGCAGCAACCAGTAGATTGGTGCAAAGTTTCACCATTTTAATAGTGTCATTTCCTTAGCAAAACGACGAACGAATGTACTGGTTGAAGTTATAAGTGCCTGATTTTTCCCATTCTTTTGGTGAATCGTTGAATTATCATTTCGAACAGTATTTTTAAAGATGCATGTATTTGTATTATTGTTATTATTATTATTTTTCTTTAATGATTTAATAAGAATGCAGTTATTGTTTAAAGATATTGGTAACTAAAAAGCGAAAATTTCTCACCTTTGAAGATTTATAGATGTATTTCACGAAATTTAGTTATGTCTCCGAACTTTTCTTTAAAAAAAACAAAAAATCATTCTTCTAGAACATTTATCACGATAAAGCAGGTAAAGCATCACTTTGCCCCGATTATATTTGGTTATGCAGGGTTGTTTTCGTTCCGGATTTTTTATTTTATTTCCCACCAGTGATTATGAATTGTACTTTTTGTTATATTTAATTACTAAACTTTACTACAAAACACCCCTGGTTATGTTAGTAAAAATTGTGAAATTTTTCCGCATAAAAATTGTATGGTCATTCGCTAAACATTGGTTTTGATATCGTAATTGATAAATACAGATTATTTATTTTAACACTTTCGCGATCGCATGATTTTTTTTGACAGTAAGGTCCGCCTGTGAGCGTTATTCTCCCATGTTATAATATTTCAGAACAAAATTTTATGTATTCACATTTACATTACAAATGGATATGCATTATAATTATATTATTTCTAATCAATATTTTTGTATCCATAGTATATTTTATTGCAAAAATATGAACACTGGGTACATACTTAAGAAATAAGTAACATACAAATTACGAAAGAAACGCCCACAGGCGGAGTTAGAGATTTTCAAATGACGTGAATCTACGTCAGCGGCCACTCGCGAATTTTATTTAGCTCCCTGTTAAATAAGAAACTTGAAAATTTGTATAACATTTACTCAAAAAACATTTCTTGATATTAAAAATGTACCTTTAAGTAAAAAAGAATATGCGAATAAAAAAGATAGGTATTTATAAGAATTTCAGATGTCTTATTGATAATAAACTTCATTTTCCATTATCTTGTTGAAAAAAAATCAAAATTTCTAAATGATTTTAAATACAGAAGTTAAGTTTATAACAATTTTTTTAACATTGCACTGCACGAAATTTAACTTGCAAAACAATAATAAGTATTAAAAAACTTTAATTAAATCTATAAATTTGTTTAAACACAAATTCTTATTCTAAAAAAAATATAAAGTATGGGTCCTTTATTATCAAGTTGGATATATGTAAAATAAATTGCACACATATCTATTTGGCGAAATAGATTCAATCTTTATAAACGTACTCTGAAAAATCGTTACTTTTTCGGGTATGGATGCCTCTTATTATTCAAGAGTTCTGGAATTTCGAGGGGAACTTTGTTATTATTCAACACGACTTCTGATATCAGCCTAAATAAAATTCAGACTTCACGACTTTCTTTAGTGAAGTTAAATTTATGGGAAAAAATTTCCCTCATAATTACCCTCAAACCGAAAATAAATCATCTCTTTTTTTCTTTATTTCTTTATTTCTTTCCTGAATCTATTTAGTTTTAGAACGAAGGTGAATTTGAAAAATGCATGCAGTGAAAGCAGTTTTTTTTTTTTTTTTTTTTTTTTTTTTTTTCATATTTTGATGTATTTTAGAATAGTTATTGTAAGCTGTAGTTTTGTTACATTTTCGTTGTTTGAAAAGATTTTTCGGAAGCTAAGTAATAACTTTAGAAAAGGTAATTAAAAAAAATAAGAAGAAGAAGAAGTTTATAAAATATAAGTGAAAGTTTTAATAGTTCCTTTTTTTTTTTTTTTTTTTTTTAAGAATAAGTTTTTAGTTGATGAAAAATAATGTAGTATTTAATTTGCCTTATAATCTCGTTTATTTGAAAAAGACGAATGTATAACTCACAATTGTCATAAAAAGGGATATTTGAGACACATCAATGCATTCTTCAGCTTAATCGACTTATTACAGGGATGAAAGATTTCCGCTTTTTTTTGCAACTGGTATTTTTCTACAAAAAAATTCTAACCTATCAAATCACGAAAATAAGTAAAAGTATATGATAAAATTTTCCATATCTAATTTTCTATAAATATTGGTGGCAGAAAAAGTGGAATTCTTTCATCCTTGTTATTAACACTTCTCATATGCATTCATCTTTGTTATAATATAGCATGTAAGTGCATCCAGAGTTTCATTTATAAGCCTAAATTTTTATATTCTATCTTTTCTGACTAAAAAAAAAAAAAAAAAAAAAAAATGCTGACTAGTCGTTTTACATTCAAAACCAAAAAAAATATGGTATGTCTTCTAATCAGACAAAAAAGACGTACCGTAATTTTCTGCGTATAATCCGCAGATTAGATAAGTAAGTTTTGGACCAGAAATTTTAATTGACAATTGTTATGCTGGTACGAGCTGTTTCTTCGTAAATACATAGATTTTCCTGTTGAATAAAATTTCCAGTGGAGGAATGATATCTAGTCTGCGGACTATACACCGAAAATTACGGTAATGAAGCAGGTTATCTTTTGAAGTAAATATAAAATATGTGAAAAAGAGAGAGATATTCATTTTAAAATAATTTTTTGTACAACAAATTCCATTCTTGAATTATTCATTAGATACTTTATAGTGTAAAATAGTATCACTAATAATAGTGCTCACTTTCGATTAAAAAAAATAGTTCGATATTGAGAACAAAAAACTATACTTTTTGTCAGATTTACATTTTATATACCGTACGTGTTTAACCTATAGTGATATCATCTGCTGCTCAGAAAGAGGAATTTAGCATTGCTTTTTATGACAGTAAATAAATAAGGTAGGTGAGCCAAAGGTGGCCATAGTTAAGATTTGAGAATTTTTTATAATTATCTGGTTGGGTCTATGTGGCTGGAATTTTTATCTTAAAATACTACACTTATCTCTTGCACATATCAAGTATAATTTTTTTTAGTAAAGTGTAATTTAGATATTTTTATAATACAATTTCAAAATTGTACCTTGTGGGCAGCGTTCCCAAATTTTATAATTTATTCACGAACATTTTTAACCCCGCCTTTTTTTCATACCGCAAATTTCGAAAAACGATTTTCTTCTTATTTAATCGTTGTCACATATTAAAGAGAAATAATCTACAAAATTTCTGGTGCGAAAAGAAGGCGGGGCTAAAAATGCTCGTGAATAAATTATAAAAGTTGAGAACTCTGCTTGTGGGCCACCTTTGACGCATAGTGTTCCAAAGGTGGCTCATATATTGAAAGCACTTTTTTAATTGTGCCTAAGATGCTCTTTTTGTTATTTTTCGTGTTTGTCTTCTTATTCCTTTTATTTTTTAACACAAAAAGACTTTAAAATCACTTTTGTGCAAAGTAGTTGAGGATTTTTATTCTGGGATTCATTGACTTCTTTCGGGAGATCTCTGGTATTCTCAATAGTGTGGAAATTGTTGGAGAATAAATGATCATGTGTTTTTTCAGATATTTAAGCAAAATTTTCGGAAGGTTACACTTATTACATTAATTTGCGTATTTATTTGCTAACTTGGCTCATATGTTACAAGGTTGTCCGACATCTGGACCACCTTAAGAATATTCGTATGGTCGCCATTTGCACGACATTAAACTTTTAATCTGAAAAATTTATTAGAAATGAAGTTAATGCGGTTAAAGAGAAAGAAAGAAATTTTCAGGAAACATATCGCAGCTCAAAGTTCCAAGAACTTAAACACATGTAGATTAAAATATCTTCTTATCTGGAAATTAGAACGACTACTTCTCTAAAGTGAATTCACTGCATACAATGGCAGCCGATCAAGATAATTTCTTCAAATTTAATCACATACCTTGGAGATACATGACTTACATTGAATTAGCACTATTTTGTGATTATAAATTAAATTAAACCTCTTTTAGGCGGGGGGGGGGGCTACCTTAGGAATACTGGCCATCATACATTTGATACTTTACGGAAGGAATGGTTTCCACGATTTCAAGTTTTAAGGAAGATATTCTATAAAAAGTAATAATACCTTTGTATCTGTAATTCGCATTATAACACTTAAAGCACAGCGACAAGTTTAAGGACTTTTAATTCAAAAACCCCTTTTAACAAGATTTTTTTAATCAACCACAAAGCTAGCGTTTTTTAAAAATAAGCAACATTATTTTTGTGAAGATATTCAATATTATTTCTAGTGTTTCACTAAAATGATTATTCTTAGATTATTTCCATAAACATTATATAATTTTTGTTCAATCAATGGAAATTTCTGGTCGGAAGTTTAATTTTTTGTGAATAATATATCCATTACAAGTGACAGACAAACTCTCCATACCAGAATGATTACATGGACCATACTGTCCTAAAAAAAAAAATGGCAGAGAATTTTTTATAAACCGAAAACCTAGTAGAAGGCAATCTTTTAAAAGTAGAGCTCAAACCCACTATCCCAGGTTCGAAGGCCTAGGAATGGTACTATTTTTATCAATGGTACTCTTTCGTAGAAATTCTCCTGCGTCTTCATTTCGACAGAAGCTTAAAATAATACCAGTATGATATATGCGTAAAAAATATCAATAAAAACAGGTGATGAATGGCGTGCATCACGCATTAAAAATCTAATTCCATACACGTTAACACAATGCATGCACGTTATATATGTTTAAACATTATTAAATGCATTTATTAAAATTTTAATTTTTTAAACGTATTTAGTAAGTTATTTCAATTTACCAATGTTTCCCATAAAAATACTGCTGATTATTTTTTTAAGGTGAAAATAATAGAATAATAAACTTTAATTTCCTGAGTTATTGCAAACTATTAAATTTATACTTTAGATATCTCGCATTTGTAATTTACGTACCTTTGTAACATGATTTGAATAATATTCTGTGATAGTTCTGTCGAGCATATGCATTCGCGTACGTATAATAACTTTAGGTATCAATTATATTATTTTAGAAAAATGTTGGAAAAAGCTATTTCTTTCTGTAAGAGAAGAAATTTGGTAATCGGAACAAGTCCCCTTCCTAAAAAATACTTCACAAGTAAGAAACTAGGGAAAATGTGCTGATTTATTTTGAACTTTTTCAGAAATTTAAAACGTTTGAAATTTTTTTAAATATTTGACTTGCAAATTTTGTTTAAATAGTTGTTTTAACTAATGCGAAGCTTTTAAACTGCAAATATAAACATCAATTAAGTATTAATATTTCTTTAGATGCAAATTTCTGTAATACAAATTTCAAAAATTTTCAAATTTTGATTTATATTTTAATCAGTTTTTTATTATCTTACACTACAAAAATATACATACTATTTGAACAATTGGCCAACTTTTTAAATATTAAACGTTCTATAACGAACAAAATAATTAGATATTAAACCTAAGTAACTAATGCAGAAAAACTAAAAATGTCCTTTCTCATTCAAAATATATAATAAAATAAAATAAGACAACGAGCAGACTATAAAATTTTATACCCATTTGTCTTTATTTGGAATATAAAATTGAATTATTAGGAAAAATTTAGAATAATTTCTATAAAATATTTCGACATATTTCATTTTACTACATACATAGAATATAAATACTTTTACGAGGAATTTTATGTGGTATGGGCCAAATTAAATAAGATAAATTATTTTTTAGTTGCTTTAAATCTTTCAAATCTCTTTAGAGTCATATTTCATTTTATTAATAATATAAGAAATATGATAAGAGCATTAAAACTTCAAATTCTTTTCTAGAAATTTATTATTTTTAAGATCTTTTTTTTAAATGCTACAGAATAATAATAATAAAAGAAAAATAATTTATTGACCTCTTTTTATATATTTTTATCTTTAAATGGCCTTTTGCCATTCATACAAAATCCGTATTTTATATTTTCTTAAAACCTTAACGAGTAAATTTGATATTTCATGTTAGTTTAAAGTAGAATAGTATATATATATTTCTGTTGAAATCATTCGTAGAAGGACTTCCGATACATCCGATAAATCTAACATACTTTATTTTAAGTATCGTTCATTTATATAATTATTTATAAAATTAATTGTAGTTATTTAAGTTATATTTCTTACCTGTATTACTATCAATTTATAAGCACTATTATACATTGAAATATTTTCTTTTTGAAAAATTGTGTTTCATAGGATAAATCACATACGTATTCTATTTCAAGAAAAGTAAATCTAGGCTTACTTATTCACAGTAAAAAAAAAAAAAAAAATCGCTATACTACACAACAATGTTGAAGCAGCCTACTCGCCACAACTATTCAGAGAAACGTTACCGGCTGTAACTGTGTATCCTTATACGTTATGTACTAGTTACACGGGTACACTGTAAAAAAAAAAAAAAAAAAAACTGTTAAAAGTACAGGAAAAATCTGGCAGCTGGGGTGCAAGTATTTCTCCGTCAAATATACAGGACAAAACTGTACTTTTAACAAAAAACCTGTTTGATTTACGGGATTCCTGTGTAAAATATATGTCAGTGATACAATTTTAAACAAAAACTGTATATTTGACGGAGAAATACTGGCACCCCAGCTGCCAGATTTTTCCTGTACTTTTAACAGTTTTTTTTTTTTTTTTTTTTGCAGTGTACAGGTGGCAACATTTCTCTTTATGGTTGTGGTATTTCTCTACCTGGTAAGCTGCCTCAATATTGTTGTGTAATACTACACAAAACTTTTTACAGTGTGGAAACTTTTTACATCGTTTTCCAAACAAAAATACAACTGTCATAATTTCATCGATAATTAAGAGAAAATTTGAAAATAAATAAAGGTTGTCAGAAAAATCGCATATTAACTTAATATACTGGTATTTTAGACCATGATGAAAAAAAATTAACCAGAAACCTAACTGTCTGATACTTTGACTATGTGAAAAGCATCCAATGGAAAGACCAATAAAAGTCTTATTAATTAGATAAAACTTCGAAATCTAATTATGTATATTTAGAATAAAATCATTTCAATTCTGCATAGAGTTGATAGACATACTATCAATGAGATTATATTCACTGAATTCATGGGCTTCAGCAAAACTGGCTGGTGTGCCAGAGGCAAGTGTCGTTACTTTATGCTGACCAGGTGTCTTTATTTTCTGAGGACAGTCCGTTTTTGCAAGCCGTTTTTCTAAATAAATTAAAAAAAAAAAAAAAAAAAAAGAGGAAAATTGTGCATCATAATTATTGGAATTTTGTCCCCATTTACGAAGAACATAAAATTATATTCCTAAATAGGGAATTGTAATAATTATTAACGCTTTTAATTTATAAAGGTACTCTAATCTGGTTACCATACTGTTACTCGCACGATCCTACCAAGGAAAACTATGTTTCATCTACCAGGCATTTTACGTGGCTCTGTAATGAAGATTGTAGATGGCCGTTGGTTTTTGAAGTTAAATTTGAAAAACAGCTTTAGAACTCTAGCGAAGTATGCCATCAATAACACAGTGATCGTTAATCCAGGCATTTTTGTAGAAAATCACTAAAAATTTTATTTCATGTATTACTCTTTTGTAGGTGACCACTTTATAAAATTATTATTATAGGAAAATTATAATTGAAGGGATTTTAGTAACATTGGAGTAGGAGCCCAAATCATCGACTTCTCACGTTAAGTCATGATGATGAAGTGACGCTCCGATTTCTTTATTAATTTCGCCAAAGCTCTAATCGAAGCCAAATTCAAAATAGTAGAGAAAAAATGGTTGTAATTATGTTACATATAAACACATACAATTTTTTAAAAGGTTACCAGATGATTATAATTCAGACGGTCCTCAATAACAGCCAACCTTCAACATGAGAACATGGAACTTTGAAACAACATTAATGTATCATATTGTGAGACAAGAATGCATACAACAAACTGCATTTATTTGCAAGATAAAAAGAAACCGAATTAGAAAAAGTCATAACATGCTATTGGAGATTTGCATTACGTTAAAGCACGAATAATATATGATCAAATGTTTAGATAGAGTTGCAATAGCAAAGATACATATGTGGGAAGAGGGAGAATGTAAAAATTTAAAGAACATACTGCATGTGAATTTAAGTTGTAATTTAGAGGTCATAAAAGTGTGTTCGTTACATAATTTTTCTTATTTTTTATTTATTTATTTTAATATGATAATATATTTTTTAGAATATTTGATAATCGACATCACATATTAGCGGATGTTGGAGGATACCGTTAGCCTTGAGGCTAATCCTTGCCTGGCAATTAGGCTATGTGCATGAGTAATAAAAGGAGACTTAACGCTATAATATATTAACAAATATATCTCCTTCGTTGTAGCACAGTCAGTTTTAAAATTAATGGAAATTATTTTCCCTGTAACAAGTTCTAGTAAATTAAGTCAATGTTAGTCACTAAAATACTCAATTTAAAACTTTACAAATGACCCTACCATTAAACAGTTTCGATTGTTCCAACGTTAGTTCGTTCAAGGTATGGTGACCAGATTAGAGTACCTTTATAAATTAAAAGCGTTAATAATTATTACAATTCTCTAATTAGGGATATAATTTTATATTCTTTGTAAATAAGGATAAAAAATGCTAATAATTATGATGAATAATTTTCCTGTAAATTTTTTTAAAATTTAGAAAAACAGCTTACAATAACGGACTGTCAGAAAATGAGGACATCTGGCCAACAAAGTTCAGGGACTGTCATAACATGAATGTTTAAGTGGTTTACTACAAAGTTTTTGATTATAAAATTATATAAAGAAAAGAAAAATAATATAAAGAAAAGAAAAAATGTAAGTTAAAGAATGAAAAATGAAAATATAAATAAAAGAAAAAATGATAGTGGCAACTCTCTACCACAGTTATGTACTTATAATACTGGGTGTTTATTATACTGGGTTTTTTTAAGTTATCCTGCTTAGACCCTGTTTATAAATATACCGGTATAGATCACACGATATTTCTTTTCTGTCTTCGTTAAAACCTAATTGCATTCTAATATAACTTTGTAAATCATGACGAAATAATAAAAATAACTGATTCAGTTTTTCAATTCAAAAATATCAAATATCTACTTTAAACCGTCACAAAAAAAATATGTTTAATCATTATTATTTTTGTGGGAGTTTAAACGTATATTCACTGGAAAATATCTATTCTGTAAAGGTCTATTCATTATAGCTATTATTCATTCTCTGACTTGGACTATATGCTTGATCTTTCCTATATATCGTTAAACATGCCATTTTTTTTTTTACGAATTTAATAAATTTAAAATAGAGACAGTTAAAATTTCATTTTTTAACACCATATTTACAGACAGATATAAATACCTTTCCGTATATTTATTCATACGTGATTTTTTTCCGCTTGATTTAATAAGAGTAACTAAATTTTCAAACCATCACAAGCAAAGATTCACTGCATTGTACTTTTCAAACAGACATAGTTAATGATCTGAGCTGATAGAGTAAATATTAGTATGAAACAATTTAATATTATGGCAAGTAAATACAGACGGTAACAAAAGTCTCCGAACACTATCAAAAATTCCTATATAAAAAAGGTACATTTAATACAGTTTTGTTAAATAAATCCTTGTCGAATCCTGTTCTTAGTCAGTCTAAAAATAGGATTATGTTACCGACTGTACATGAAAGTATTTTGCATTTGAGAGTGAGATTTTAGCTCTTTTACTTTGTACATTGTTTGCGTATTTACTTCTTTTCTTTTAAATTCTGTATATTCCATAATTATCTCTAGTGCAGTTTTCATGTTTTGTTCCTGATTTATATTTCTTTTCGAAGAGGAAATTTTTATGTTTTAAACATGTAGTATAATAATAATTAAGTTTTAGTTTCCTAGTTAAATTTCTGCTTTTCTTTCTTTTATTTATTTATTTAAACTTTGTTTTTCGACTCAAATTGCATAGTTTTGAGAGAAATTGCTATATATCTTTATATATATATTTCTTTTGTGCGTGTGTATGTCACTGAACTCCTCCTAAACGGCTGGAGTGAGTTTAATGAAATTTTTTGTGTGTCTTCAGGTGGATTCGAGAATGGTTTAGATTTACAAATGAAAGTTGTAACTTAATTAGTTCTTTCTTAATTAATTTTTAACCAACTCTTTCAACAACTTTTCCACCTAGATGGCGTGAGTTGTCGTAAACACGATGTCAGAATTTATTTAATGTTGAAATGAATAATATTATAGTTTTAAAAAATTAAAGAACACGCTTTTATAGAAATGTGAACTAAAAAGCACGAAATATCTATCTTAGTATTAAAATTCAGGGTAAGAGAAAATCGTGTGAGTGACACACCGTAATATTTACATACATTTAAATCTTTAATTAAAATAACTTATAATTAACAAAAACCATTTTTAAAAAATCTCCCCTAACGGGGATCGAACGCTGGACCTTCAGATTCGTAGCGCGGCGCCTTACCTCGACGCCGCATCATTCACGCAGGGAAATTATTTTTTTTACAATATAAATTTTTTGTTTGCTTCCAGAGAAGTTACAAACAAACATACATACATACATACATACAGGTGAAGCTAATAAAAGCGTGTTAAAAAAGAATTTTTAACCTTACGAAGTGTTTAAAATATTTTTTCAAAATTAATATTTTTAGAATCGTAACCGTATTTTACGAAGTGTGTAAAATATTTTTTTCAAAGTTAATATTTTAGAATCGTAAACACGATGTCAGAATTTATTTAATGTTGAAATGAAAAATGAATTTTTAACCGTAAGTGTTTAAAATATTTTTCAACGTTAATATTGTTAAAATGTTAAAATGAGTTAAAATGATATATTTTTTTAAAAAATTCGTCAATATCCGACGAAGTTATTTTGTGTTAAAATGAAAAATGAATTTTTAGGCCATTATTATTTGTGCAGATGGAAAATGTACTAAAAGTTTTCCGAAAAATTTCACGATCACAAATGTTGACGGATATCGAATATATCGTCGAAGAATTCCCAATAATGGCGGACAATCTTATCATCTATGGCGGTCATCTATGTCAACAACATAGATATTGACATTGATAACCGATGGGTGGTCCCATATTCGCCTCTGCTGAGCAAAACATTCAATGCTCATATTAATGTTCAGTTCTGCAGTACAGGGAAGAGCATCAAATACATTTGCAAGTATGTGAATAAAGGCAGTGATATGGCTGTATTTCGAGTTGAAAATACCAATGTGAATGCTCCTCTGGTGAATAACAACGATGAAATAACACTTTACCAAACTGGCCGGTACGTAAGCTCCAATGAAGCTGTTTGGCGTATCTTTGGTTTCCCAATTCATGAACGGGATCCAGCAGTTCTTCATTTAGCCGTCCATCTTGAAAATGGCCAGCGCGTATATTTCACGAGCGAGACACCGATTGATCGTGCTATAAATCCACCAAAAACTACACTCACCGAATTTTTTGAATTGTGTAATCGTGCGGATACTTTTGGTGCTTTTGCACGGACATTACTCTATTCAGAAGTACCACGCTATTTCACATGGGCTCCAACAAAATAATGGACGCCCCGCAAGCAAGGCACGCCGATTGATGCATGTCCCGGTTTATTCAAATCAAACTCCTTGGAACGAGTATTTACGGTCAATCCAAGGCAGACTGAGTGCTTTTATCTTCGACTGTTATTGGTTAATGTCATCGGCCCTTTGTCATTTCAAGATTTACGTAAAGTGAATGGACAACAGTATCCAACGTATAAAGATGCATGCCTTGCACTCGGCTTGCTGGAAGACGACAACCAGTGGGAGTGTATGCTTGCTGAAGTAGGACTGAACTGTACAGCAAAACAAATTGGTCTACTATTCGCTATAGTGTTGACTACATGTTTCTCGGCCAAAACAGAGACATTATGGGATAATCACAAAGATTCAATGACTAATGATACATTGCATCAACATCGTTAACGGTGCAACGATCTAACGATAGTATTCAGTAACGCTATGTACAATGAAGCATTGATTGCTATTGAAGATCTTTGCATTATCATTGCCAACTTACCACTCAGTCATTTCGGTATGCATTCAACAAATCGAAATACATCTGATTTAATAAGCACTGAATTGAATCGTGAACTACAAAGGGCATTCCATAAAAACTGAGAGTTATTTTTTTACGTAGTGGCAACACCGCGAAACTAAAAATTAGAAGTGCAGGCGATTTTTTCAAACTGTTAACTGTACGTTTATACAAAATTCTAAACGAAGCAGACGATTTTATTTTCCTATTTCCGTGCTTGTTTAAAGAACTGTTTTATATGCCCTACAGAAATGGAGATGAGTGATTCAGAGTTAAAAAACGAAATGCGTTGTGCCATAAAATTTTGCTACTGGTTGGGCAAAACAGCTCCAGAAACAGTTAAGTTAATGAAAGAAGCTTACAAAGACAAATTTTTTGGTGAGTCAACGATTTTTAGATGGAATGTGATTTCACGAAAGGCCGTTTGTGTGCAGAACTGGCTCCTAGGCCTGGGCGACCAAAAAGTGTTGTGAATGATCGAAATGTTAACAATGTGTGGGTAATCCTTCAAGAAAATAGGCGAATGACATGTGAGGAGATAGCGGCATCAACAAACATTTCGAAAAGGTCAATATTTCGCATTCTACGCAACAATTTACAGCTTCGCTATGTTTGTTCCAGATGGGTCCCTCATCACCTTACTAAAGAACAAATGAAAACAAGAATTCACCAATGTTGTGAATGGAAACAGATGCTTCAAAATTATCCAAATCTCCTAAAGACTGTAATAACAGGTGATGAAACTTGGGCGCATCATTATGATCCCCTTACCAAGTCCGCAACAAGTGTATGGAAACATACTGATTCTCCGCCTCAGAAAAAAATCCAACAAACCAAATCTGCTGGAAAGGTCATGATGATTATTTTCTTTGATCATAAAGGTGTAATCTATCAGCATGCTGTGCCTCCAAAAACTACTGTGAATGGTGAATATTATGTTTCAGTTTTGAAATTTTTGCGACAACACATATCGAGAAAGCGTCATGAACTGGTAGGGAATTGGACATTACATCATGATAATGCTCGCCCGCATGTCGCCACTTCTGTTCAGCATTATCTTAGTAAATGCAATATTAAAATCATGCCACATCCTCCTTACAGTCCAGGTATAGCACCATGCGATTTCTGGCTGTTTCCGACGTTGAAGGAGAAGCTCCGTGGCAGAAAATTTAATATAAATTCTGAAGTTATTTCAGCAGTGGAGGGTTCTTTGAAGCAGCTTCCAGAAAAGGGCTTCTCTACTTGTTTTGAAAAGTGGGTTGAACGATGGGACCGTTGCATATCATCTGACGGAAGGTATTTTGAAAAAGAATGATGTATTTTCTGCTGTAAATATATTTCTTGATTTTTTATGATTTTACTCTCAGTTTTTATGGAATGTCCTTTGTACAATACAATACTGTAGAAATGGCAGCGATTGTTGCTCGCAATGTCCCACTAATGAATGAAGAACAAAGAACCATTTACGACCGCATCATGCTCGCAGTTTTGGCAGGACAAGGTGGATTCTTTTTTTGGGGGGGTGCACCAGGTGGAACTGCCAAAACATTCCTTATTTCGCTAATTCTCGCCGAAATACGATCAAATAATGGCATCGCATTAGCTGTTCCATCATCTGGCATTGCGGCAACTTTATTGGATGGATGCAGAACAGCTCATTCATTATTTAAACTGCCACTAAATATTCAAAATAACCCAGACGCAGTGTGCAGCATAAAAAAACAATCGTCCATGGCCACAGTGCTGAAATAGTGTAAAATTCTTATCTGGGATGAATGCACTATGGAACACAAACATTCGATTGAGGCGTCGAACAGGACATTGAAAGATATAAAAAACAACGACAAACTATTTGGCGGCACTCTGTTACTCTTTTCAGGTGATTTCAGACAAGCATTTCCCGTTATTCCGTGTTCAACATACGCTGATGAGATCAACGCGTGCTTAAAATCATCGTCATTGTGGCTTAATGTTGAAAAAGTACAACTGAAAGTAAATTTGTGCGTTCAAAAGCTTCAAGATCCATCCGCTGAAACATTCTCAAAACAATTGTTAGATATCGGCGATAGAAAAGTTACTACAAATGAAACTGGATGCATAAAATTACCGACCGATTTCTGCACAATCATTGATTCTCAAGATGCTCTTATTGACCAGATATTTCCCGATGTACACAGACGATACACAAATCATGAGTGGCTGGCAGAAAGAGCAATTTTAGCAGCAAAAAATGTGGACGTCAACGAATTGAATCTCAAGATACAACATTTGTTACCAGGAGACTTGGTGTCATACAAATCTAATGATACAGTTTGCGATGCCACCGAAGCTGTAAATTATCCAACAAAGTTTTTAAACTCATTGGATTTACCAGGCATGCCACCGCATATTTTACAACTGAAGGTTGGATCTCCAGTTATTTTGCTTCGTAATTTGAACCCACCACGGTTGTGCAACGGCACGCGATTAGTCATAAAAAAATTTATGAAAAATGTTATCGAAGCCATCATTTTAAATGACAAATTCCGAGGTGAAAATATATTACTACTGCGAATTCCTATTATACCCACAGATGTGCCAATTCAATTTAAACGCCCTCAATTTCCAATTAGATTGGCATTTGCAATGACTATCAATAAGTCTCAGGGCCAAACGATGTCTGTCTGTGGCTTAGATTTGAGCACATCATGTTTTTCACACGAACAATTATACGTGGCTCTCGAGTGGGCAAACCATCCAGTTTGTTTGTATTGGCGAAAGATGGGATAACAAAAAATATTGTACACTCTGTTGCATTAAGGGAATGATATTGTTTTTTAGTAATATTGTTATAAGTAGCGATATGTATATAATTTTAAAGAATAAATTTTAATAAATTAAAAATATAAATGATTCGTGTTTTGTTATTTTTATATTCTTTCACCGTTCACAGCGCTCCATACATCTTCCACTTATATACCACATCCTAACACACTTACAATAAGTTAGTTATTTTTTTCTAGCAAAATATTCTCTAGAAATAATTTATATGACAAAACAACGTTTGTTGGGTCAGCTAGTATATATATATATATATTTAATAACAAGATTCATACGGTCTTTATTTTTTGCTACCAGTAATATTTAATAGGAATTATTTTCGTAAAATAAATTTATACATTTAAAAAGAAATTCAATATGTCAAAATAAGGGTGAAAGAGATCTTACAAAATGGTGGGTCCGTACGAACATTGTATAAGCTGAATCTGAGGATCTAAATAATTTATTTGAATTTTTCAAATCCTTTTTTATGTTGAATTGTTAATCGCAAAATTATTCGCAATAATAAATGAAAATAATTTATCAGCATTATTCGAAGTATAATTTATAAAAAAATTCAAGTTTAATTAAGAAATTGTTATCATTATTATTTTATTTATTTATTTTATTTTATTTTATTTTGTATAAATGTTTAGAGATATTGAGAAAATATTGTTGGATAAAGAGTTACATTTTCTTTAAAAAATACAATAGCAATCGGCTAAAGTATTTTATTTACAGTGTCTTGATGTAGTGAAGTATCTTTACAGCATCGAAATATATATTTGGTTGCTATCCAAAATTTCTAACTCTTTGCTCATGTATGTATACATAAGTCAGCCACATAAATATTTCTTCTCTTTTCAGTTTCAGAGAATCTAGTTATCTTTTGTGTTGTATTGTTATTTATATTTGGAAAATAAATTGGTATTGAACAAAAAAATTTAATCACAGGCAAATAACAATATTAAGTTTCGTAATATGAAACGAAAAAAAAAATATTGCATGAAACTAAGTAATCTGAAAAAAATTAGTCTTTTGAAAACAATACGCAAACGAAAAGCGCATAGTAATTAGTTAAAATGTAAAAAAAAAAAGAAATAATTCTTTTTTAATTTGTACACATTTAATTGACGTTAATTATGTTTACATATGGGATAATTAGCATTCCATAATTTTTAATACGTTTCATGCTTTTCCATAATGTAAATATATCAAAAAAAAAAAAAAAAATCATATTTTAAGGATTTTAACTTATTTGCATTATCTTATCATTTAAAAATTGAAAGAAATTTATATTATGTATCCATTCATAAGGAACAACCCTTGAATCTAAAAGGCGCAACTACTTCAATTTAGAACATGTATGTTTAATCAGAAAGCTAATTTTCATAATTTCCGACATGAAAAAATATTGATTTTGAATATATCTATTTTTTACACAAGAAGTTAAATAGAATATATAAACACTTCTTTATTCCACGAAATCATGATTTTAAGAGGTCTATATATATAAATCAGAATTTCATTTCATCTAATCAGGAAAAATTTAAGACCAAACAAATTGTTTAAAAAACTCCAAAAGCAGACTAATAATAAACAGTGCAGCTTTTAAATAAAGCAAAGAGTTTGCATAGGGAGGAAAAATGGTGATCCAACCGTAACTCATAAACGTAGATAAAATTATGGAATTCCAAATAGCAATTTTAATTCCAAAAACCTTTTTTCTTGGGTATGTTAAAAATCGAAAGCAAAAGGCAACCGCCGAATCAAATCATCATTTAACTGCCTAAAGAAAAACACTGTGATCAAATTTGTAAATCTAAATAAAAACTCTGCGTTTATCTAGAAACATGGATGAAACATTAAAAGAGCCTCTCCAATATTCGTTGAGAGAAAATCAAATTTTTCCCTCTCCCTCTCGAGCTCCCGCAATATGCAAATTAGTTGAGGATGATTTAGTGAGCAATTACGCGTTATCGCTGGAGCAAGCTCCGAACTGTCGCTTCCTTTTATTTGGCTTATTAATTATAAATATAAATTATATTTACTTAGTTGACATCTTTGAAAACAGTTCCGCCAGCAAAATTTGCAAGGGTAATGACGATATTCAGATCTGCACTCTGTTAATTGCAAGTTCACGGTTTGTTTTACGCTTTCACTGGTTCATAACGAAAAATAAAAACTTTGAAAAAAAGATTTAACTTTTGCCTCAGATTACAGAGAAAATTGTGAAAGAAACTGGTATCTTAACTGACAAGATTGACGGTTTCATTTTGCATTATTCTGTGTGAAAGAGAAGTCCAAATGTTATTAAGGTACTGCATTCATTATTTCAATAAGTTTGCTTTATGAAGGGCAAAGTTTGTTTTCTTTTAAATCTTAAAGGAATTGTTAGTTTAACTGCATGCAATATTATTGTTTTGTGCATTATAATTAAATGCATTCAAACCAAAAATTACCATATGTCAAAAGGGAGTGCAAACACAATTATATTTAAAGAAGAACTTCTTTTTTTTTTCTCATATTTAATTCTTCTTAAAATATATATAACATTTATAATCTAAAACAACATATTAAACAGCGCAAGTAAGTTTGAACATTTTTAACAGATTCGAAAAATAGGAAAATTATTATCAAAACTTGTATAAAAGATAATAATTTTATCGTAACTAATTCGGATGACCTTTTAGTTTAGTTTTAAATTCAATGATATATATATCTAAAACTTGTAATAAAATCAAACGTTTATAGAAATATGTTATTATATTTTAATTCAGAAACAAGCAATAGAACTTAATTAGCGCTGAATTATATTTTATAAAATGTGCTTCTACTAACTTTATTAAAGGATTTCCAATAAGTCTATGTTTTTTTTTTTTTTATTCAGATACTCAACATTTAAAATATCATTTATTTTTGGCTAAACATAATATTTCGGTATAAGGGACAAGAGTACTAGTGTGATGTGGACACTTTTTACACTTTTTCAAAAAAAAAAAAAAAAAAAAAAACATTAAACAGAATTTTTTATGCATCAAATATTTTTTTTTCTACAATAATTTGAATATTTGTCTTTATTTTGGTTAATAAATGAAAGTATTTAGAAAGATAGTTTTTAATAACAACAAAACTTTTATTTTCAGAAATACGTTACGTAATTTTTGTAATTGTGCAAGAAAAATCTAAAACATTATGTATCAATACTTTCATTAAATAATTCAATTTAATTATAATTTCAATAACCTTTAAATAAACATATATATAAATACAACATGCTTTTTTAAAATCCCAATCATTCTTATGTTGTTTGTCTTTCATTTAGAATAAACGCAAATTCATATTTAACATAAAAAATATCAAATTCATTACATACAGTAACTTTATCATATACAGTAATAAGCATTTTTAATGATAATTTCTTCAAAGATTATTTCTCTTTTAGCACGTCAAAATATTATTTCAAATCTGTATAATAAGCTACCTTAATAAAATATATAGATTTGTGTATAATATATATAATCTATGCATAATAAAATACATTTTCACACATTTAACACTGTTAAATATAAAAATAATAAACTTTTATTTTACGTTTTTAACTTTCTAACACCTGCAGATAACTATACAATTTATTATAGAAATAAGACTACATGTGTCAGAAAGAAAAACGCTGAAGTACTTCGATTTAAATTTTCAAAATCTGACATCAATGATAAATGATTATCTTTAATGCTTTATCTATTTTGAATTTTAAATTTGACGAGACAATTACAGATCGTGACAAAAAGATGTTATATTTGACGATTTTTACAGTTCTGTTCTTACTACTATTCTTATATTTTGAAAGTCAGATGATTTCTTTATTTTCATTTCGCTATCAGACTTGGCAGGTTTTGTTCGTTTCTCTCGTTAAGTCTTTTTGAATATTATTAGCAACAAGAAAAAAAAAAAAAACCGTTGAGCCGTTTTAAAAAGTCTTTAAAAGTTTTTTTTTTTTTTTTTTTTTTTAATGCATTCCATTTAATATTTTGATTGTAAACAATTAAAGATCTAGAAGTATGTAACATGAAAAGAAATTCTTCTTGAAAATCTTCAAAGAAAACAAAGACAGGGGAGGATACTTTTTTGCTTCATATGTAAAAAGAACGAAAAAAATAAAAATAAAAATTTGAAAAGTTAAGAATAATGAAAAAAAAATGTAATTTGATCATTAGTTATAAAATATTTATGCAATCTACCACTGATTAATCCAAAAAGCAGTAGAAAAAAAAAAAAAAAAAAAAAAAAAAAAAAGCATCGGTAACATTGAAAAATATTTATAAATAATCATTTCGGAAAATATATTATAAAAAAAAATGAAATCTTATTATTAATTAGCAAAAAGATAGCAAAAAAGCTGAAAGAAATAAATTGTTTCAAACTCATTAGTTAGTTATTCAGAGAACAGAAATCTTCTTTCTTTCTCCTTTTGTGAAATTTTTAATAAAGCCAATCCAAGATAAAGAAAGAAAAGTTTTTTTTTTTTCTTTTCTTTTGTGTGTGTAAAACAAAAGTGGTAAAAGTTATGCAAATGAAAATGAAATATTTGGGCGAATGCTTGTTATTCTAACATGAATATTTTAAGTATTGCTGATTTGTGTTCATGTGCATATTAATTTTAAATATTACATATGATGCAGTATATTAAAACTTTTCATTATTTTACTACATAGTTGGTTGGGATATTTATGTTTATGTGATAATCAAAATAAGTGTTCAATGAAATAGAAAAATAAACTTTTGAAGTAGAATATAACTAGTTTCTTATTACCTGCACTTAAATTATAGATATTTCTAATCACCTTGTAAAATCTTTAGCAGTTTCGAAAGTTAGGAAACTGTCATATTTTGTAAATAATGAATTATATTTTTCATCCAATATGCTTCTTAAAAAAAAAAAAATAATAATAAAAACCCTACTTGCCAGACTTTTGTAACTCGGTCTCAGTCAGTCTGATGGATTGATGTTTAAGAAATATATACATATAATAGGGGGCTCTGCCCTCTGCTCGCTCCGCCCACCAATCCCCGAGGGAGGCTTCGCCTCCCCCCCCCCCCCCGACGCACTTTACTTACTAACACATGCAGAGCTCTACCAGCCTATTCGCTGGTTTCCTTTCACTGAATAGGAATATTAATGATGCATAACACAAGACAAAAGCAGAAAATTATTATAAAAATCCCCATATTCAATGTCAAATTGAAATATATATTATTTAATAGCACATTATTTATTTTTATGAAAATTATGCTGAAAATCAGTTTTTTTTTTTCTTTTGAATGGAAAGAAATTCATAATATCTAGAACATTTTGCATTACAGCTTTAGTATATGACACTTTTTATTTCTTTTTTTATAACCATAGATCTCGACCGGTGTACCCTAATCAGTACAGCGCCGAGCTCGTAATTGGAAAATTGCGGGTTCGGTACTCGAGCTGGCCAAAGATCCGTCGTGTACACTAATAGTGGCTGGTGCACGTAAAATATGTCGTGGTCGCAATGCCCTCCATGTTCCTATCATAATTATACTTTTGGGATCACGGAAGCGGGGAAGTCATCCCTTCCATGTAGAACAAAAAATGTGGTGGGATGTCTACGGAACAACCCTAGGGTTGCGTCCCAGACCGTCTTCAATTATCCATAGCGCAGTAATGGTATGACGTGAAACCCAACCTACCTAACTACCTACCCACCTACAAACATGGATTATATTTTAATTTTCCCGTGTAGAAAAATTAATTTTATAAAAGTAGCGAAAAAAATTTACTAATAGCAACATTGACATTTTTTTTCTTTCTTTCTTCCTTTTTTTTTTTTTTTTTTTTTTTTTTTACGACCATGATTTCGGGCCGTTGTACCCCAGTAGGTAAAGCGCCGAGCTCATATTTGGAAGATTGCCGATTCGATACTTGAACCGGCCAAAGACCGTCGGGTACATTAAAGGTGGCTGGTGCACATAAAATCCGCAGTGGTCGCAAAGTCCTCCATGTTCTTATCAAAACTCTACCTCTGGGGATCAGCAAAGCGGGGAGCCATCCCCTCCGTGGAGGATCAAAATTGTGAGAGTATGTCTCTGGAACATCCCTACATAGTGTGTCCCAGACCGTCGCCAATTACCCATAGCGCAGTACTGGTGTGACGTTAAACCTAACCTACCTACCTACAATCATGGATCATATTTTAATTTTCCCGTATAAAATGACTTCATGACAGAAGAACAACGTCACTGGGAGAAACTTTTTTCAAGGTGGCAAATAGAGTACCTTCATAAGCCTGTCTTTTTTAGTGAATAACTTCTTTAATTAAAATGATAGAAATTTCAAAGCCGCTGAAATGTCTTCCTTGGAGTATTCGGAACACATTGATACCTCTCAATACGCAAAGAATCCTGCCTTCCGCGAGAAGATGCTGTCGCAGACAAAAATATTTGACGTCAGTGACAGTTACTTTTCTTTAATATCTAGAGATAAGATACAAATAAGAACTATGAGACAAAAGCTTCAAGAAGTTATTTAAAATTCTACTTGTGTACATCTCTGTAAATTAAAAAATAATTTCTTACCTTTTATTTTCATGTGAAGGAGTCGGTGGCAACGGAAGACTGCATACAGAATTTATGCAACCTTTCCTGTAGTCTCACAGACTGTGGAGACCCGTAGACTGGACTTTGCAAGGAACCCTCGCTTTTTGAAACAGAATGGAAGGTTAAGAAGAACTTATGTTATAGGTAACCTGCAAGAAAGCAGAATGTATCTTATTTCCTGCTAAGAAGTGGCCCAACACGAACTGGCAGAAACAAACAGTTTGAGGGTGGGGAAGAATCAAAGCAAGAGGTTGCTGATAAAACCCCAACATAAGAACTGAACAGGAAGACGATGTTAGAAGAGAAGTCTCTTGATTCAAGTATTAGGGCGCATACCCTGCTTGGAAATAATGTAGCCAAGTAAAAGGATTCCGAAAACCTTGAATAAGCAACTCTTGAATGCGAGCATACAACAGGGGAAGACCACGAAAAAGAATCTCTCGCCGCAAGCACTGGGCCTTTCGCCCTGCCGGAGTGCAAGAAAACTAGAAGAAGAAATCATAAAAAAGAAAATGACGAGGAATTTAAAAATAGTTAGTACATAGAAAAGTATAGTACTTCTGGAATATTTGTGCAGATGAGCTATTGACTACGATAGCTCAATTGGTAACGAGTTTGGGCGTTAATAAAAATGTTCCAAGCTCAAATCCTGACCTGGTCCATTTTCGCATTTGTAAAAGTCAATTCTGTGATTCTATTAAAATATAGACATGCCATAACATTTGTAAATATAATTCTGAAATATAATTTTTTAAATATAATATGAAATATGATTACATTTAGGTAAAGTAAATGAAAATCTGATAATTGTAAATTCAGAATTATGCAATCTTTTAGATTCCATCTTAGCTGCTATTTATATTAATGCCTCAACACTCTATCATCCGAGGTATCCCAGTTGATATCTAACCAGAACAATTCATTCAGAAGTTTCATAATTACATCCATAGTCGAAATTATTATCCTGATTTCCATGTGATTTTTTAATATGAATTAGGAACAATACGTAAAATTAAAAAGGCCAACAAGCATAAACGTAAAATTTTGTAAGACTATTCAATTATTACACTATTAAAATATAATGACTCTCAAGGAACAGAAAAAGAAAATTCCTGGCTTAAGCGGTTGCTATATGAGTTTAGGCATATACATTTTTTTTAATGTTCAAAACAGTCAAAATAACATGAAATGTTTTAAATATAGTTCGTTAACCGGAAGATACATAATACAGAGTAATAAAATTAAACTAGCGGCACTCAAAGGCATATAGCTCTGTTCTTTTTCTATCGAAGCGTAACGAAATTTCAAATGTATGATGATTATAGGTTCGATATTTACGCCGAAAAAAAAAAACTTTTAATATTTTGCCAGTATTTTTCAACAACACTTTCCGGCCTTAATCATACGGTAATAAGTAAGTTACAAATACGCCTTGCTAAAAAAGTGATTTCTGTTATTAAAACAAACCATTTGCTCACAGTGATAAGAGTACAGTAAGTGATAAGATCACAGTAAGTGAGAGCACATATTAGTCGTAAAACTGTTTAATCAGAATTACAGCTTGTCTTTAGCAACGCTGTGTGGTTAATGGTGAATGAAAAATTTAAGGAATGAACCTTTAAAAGTCTGCAAATACAGTTAAGGAGGACATGACTCGGAAGTTCAGATAAACCTTCTTCTCTACATGTCGCATCGGGCGTACAATTCAAGCCAGCTATTGGGGAAGAAGGTGCAATTCGTATGGCTGTAATATCTGTAAGTTATTTAACGATACTGAAAATGATCGCACTGTATAATAGTCACTGCACCTCCTGCGGCAATTGCAGTGATGCCAGATGGTCGAAAATTATTTCCCCAAACAGGTCTTCAAATTTCCCCAAATCAGGGTTTTTTTTTTCAAAAAAATCCCCACCATGATTTCTACTAAAAAGGGGAAAAAAAATTAATATATATATATATATATATCAAGAAGATTTTTCTATGATTTAAGCTCAGGTTTTTCCCCAAATGAAGGCTATTTTTGAAAAAATCCCCAAATAAAGCTATTGAAAGTCTCTAGTCGTAGGGATAAATCATTACGTTGCCAACATTGACAGAAAGTTGAAGAACTCCCCAGATTTGTCCCCCAAAAAGTCCCCACAAACATTTAGTCCCCAAAATTGTCACCAGAAGCCTCCAAAATCCCCAAAATGGGGACAAAATCCCCAATCTGGCATCACTGGTCAATTGAGTGCATGAGACATTGCGCAAAATTCTAATTATGTATCCTTAAAAATGCAGACCATGCAGCAACTGAAACCGCAAGATCATTAAGCACGCCTTAACTTTTCCTGTTTCTCAGGTCTTAAAGGATAATAATCGCTATAGTAAACTCTTGAGATATCATGGTACGTCAGTGTCAAAGGATATGTTTGATCCCCACAGTGTTCATGCAATTTAGAGAAACTGCTCATGAAGCAATACTTGCAGGCTATGATTAGAACTAACTTTATGATAAACGCGTCTTATGCATACCTTCCCAAATTTCTGACCAGCTAGATCACTAGATCTGAATCATTGAGATCTATGGCTAAGTGTTTTACTGGAAGATCGTAAAATTCACAAACGTGTGATTAGTAAGAAGAGTTATAAGCCCTTATCGTCCGCCATGCCTTTCACATTCCTAACAATATGATGCATGTGGCTGTTGATAACGAGGTGGTATGCTTTCAATAAGTTGGATGACAGGCAAAGCGTGCGATTGTGAATATTTCTCTCACAGAACCTTGAAGGCAGAAAAACCTTGAAGTCATTTAATAATAACTGGGTGACAATTGTCTCTGTCACAATGCTGCACTGTAAAAAAAAAAAAAAAAAAAAAAAAAAAAAAAAAATCCTGTTATATTACAGAAAATTTCTGGAAGCAAAGTTACCAGAAAATATCCGCACGCTATGGAATAAATACATTGATAGAAATTTTCCGCAACAGAGCAAAATATTCGTACACTACAAAATTTTTTTCGTTGTAGAATGAACTATCGATAAATAATTTCTTCAGTTCGACCAGCCAAGATCGAACGAGGGTCCACCACATAGCAGGCGACGATGTTGCCTTTTAGCAAAAGAATGACATCTTATTCTCTTACTTAGCACTTTCCAATCCTGCTTTGGTACCCAGTTTGCCGTGTGGAAAACGTGCTGGTTTAGATATCAGGTCGCGCTCATTGACCTAGCCTTTCGAAGTTTCCCGTGGTTTTCTTCTCTATCTTTCGTAAACAAATTGAAGCATTTTCAGACAATTAGTATTTGAAAATTTTTCTTCTTATAATTTTAATTCTACTTAATCAATCGAATATATTTGCTATTTATTATAAAAATTAATATTAATGGTAAATTGTAATTGTAATATATTCGAACATAATGTTCGTTTTCCTATTCGACTCGTAAATAAGTAAGGACGATTCTCCGAGTAGAATTTCCTTGTTTATTTACGACTCATATCGGAAAATAAACAGTAGTATTTACATTGTTTTTGATGTAATGAGCATTTTTACTACCAGAAATTTCAGTTACAGCCCACGTTTTTAAATTTTTAAATATTATACAGTCCTTTGAATTCAATTTGAAACTTTTAACAATTTAGGATGCTGTATAATAATACGGAATCTACCTAAATTTAAAATTAATATTTCTTTAATTTCAAAGTTTAAGAACTTCCTATTGAAGGGGAAAAAAACAATAGTTATATAATCATTCAAAATATCAACTTTCATCAAATTTTAACACACTAGTTTCTCCATTTCCTTTCTCTTTGAACGAAACCCAAAATCGATGTAACATCGATGATTCAGTTGTTTATCTATCCCACGCGCCTTCGGTAATATTCGCAAATATAGGTCCAACATGCGGTCGCTTCTACTAAGATCAACAAGTCAATAATCTGCCTGTTCTCTGGGCATCTTTCTTCGTTCCTGGCACGTTTTTGCGGGAAGAAGCAACTAAGTCTAGTTCTAAAATGACAGCTAACGGCTGCCTGGAGATCGATGGATCGGACGAAAAGAAAGACTCGATCAATTGCAGCTCTAGAAAGAAATCGACCGGACTGAGTTATCCAAAGAAAAGTATAGGAATCTTAAAAGAATAGGGATTTTTAGATGTAAGAGTTTATTTGGCAACTGTTAAAGATTGATCCAGTAAGATTATTTTTATAGCTTTTGATTACATGTTCTGGAAGCAATTCATTTTTAGCAGCTTTTAAGTAAATATTAAAGGAACCGTTTTTCCTAAAATTGAGAATCCTTAGAATATGCATATGACTCAGAACTGACGCTTATTTTTAGTGTTTCTTGAAAATAGTGAAACTGAACAATGTACTAATACTAATTAGTAACATTATTAACATGACAGTGGTTTTTCTCTTAACTTCCATAGAGAGGAAAGAACATATTAAAACCTAGCATTGTGATATATTTAATTTATAACAATTGTGACATATTTAATTTGTAATAAATGTTTTATTGAAAATAATCTTAAAGAGATGAATCAAAGATTTCGAAATGAAATATAAGCATTTGACTATCTTAAACTAAATATTAATTTGGATGATTAACATAACAGTAACTGAAGAGTAAAGCTTTTACTGATGAGAAAAGTTTCATACCACAATTTACCAGCAGTATCATTTAACATTATTATTATTGTTGTTGTTGCTGGTTGTTGTTATTAAATGAATCAAATTTTTCTATTTGTAAAAAATACTGCTTAGTCAGAAATATTTGATACTATAAAATAGTTTCAGACAACATAACATATTTATTTTGCCGATTGATTTTAATGTAATAAAATTAGAAACACTGCTTTGTTACTGAGAAAGTATGAATCTATAAATAAGGAACCAAAATACATGATTAAACTACAAAAAATAATAATAATAATAATAATAATAAAAAATAAACATAAAGAAAAGAATATCCAATTCATTAAAAAAAAAAAAAAAAAATACATTTTTTTTCACTAATATACAGCTCCTACTGAATAAAAGACAAGCATATATTTATACTCAACTGAAAATTAAACGAATGTTTTCATTTAATGTGGATTTTAAAAATCAGAGAGAAGAAAGCTTTTGCTTGTAAAATCAGAAATATAATGGATTTTACCAAATATTGGAAATCTGCGCTTAAATAATAATAGTTCAAAATAAAGGGAAATTTTTAATTTTTGGAATAAATTTTTCATTTAATTTTGCTTGTTATAAGGACGAGTTCAGTCTACTCAAATACTCTTCATCAAATACAATACACAAGAAATGTGGTAAGTACCAAGTAGTAACAAGAACCAACACTGAACTCATTTCATATATATATAAGTTTAATGAAAATCTCTTAAAAAAATTTTTTTAAGGCGTTTTTACAGGCCACTTTGCATCTCTCCATATCACCATTATCTCCATTTGCATCTCCATATATATGTATATAAATATACACTAAGAGAAAAAATATACTGCGTTCATCTAGACAAAAAAGTAATCATTTTTCTGAATCCCTGAACAAGAAATATAAATTTCCGAGTTATGCGGCTAAGATAAACAAATAACCTAAATAGACGAAATGTTCGAGAATTTCTAGTTTATGCTTTTCTAGATGATGAAGCAATATTATGAATATTAAGAAAATTCTGTTTTGCGTGAAATTCTCGCTTTATACCTAGACATGGGTCATAAATCAAAATTATACTTACTAAAATTACTACATTATTCTTCTACTACATTTGTTTAAAGAGATTTTTAACCGTTTGCTCTCGAACATCGCCTCTCAGGTGACATTCCATTCATTACTTCAACTTGAACGTTGCTCGAGACCCATGACCAGTTAAGTAACTATATATCTTATATCCACCAATAATGTTCTACAAATAAAAGTGCTATAAGAGGTATAATATTTGTTATGAAAGAGACTCCCCCTACATTTTTTATTATGTGTCTTTGGGCGTTGCTTGCCTTGGCCATTGGGAAATGGCGAAGAATGCTTTGCAAAATATCACACAATGGAAAATTATAAATCATAATATTCATATATAATGTTTGTAATATGTAAATATACATCAAATAAATAAATAAAACTTTTATATTTAAAATTGTTGTGCTTTATATTTTGCATTTTTTTTTATTAAAATTATTGTCGGGCGCATACTAAAAGAAGGTTCGAATGCAAAAGGCTAATTTTCCATCACACTTCAGGCCCGCACATTTGGAAAATACAATGTGGTCGACATAATAGAGGCCACTGACAAAAAAGTAGGCGCGGCCTTCGTAAAAGGAGTATAAACTTGCATTATGCTAGACTTTTATTACGTGGCCAGCATCAGAGCCTGATTAAGGGGGAAGCACACATTATTTGTACTGACACCGTTATTTTTTAACAAATACTTTCCTCCTATAATAAACAGAAAATTCTCATAAAAAAATTATTTTAAAAGAATTCTGGTGTCTAATAACGGTGAGTAAATTGGATTGTTTTACACCGTTCATTTTTTATAAAAAATATGTCCTTGTCAAAGCGTGGAATTTCTATGACATGAAGTAAAAAATAATTGTAAAAATATTCCGGTGAGAGCGGAGATAATGTGTGCTTCCCCCTTAATCAGGCTCTGGCCAGCATAACATAAGGACAGCCAGATCTTATATTAAGCTAGATTAGATTTAGTGAAACTAGCTAAAAGGCGGAAACTACGACCCCTGCTGTACCTCTATACTTTTGAATAGATCTCTTCCACAATTCTAATTCTGTTCTCAAGCCACGCCCTTTTAAGAAGCATTTTCTAGTAGAAAAAATTATTCCATCAGTACCTGAAAAATTAGGAAGTTTTATATGCGGATCACCACATATCTGGAAAATATGTCCGAGTTGTAGGTTTATCCGTGCGAAAAGGCTTCGAGAGCAAACGGTTGAATGAGATTGACTACGGTGACTTCGATAAATGCTCTAGAATTCTCATAGGGATTTTTAGAAGTCGCTGGCAAATAGAAGTAGAATTTATAAAGATGGCATGGAACTATTTTTACTAGAGCCACAACTTAGTTTCTAGATGTCAGTCACATATATATTTTTTAATTTTCAGTATATATGTATATATATATATATATGTATATATCTTTATATATATATTTCTTTTGTGCGTGTGTATGTCGCTGAACTCCTCCTAAACGGCTGGACTGAGTTTAATGAAATTTTTTGTGTGTCTTCAGGTGGATTCGAGAATGGTTTAGATTTACAAATGAAAGTTGTAACTTAATTAGTTCTTTCTTAATTAATTTTTAACCAACTCTTATAACAACTTTTCCACCTAGATGGCGTGAGTTGTCGTAAACACGATGTCAGAATTTATTTAATGTTGAAATGAATAATATTATAGTTTTAAAAAATTAAAGAACACGCTTTTATAGAAATGTGAACTAAAAAGCACGAAATATCTATCTTAGTATTAAAATCCAGGGTAAGAGAAAATCGTGTGAGTGACACACCGTAATATTTACATACATTTAAATCTTTAATTAAAATAACTTAGAATTAACAAAAACCATTTTTAAAAAATCTCCCCTAACGGGGATCGAACGCTGGACCTTTATATTCGTAGCGCGGCGCCTTACCTCGAAGCCGCATCGTTCACGTAGGGAAAGTATTTTTTTTACAATATAAATTTTTTGTTTGCTCCCAGAGACGTTACAAACAAACATACATACATACATACATACATACAGGTGAAGCTAATAAAAGCGTATTAAAAATGAATTTTTAACCGTATCTTACGAAGTGTTTAAAATATTTTTTTCAAAGTTAATATTTTAGAATCGTAAACACGATGTCAGAATTTATTTAATGTTGAAATGAAAAATGAATTTTTAACCGTAAGTGTTTAAAATATTTTTCAACGTTAATATTGTTAAAATGTTAAAATTAGTTAAAATGGTATATTCTTTTAAAAAATTCGTCAATATCCGCCGGAGTTATTTTATGTTAAAATGAAAAATGAATTTTTAGGCCATTAGTATTTGTGCAGATGGAAAATGTACTAAAAGTTTTCCGAAAAATTACACGATCACAAATGTTGACGGATATCCAATATATCGTCGAAGAATTCCCGATTATGGCGGACAATCTTATTATCTATGGCGGTCATCTATGTCAACAACATAGATATTGACATTGATAACCGATGGGTCGTCCCATATTCGCCTCTGCTGAGTAAACATTCAATGCTCATATTAATGTTCAGTTCTGCAGCTCAGTGAAGAGCATCAAATACATTTGCAAGTATGTGAATAAAGGCAGTGATATGGCTGTATTTCGAGTTGAAAATACCAATGTGAATGCTCCTCTGGTGAATAACAACGATGAAATAACACTTTACCAAACTGGCCGGTACGTGAGCTCCAATGAAGCTGTTTGGCGTATCTTTGGTTTCCCAATTCATGAACGGGATCCATCAGTTCTTCATTTAGCCGTCCATCTTGAAAATGGCAAGCGCGTATATTTCACGAGCGAGACAGCGATTGATCGTGCTATAAATCCACCAAAAACTACACTCACCGAATTGTGTAATCGTGCGGATGCTTTTGGTGCTTTTGCACGGACATTACTCTATTCAGAAGTACCATGCTATTTCACATGGGTTTCAACAAAAAAATGGATGCCCCGCAAGCAAGGCACGCTGATTGATGCATGTCCCGGTTTATTCAAATCAAACACCCTGGAACGAGTATTTACGGCCAATCCAAGGCAGACTGAGTGTTTTTATCTTCGACTGTTATTGGTTAATGTCATCGGCCCTTTGTCATTTCAAGATTTACGTAAAGTGAATGGACAACAGTATCCAACGTATAAAGATGCATGCCTTGCACTCGGCTTGCTGGAAGACGACAACCAGTGGGAGTGTATGCTAGCTGAAGTAGGACTGAACTGTACAGCAAAACAAATTCGTCTACTATTCGCTATAGTGTTGACTACATGTTTCTCGGCCCGAGCAGAGACATTATGGGATAATCACAAAGATTCAATGACTAATGATATATTGCATCAACATCGTTCACGGTGCAACGATCTAACGAGAGTATTCAGTGACGCTATGTACAATGAAGCATTGATTGCTATTGAAGATCTTTGCATTATCATTGCCAACTTACCACTCAGTCATTTCGGTATGCATTGAACAAATCGAAATGCACCTGATTTAATAAGCACTGAATTGAATCGTGAACTACAATACAATACTCTAGAAATGGCAGCGATTGTTGCTCGCAATGTCCCACTAATGTATGAAGAACAAATAACCATTTACGACCGCATCATGCTCGCAGTTTTGGCAGGACAAGGTGGATTCTTTTTTTTTGGGGGGTGCACTAGGTGGAACTGGCAAAACATTCCTTATTTCGCTAATTCTCGCCGAAATACGATCAAATAATGGCATCGCATAGGCTGTTGTTTCATCTGGCATTGCGGCAACTTTATTGGATGGATGCAGAACAGCTCATTCATTATTTAAACTGCCACTAAATATTCAAACTAACCCAGACGCAGTGTGCAACATAAAAAAACAATCGTCCATGGCCACAGTGCTGAAATAGTGTAAAATTCTTATCTGGGATGAATGCACTATGGAACACAAACATTCGATTGAGGCGTCGAACAGGACATTGAAAGATATAAAAAACAACGACAAACTATTTGGCGGCACTCTGTTACTCTTTTCAGGTGATTTCAGACAAGCATTTCCCGTTATTCCGTGTTCAACATACGCTGATGAGATCAACGCGTGCTTAAAATCATCGTCATTGTGGCTTAATGTTGAAAAAGTACAACTGAAAGTAAATTTGTGCGTTCAAAAGCTTCAAGATCCATCCGCTGAAACATTCTCAAAACAATTGTTAGATATCGGCGATGGAAAAGTTACTACAGATGAAACTGGATGCATAAAATTACCGACCGATTTCTGCACAATCATTGATTCTCAAGATGCTCTTATTGACCAGATATTTCCCGATATACACAGACGATACACAAATCATGAGTGGCTGGCAGAAAGAGCAATTTTAGCAGCAAAAAATGTGGACGTCAACGAACTGAATCTCAAGATACAACATTTGTTACCAGGAGACTTGGTGTCATACAAATCTAATGATACAGTTTGCGATGCCACCGAAGCTGTAAATTATCCAACAAAGTTTTTAAACTCATTGGATTTACCAGGCATGCCACCGCATATTTTACAACTGAAGGTTGGATCTCCGGTTATTTTGCTTCGTAATTTGAACCCACCACGGTTGTGCAACGGCACGCGATTAGTCATAAAAAAATTAATGAAAAATGTTATCGAAGCCATCATTTTAAATGACAAATTCCGAGGTGAAAATATATTACTACTGCGAATTCCTATTATACCCACAGATGTGCCAATTCAATTTAAACGCCCTCAATTTCCAATTAGATTGGCATTTGCAATGACCATCAATAAGTCTCAGGGCCAAACGATGTTTGTCTGTGGCTTAGATTGGAGCACATCATGTTTTTCACACGGACAATTATACGTGGCTCTCGAGTGGGCAAACCATCCAGTTTGTTTGTATTGGCGAAAGATGGGATAACAAAAAATATTGTACACTCTGTTGCATTAAG